>CM052886.1:61894803-62041625 GCA_028534135.1 Potos flavus | reverse complement strand
GGGGGGGGTTGCGGTGTAGCACAAAATGGGGTTAGTTTAGGCTCTGCTCTCAAAATGGAGTTAGTTTGGCTCTACTCTTTCACTACAGAGACAACAGAAAAGATAAATGTCACTAGGAGCTGGTTCTCTCAAAAGATAGACAAAACTGGCAAACCTTTGGCCAGACTCACCAAAGAGAAAAAGAGAGTGAGTGTGCACACACACACTCAAATAAAATGAGAAAGGAAAGAGGAAATGTTACAACTGATAACACAGAAATACAAAGAATCGTAAGAGACTACACTGAACAATTATACACCAATAAGTTGGACAACCTAGAAGAAATGGATAAATTCCCAGAAATATACCACCTACCAAGACTGAATCATCATGATACGGAAAATCAGTAATCAAAATCTCCCAAAAAACAAAAGTCTGGGACCAGAAAGTTTCACTGATGAATTCTACCAAACATTCAAAGAAGAATTAATATAGATTCTCCTCAAATTTTTCCAAAAAACATAAGTGGGAGGAACTCTTCCTAACACATTTTAAGAGGCCCTGATACTGAAACCAGACAAGGATGCCACAAAAAAAGAATATCATAGGCCAATATCCCCAATGAACATAGACACAAAAATCCTCAACAAAGTATTAGCAAACTGAATTCAACAATAGAGTAAAAGGATCATATACTATGATCAAGCGGGGTTTATGCCAGGGATGCAAGAATGGTTCGATATTCACAAATCAGTCAATGTGATACACATTAACAAAATAAAAGATAAAATCATATGATCATCTCAATAGATGCAGAAGAGCATTTGATAAAATTCAACATCTATTTTTGATAAAAACTCTCAACAAAGCAGATACGAGGAGACTGTACCTCAACACAATAAAGGCCATATATGATAGGCCTACGGCTAACATCATATCCAATGGCAAAAAGCTGAAAGCTTTTCCTTTAAGATTAGGAACAAGACAAAGATGACCACTCTTGGCAACTTCATTCAACATTCTATTGGAAGTCCTACCCAGAGCAATTAGGCAAGAAAAAGAAATAACTGACTTTCAAAACTGATGTAGTTTATTTCTGCGTTTGTATTTGGTTGCAATGTGTTAAGAAAATCCCGACGTACACAGGTAACTACAGGTATCACTCGCTGTTTGAATCTCTGCTCTATAAGCTCAGGGACCAAACAGATGCAGACAAATTTTCAGATAAATGTTTTTCTATCTGCTACTTTTATTACTTAGAAACCAAATTGATGCAAATAACACTGTATTCTTTTCTATGGGAACTCACTGTGGGAAATTTCTGTTTCCATATTCTGGAAACAAATGAATTAAAACTGCAAGGGACAACTGTACTGGAAATGATAACAGTTCTTTAGCAATTCATTTTGTTATCTCACAATATGCCTCAAACTAACCCAAAAGCTTGAAAAAATGTAGTAAAGATTTTTTTATTTCATATTTTAACACTAAAGATAATCTGACAACAACTTGATTTAACAGTCAAGGAGCATCCAAAATGTAGAGTGGGTATACAGAACCCTCAAACAGAGTATATGTCATT
Source organism: Potos flavus (assembly GCA_028534135.1). Classification (NCBI taxonomy): domain Eukaryota; kingdom Metazoa; phylum Chordata; class Mammalia; order Carnivora; family Procyonidae; genus Potos; species Potos flavus. Next base: position 62,040,064 of record CM052886.1, on the reverse strand, counting down.
AAGTGATGATACAACTGGACGCTAATCCATGCAGAAACCTACACCCAACAGAGATCCCCAAGCTCTGCCAGGCATGGAATTGAGTATGTTAAATATGTTTAACAAGAGGAATTTTCTTGTTCAATTCTCGATCAGGTTGGAATCTGAAAAACACTGGTACTGAACTTCCTTATCAATGACTAACTTATAAGAAGTTCAAATATGTAAGCCCAAACAGCAGAAAATACTTTATTTAAGGTTACCCTGATAGTCCAATTCAATGCCTTGGTGGTCCCAATGTGTTAAAATTTCGTATGCAACGTGTTTAAGTATGCATGTGCCTTTTGTTATGATTATACAAAATTGTTTAAAATATATTAAAAGTGAAATGCAAATTAAACATTTGCAGAGCTCCTCAAGTATCTCCAGGAAACTTCTGCAGACCAGAGTTTTTGAAGAAAAACTGAAAAATAAAAGAAAAACTTGAAGCCCAAAGTTAGGTAGAAGAAAGGAATCTAGATACGGCCATAGTCTAATGGCCTTATGGCCCTCGAGGTTAAGATGTAAATCTAAGAGCAACAATTTTGTGCACCTACTATTTAAGGATCATTGGGGCATTCCTAAACTTTAGCCAAGAGCAGATACTATTCTTCATTATCCTAAACACAGTAAAGCTGAGAAGCAATCCTGAAGAAACCGTTTTAAGTTTCTCAGGCAAGAAAGCAGCTGGGACCCAAATCTGAAATACATTATTCACTTCTCAATGTTGTTCATTCACTGATTCTCTCAACAATATTCGCTGAGCACCTACTATGTGCCAGGTGTTATTCTAAACTTTGAGATACACCAATGGAGAAAACAGACAAAACCCCTACCTTTATGGAATTTAGAGTCTAGTTGGGGGCCCCCAGGGAAGGAAGGGAGTAGGGTGGGGAGACAGACTTTAAACACAAATAAACATAATAAATAAGTTATTTTTGTTATAAAGTGACGGGTACAATGAAAAAAATGGAAATGGAATGGAGGAGAAAGCATACAATTTTAAATAGGATGGGTCAGGAGAGGTGAGGAGATGAAAGTGGGTCAGTGACTTGAAGGAGGTGAGAGGTAAACCAAGAGATGGGTTGGAGCAGTGGGTCTCAAAGTGCGGTCCCAGGACCATCAGCATCTCCTGAAAACGTGTCACCGGCTCAGAACCCTGGGGAGGGGCAGGTGACAGTCTTAACCAGCTCTGCAGGAGATTCCGATGCGCACTAAGTCTGAGGACCATGGCCCTAGAAAGAGGGAGAGCCCTAGAATAGAAGCAGGCCTAGACATTCTACAGAAACAGGGATGAGATCAGGATCTGGTCACGAGGGTCAGGAGGACACTTGCAGCGGTGAGGAAAAAGAGCCGGAGGGCAGCCAGAGCATGGAGAGCTTTCAGGCCACAGTGAGACTTTCACTCCAAGTGAGATGGGGAGCCATGGGAGGGTTTTGGGCTGAGGAGACACATGGCCTGGTTTATATTTTAAAAGGTTCATGTTGGTGGTTGTGCTGAGTAGAAACACTACATTTCAGGAGAAAACTCAACTTTTTTTTTTTTTTTTTTTTTTAAGTATCACGACCCTGAGATCAGGTGGAGATTGAGAGTCAGAGGCTTAACCGCCTGAGCCATCCAGGCGCCCCAAGACTCCTTAACTTCTAGGTTTCTCTTTGGGCAGTGGTGCGCGGCTATATGCTGAAATATGGTCCCTGACAGTGGAGCGCTCCCGTTTGTAGTGTTTGCTGATGTCCGTGGTGTAAATACTCCCACCACAGCTGATCTCAAGCTGCCACCATGACTCACGGAAACAGGAGCTGTGAAGGGATGTGTGCAATCTACGCCCAACACTCACTGTAGGTCCCACTGTCCCTGCTACCATGGAGAACATTTAAAAATGATGAGGAATTGTGTAAATCTGACTGAAAATGTTAACGTTACTTCAAATGTAAATGTAGTGTGTTCTGCTGGCGAAGAATTACTGTTAATCAAATGCAGATCCCAATTCCTCAGAAGTTAGCATTAAGACAATATATAAACTTCATTTAAAAAAGAACCTCATTAGCATTAAGCCCCAACTTCCTTTACTCAATGGATCTATTTACCTTTTAGCTGGGGTTCCTCTACTATTGCTTTTTTCCTCCTACTATAATTAATATTTTGGACCCTCCAAAGCCTGCCTGGGATTTGGACCCTCCAAATCCCCTGATTGGGATTTGCTGTGGAGAATATGCTGGGCCGCCCCTCCAAGAGCTCACATAAATCCAGGGCAGGGCATCAAGAAGTATGCATTACAAGAACAAAAGTTTGCATTTATCTGAAGATGAAGTGAAATTTCAAGCTGATTTGCCATGAAGAAACTTCCCTTCACCTAAAAGAATGGCCCTATTTCTGTCAATCCGGGCAGATTGCAGTTTGTGAAAAATATTTTAAAAGTATGGCAGCTTCTAAGAAGAAAAAAGTCATTCACGATATACTCTTGATAAACAAAGTGTTTGCAAATATCCAGAATATACGCTCCACGCGCCCTCCAGTCTGCATCAGCCCTCAGCCGTGTCCCACCCACACTCAGATCCCAGCCGGCCAGATCAGCAAATGTGCATGAGCTCGCACTCCCGTAAAACAATGAGGTCTTTCAGGCCTTACCATCTTGTGAAGAAACAGGCTGAAACGTCATGGGAAAAATTAGGAAATCTCGGAGGAAAACAGCTCACAAAATGAGGGGTGGAACCACTTGCTCACATGTTCTAATTCCTGAACAAAGGGAAACAACCGTGACAGCCCCCTGCCTGCTCTGACCCTTCCATTTCAAAAGAGAGGCATCCTAACCTTCTTTTCTTCTCCTGGGGATTACAGCAGCAAGACACAGACATCGGAATGGGAAAATTTTTAAACCCAAAGGAGCAAAGTTAATTTCAAAAGCTTTACCCTCAAGAAAAGTGTAAAAACCAACCCAAACTACCAGTCTCATTCGGGGATCAATGATACCAGCATAATTACAAACCCACTGGACTTCTACAATTGCACAAAGAAAAACAGAACGCCTTCTCATATACATAGATTTTAGGTCTTCCTAAGTCTTCTTGCTGTTAAATCTCACACAACAACTAGTTCCCCCGCAGCAATCCTTCCTCATTATGTGCCATACCTAGTTTACACGTTTCACACCTGTCTCGCTAGCTGGCCCAGTGGCGACTAGTACTCCATCCTCTAGCTCCCAGACTTTGCTGCAAGATATTCTGCTTGCAAACTGCCCGTCTCTCTGACCCACCGAACAACATCTCTCACCTTAAAAATGTCAGTTTAAGACTTCATACAGACTGCACAATGAATTTCGAGAGTAAGTACATTTGCAAACTTGTCAACGAATTTACCCTTCTCCTTTAACATGCTTTTATAATCCCGCTATATTTTCCAATTGGTTAAACTAATCAAAGTTTTCTAAGCTCTCTGAGGACACGGTCTGAGTCAGTTCTTCCCTGTGTGGTCTCCAACTTTTCGCTACATGTATGGTTTTATCGACTGTGAAGCACCACAGGGCGTGTCTGCTGTCGTCAGTCTGTAGTCAATCCGACCCTTAACCGTTTGGGGAAAAGACTCGTAAGTGACTTATTGTTATAAAGCATTAAGTGGAAAAGCTGCTTATTTTGCTGCTGGAAGAAAAAGCAACATGTATTGAAATCATAAAAATGTTTTAAAAGGTGAAACAATTTAAAAAGAGACAAAGAGACATGTCGCACAGTGAAGAGAAGAGTCCAGTGAGGCTGAGAACCTTACAAAGATATCTCACAGAAGGGTCAACGGTGTCACTCGAAGCTCCTAAGCAGAACACCCTGTGGGGAGAAACCATTATTTGACATCGCGGTAGAAGTCCGGGTCAAGTGGTGGGTTGAGTGGAACTTACTGCAGACTAACCATGCTAGCTAAAATGCAGAAGGAGATGGTGGTGAGGCACTGTCGGAGAGATGAAAAGTTGAGTTCAGTCCACAGAGGAGATAACACGGTTGACAGGCCCATGAATGTAAGTCAGACCAACTCTGAAATCAGTGGTTCAAACTCAGCTGCATATCAGAATCACCCGCAGAGCTTTTAAAACTCCCACTGCCCAGGTCACATCCCATACCAATAAAATCAGAATGTCTGGGGTGGGAGCCAGGCATCCATATGGAATTCCCAACTGATTCCAATATGCGTTAAGGTTTTGGAACCACTGTCCGAGACTCTGCTGGTGAAGGTTTTGCTCAATGAGGAAAAGGGCATACTAACTTACATGAAAGGTGGTAATGGCAATGAGTCAAAGTAAACACTGACACTTTTAAGTGGGAAATCATTACTCTGGTTCAAATAAGAAGACGCAGTCTTTAGAAGACCCTCGATGAACTTGTGGCCTTGAGTTTTAGACTAGGAAAGGGAAACTGGGCCTGATGGTGGGTAAGAGCCATCGACAACACTAATAACTGGAATATAACCATTGTGCTGTCAAGGTATTCGGCTTTACAGTAAGCAGCCTCGATGCAAGGCCTAGGCCAACCACCTGCTGGCTGTGGGGCTACAGGCCACTGCCCAACCAAATAACCCTAGTGTTCTATCTGAGGTTAAGTTATCTACCCTGGCTGCTTATTAGCCGAATGCAGGCAGCAACTCCAGACATTCTGACTGGTTTGCAGAGGGACCGCAGGATCCGTGTATTTTAAAAGCCAACACCCCCAGGTGACTGTTATGTCATAGGAATGTGGAGAACCACCAGCAGAGAGTTTATGAGAAAGGAGTCTGAGGCCATACAACTTGGACTCAAATCCCTGCTCTACCAGTTACTAGCTAAGGCTCAGTTTCCTTATTTGCAAAAACGGAGCTAATGGTTAAGACATCTGTTGTGGGGCTTAACCGACGATCCATTAATCCACCTCCCCAGATCATTGGAAGTATCTGGTGTAACACCTGGTACATAGCAAACGCTCAATTTTATATGTATCACACACATACATGTACGTGTGTGTTTGTCATAAGGATTAAATAGTATGATGTATATAATTGCACAGCACTGTCTCCATGCAGAAATACTCAGTAGATGCTAGCTAAGCTGATGATGGTGGTGGTGGTCATGGGAAAGCCCTGGAACTGGCAGAGAGGAAGATTTCATCCTCTCTCCATTGCATGACAGAAAGCCACAATTATAAGACCTAAAAAATTATGGGGATGGGGAGGAATCCTTTTGGTCTGTCTTAATCATTAGGAGGTCCCACTAGCCATGGAGGGGTTGTTCTACTGCAAAGTAATGATGGAAATGTGGGCTTAATGGCAGAGTAGAGAAATGGGGAACCCTGGCCCTGCCCCTGCCCCACATGATGACAAACGGCAGAGACTTGACAGCCTGGGGAAACTCGACACCCTCCATTCCTAGGGGAACCCAGAGCTGACATGTGTTTTGTCCCAGATCACACTGTTAGTGGCAGAACTGGGATCAGACTTTAGTTTCCAGGTTCCCTCCATGATCATCTCTGGCGAGGAACCTGTCTGGGAGGTACATCATCATAGAGGAGATACGGTATGTGTGGTCAGAGCCAACATGAGATGAGGAATGTGTTGCCCTGTTTTCCAACCGCTTCCTTCCTTACTCTGACCAATTCCCTTCCCTGGTCCAAATTCCACACCCTGCAGGCCATTTCCGGCTGAGATGGAGGATATGGAACACTAGAAAGCAGCCGTGGTTTGCTTTGTGGCCAAGCTATTTTCTTGGGGATGTTCCGTTCCAGTTTTAAAACATGAGACAATTGTAAAAAGGGTTTAATTTCCCAAATTTTCATTTGCATATAACTGTTCGGGGTGTGCATTTATTAAGGGATACTTGCATGTTTTTTATCCACCAACCTAGGACAGGAAATCCTGTCTTTCAGTTGCTGAGTCTCAGACCACTCCATCTGAATATTCTCGCTGACAAATGTGACCTTGTCTAGGTTCTAAAGAATTTAAGCATTCCCTCAGTGTCATTTCTACTTGACCTTAGCAACATGACCAAACTGAATTCAATACCATTTAGTAAAGGTACAACATTCACATCCTATCACCAATCCCCCTCCGATTCCAATCCAGTGACCCTGGGCTAGAACCTAATCCAAAAGATTACAAAGCAACATCCTGATGAGTTGTCATGGCAACCCCTAGATGTCAGATATCCCATGTCCCAGGGCTGTAAATTCTCATTTTTAGTCGATTCATATCCTACTATTTCATGTATAACAACCAACTAAAATGCAATTTGGTATGTCGGCTGCCAAGCATAATAAGGGATGTCATTTGCTATTATAGCCAATAATAAAAGATTTCTAGTTGCTTCTGTTTTCAAAGGTACAGCAAATCACTGTGTATTCTAAGTCCATTGGACTGGTCCTCAAAGAGAGGCTATTTAGCCAGGCTTCCTCTATTTTTACTTAATTAGTCAATATTTAAGAGTGCCTTGGAAATGAACTCTAGTGAAAGCTATGCATTATTATTTTCTGAACAGGAGGAAACACACTGATCTTCAAACTTTCAATAGACACTGTATATTTGATCCAAAAGACACACATACACACACATCCTGTGATCTAAGCCTTTCAAGGACATAAATATACAACGAGGGTGCCTTGTAAGATTTTCAATTCCTTATAACCGGAGAAAAAAGAAATCTAGGTAATTCAGTCATCTTATTTTAATCAACGGTTTTGTTATGGGCTGAATTGTGTTCTCCTCAAATTCGTATGTTGAAATCCTAACCCTCAGTACTTCAGAATGTGTCTGTATTTGGAGACAGAGACTTTAAAGAGGTATTTCAAGTTAAATGAGGTCACTAGGGTGGGCCCTAATCCAATATGATGAGTATTCTTACAAAAAGAGGAGATTAGGGGCACCTTGGCAGCTTAGTCAGTTGCGCGTCCCACTGACCCATTACCTGGTTTCAGCTCAGGCCATGATCTCAGGGTCATGTGATCAAGCTCCACATCGGGCTCTGCACTCAGTAGGGAGTCTGCTGGAGATTCTCTCTCTCCCTCTGCTCCTCCCCTCCCACACACACTCACTTTCTCAAATAAATAAGTCTTTACAAAAATATTTTTAAAAAAGAGAAGATTAACATACAGACACACACACAGAGGGAAGATCATGTGATCTTCAGCCATCAACAAGCAAAAGAGAGAGGCCCTTGGAAGAAACCTTACTGACACCTTGATCAAGCAAGGACTCCCAGCCACCAAGGACTGTTGAAAAAATAAATTTTTGTTGTTCAAGCCACACTGTCTGTGGTACTTTGTTATGGCAGCCCTGGCAAACGAATACAAGTTCCACCCTTTTCACGTTCCATATCAACTTCCCAGAAGTGCCCTCCATCTTGGGTATAATGGAGTCAAACTTACTTCTGCAGGTGTCTCTGCCTGTCGGCCCTCACCTTGTGGCCCAGGTAGGGCTCCCTAAGCACACACAGGGCCAGGCTGAACTCTAAGACAGTCAGGAGCTCTGTTAGGTTGATGCAGAGAGATCTCTCCTGAAATTCCCATTAGCTAAAAAAGCATTAACATTACCTGTGTAAATGGCGAAACTGATCGCTAAAGTTGTGTTTATCTTTATTTTTCCCTACTTATCATTTATCAGAATGCTAATGAGAAATATCCAGGAGATGAACAGTAGGCTGAGAAGGAAAGAGAAAGGAAGACACAGATAATACATCCACCAGATTATCAGTCCTGAAATAATCCAGAAGTAGACATAGGAGAAATCACACTACATGGGGTTTTTTAATCCTAAAAATAAGCAGAATGTAGAGAAGTATACAGAAGGCTGCATGTTAAGAGCTATATAGCAACATCAACCCCCACCTGTGTAGAGTCGCAAATTATTTTTCTGCTAAAATTCCAGGAGAACTTTTCTCCTTTTGGTTTTTAAAAATGAATTTCCACTACACTCCTTTTTCTATCTTCACAATAGCTGCCAGAAAGTTCAAAACCACATTTATGGCCCATTTCTAGCGAGTCTAGAAATGGCTTTCTCGGTATCTTTTATTAATTTCTAGCCTCATTTTCCTACTTTTTGTGATCAGCTTTAATGAGGTGTATCTTTGGAGTCAAACTGTATTTTTTTTTTTTTTGCCATAATATGGAGTATTATTAAATAGATAGCCTTCATTAAGCTTCAAATATTTATGGATGCTTTTCTTCCAGAGCATCTCTTTGATCTGTGAGATGGGAGATTTCACGCTTAAACGAAAATTTGTTTCATGGAGTTCATGGAGAAGTTGAAACAACATCAATTTCTCATACTTGTTTTAATCACAATACGATAAGCTAAAATACAGAAGAGAGCTATACTAGGAAGCTGGACCATGAGAGGTGAGAAGCCACCCTTTTTCGGGAGAGGGGGAGACTTACACTCATGGTACTGGCCAGCACCCGGAAGACACATAAATTCCCTGTGGTAGAGTATTTATTGGACCACCATTCAATCTATTTTTCCATGTAAGAGGGTCACCACAAGAGATAAACACAAAAGCCTGTTCTGAGTACAAATCTCCATCCAGCCTAGTTGGATGGATCCTGTCTGCTTTTAGTCTACTCAGGCTGCTAGCCCAGCTCCACCACCAGTGAAATCGACGTGATTATTTATAGTGCTAGCTGGAATTACATAGGTCTGAGTTTGAATTTTGTATCTTTTACTGGCTGTGTGATCCTAGACAAGATATTAAGCTGAGTCTCAGGTGCCTCATCTGAAAATTAGGGTAATAAAGAAAGTACCTCTTGAGCTTCCTGTGGGGATTGAATTTAATAACACACATAGGGTCCTAAGTAAAATGTCTGGCACCCCACCGTCAACACTCAATACATATTAGCTATTATTATTATCATCACCATTAGGCTAATGTGAGAAATTCCCCAGGATGATTTCATTTCTGTGTGATCAGAGAGGGTGCCAGCCACAGCCTGTGGGCCAGCCAGGAGGCGCCACAGCTGAGCGGAAGGAGCGAGGACTGGCCAGTGGTCTGGTTTGGGATGCTACCTCACTTCATGCATAGCGTTTACACATTCAGAAATTGAGTATTTAAAGGACCCGATTTAGAGTCTTCCTGTTAGTCTGAAGGGTCTGTCTTCTTTAGGCTTTTGCTGGCAAAGCAGAAGGAGAACGCTTGCTGGTTCCTTATCACCACTTTCATCAACGATGCCAATGCCTGCACCAGGGTCTTCTGGGCTGGGTGGACTGGGGAGCTGGTGAGGTAGGCACATTTCCTGGAAATACAGGCAACAATTTCCTGTGGCTTCCTCTGTTTTTGATGTAGAGATGAACACACGTAGAACATAAGCACATCAAGGATCAGAGCTTCAGTCAGTGGTATTGCAAATGCTGAAAATACTGTCATTTCCTCCTAAACAGTTGCAGAAGAGCCAAATATAGGCCGTCTTCCAAAGAGCATTCTCCCTATTAAGGATCTGTACAATAGGACTGCGAGGGGTCAGGGAGAACGTAGCTAACCTTCCATGCCTATACGATATCTATGACCTGCTCCTGGAGTTGATGAACATTTCCATGAACTGAGACCCAAGTGAGCGAGAACTAGATTTTCCATGAAGGTCTATGTTTTGCATAAACCTTAGCCTGAAAAAGCTCTGGTCTGGTCACAGGGCTTCAATAAAGATTTCTCTAGAATTTGGGGCCTGGTGAGAAAAAGTTCACTCTCTGAAGTGGAAAGTAGTGAAATTATTAGTGAATTTAACTGTTTACATAACTATTCCAAAATAACCGCTTAAGATTAAATAAAGCAATGCATACTACATTTGGGAGCCAGATTCACAGAATGTGACCACAGTGTGTCCTTAGACCCAAAATAAAGCAAAGAAAGACACTTCTTGGTCGATGACACCATAACCTGCTAAAGAAGTGGCAGAAGGATATGCAGTCAGCATCAGGTTCATATCAATCAAGGCAGAGACAGAATGGTTACACAGGTAGGCAGCCGAGTTCCAAATTCTGCCTTTGCCGTTCACTAGCTGAGTGCCCTTGGGTAAGTTGCTTAACAGCTCTAAACTTCTGATTCCTTGTGTGACTTCTGTTCGTCCATCACTGGCTCCCCTTCCTGCGTGAGGAGCTACTTCTCCACTACCACTGGGGCGCCCAGCACTGCAGCCAGTCCCAGGACTCTAAGGCAGCTCAATTCATGGTTAAGTCTTTTTTGCTTCAGTTGGCCTGTTGCTTGAATCCAAAAAAGTCTTGGTTAATACACCCCATGGGCAAGAATTGCAATGAGAATTAAATTTTTTTTGAAGATTTATTTTAGAGAGAGAGAGTGCACCGTGAGAATTCAATTTTAAGGAATATAATTCAGCAAACACAAGAAACTGGTTGCCTGCCTAGAAAGGTGGGTAAGCATAAGTGCTGGAGTCTACACGAGTTCAAAACCCAGCTCCCTTCCCACGGTCCCTCCAGATGGACGGCTTAACATCTTTGTTCTCCGTTTCATAGTCTGTAAAAACAGGCTAATAATAGTAACTACATCACCGGGTCATGAGGATTGAGTTCATGTAGAGAAAGCATTTAGAACAGGTCCTGCGCATGTAAACATTCCGTACATGATAGCTCTTATTATTATTAAAGATAGAGGTGTTTGCATTGCTGCTGGGGACTATGTGCAAGTCACTGATCTAGCGAGAAATACCCTTCATTAAGAAAAGAACCATTCTTCTTGATAATCCAGCTTGATAGAAAATCCCTTACGGAAAATTAGAAAGAACTCAATTACCCATATTTGACCTTAGCAAGCTCTAGTATTTGGCCCCCTGAGTGGATTTACTGACCAAGAGGACGTGGCCTGAGCAAATGAGCCACGTCCTTCGTGCTGCCTGATTTCCCTCTTTGTCGGTGTCACAGGTGGCCAGAACATCTCGGTTCTGAATTAACCTGCCATAAATTTAATGAGTCGATTTTTGTGAGTCATGTCTCTCTAGGAGAACTAATAGAACTGATTTTGGTCCCATACTATCTCCCATGGCTATGTCCTTACGAAGCCTACCCTGAACAACCAGCCAGCCTCACTCTTGTTGAAATCTGTATTAACTTCAACTCGAGCCTATTTTATGTACTAATTAAATGCAGCTTCTCCTTCACCCATGCTTCCTGTGTGACGTAATCACTCACTCACTCATTCATTCATATGATAAACTATTACCAAGCACCAACTCTGCCTCAGGTGCTAGGCTAGAAGCTGGATAAACAAACGCAAGCAAGAAACAGTCCTCAAGCTCTTTAGAGTCTAGGGAGGCGGGGAAGTCAACTAACCATCAGAAAACCCTGTGCAAGGAAAGAGGCGTACCTGAGGCAAGAGGCGAGCTCAGGCCTGCAGGGAGAAATCCAAAAAGAATTAATGCACTCAGCACAAAGCATTTGAGAAACCAAAGGTTTGTCTGGAGCAGAGGGAGTAGAGGAGGCAAAGATCAGCAGGTCCTAGACCCTCTGGGATATTAGGTGCTTCAAAAAGGAATGTGTTCTGCTAAGGAAGAGGAATCTTGGAAAGACTTTAAGCAAAGTCATGACAAGATTCAATTTTGCCTTTAGAAAGATCATTCTGGTTGGCCAGATGAACCAGAGGCCATATGGGGAAACTGGGAGGCCAGTAAAGAAGAGGTTATTGTGTTTACCTGGAAGAGAAATGGTAAAGCCTGAATACAGAAGGAACAAAGGAGGGAAGAAAAAAGGGAGATTCTGGGATTCCACAAAATAGGAGAAACTGTAATAGGTGAAGTGATTCTATTTCAGTTTCATTAAACAGAATGGGGGACCTGTCATTGGTCAACTACTTCTTGAAGGAATAGAGATTACAGGTTAAATCCGTGAACTATGCCTGCCTGCGTTATGTCAACGGATCTGTGAAACTGTGCAAAGGCATCCTCCGTGACCCAGGGGTGCCGACACCCTCATTTTAGAAGCCTAAGAGAACTTGAAAATATAGAAAAGGGCCCTTAAGTTAAATATTCATTCCTTCTCCCCAAACAATTAGAAGTTATTATGACCAATCATGACTTAACAGGCTCGGAGATATCCGGGCTTCCTTGTGGGAATCCTTGTGGCTTCTTTGTGGATTCATCCTTGTGGGCTAATTGAAATTCCCCCAATGTCAAGCTCAGTGTAGTTTTATTTCCTTAGTATCTATTTCCTGCCATTTTACCCTCTAAAATGTTTTCCCTTTGAATTTAACTAGTTAATGTCATGAGCCCTACCATTACATTAATACTCTCAGTGAGTGTTCATTTTACACCACGAGAAGAATATCTGACTCTACCTATTTGTTTTGTGACGGACGGCACAGGCCTTGAGAGAGGTGGGGAAATTCTCAAAACAAACCATTTATTTTATATTAAATACAAAAGGCAATGGAATCCATTCTGTACCAAGGGTTACATCGTAGTCAGCTTTTCTGAAAGAACCTGTTGCGAAATACTGAGATCTCTACATAAATAAGTTATGATTGCCATTGTCCTTACCACACACAACCTTTGACAAGAAATAGAGCCACAAAGGGGGTTTATTAAATCCAGGTCAGAGCTCCACCAAAGCAGAGACTCATGGCCTGGGGGATATCAAAGACAATGGTGCAAAAGGGACAAAGGAGAACATCAAACATTCCCTGCAGGGTCTTGTAGGGATAGTCAAATGAATTTTAATTTTAAAGGGACACTGGTCATTCTAGAAATCAACATGTGCTGAATCTCACTGTTCCAGAGAGAAATACCAGAAAACATTTAAGAAGTAAGATCAATACCCTTTTTAGAAATCAGTACTTACCTGGATCCATTATTAGCTTAAACTAAATTTATAAAACAATGGACTTGTCTCTTAGCCAAAGATATTTATGCTTAAGAATGAAGCCATATTCTATATGAAGCTAAGGGGATTTTACAACAGTCTGAAATCCCCATTGAAAAAATATACATGTCTGTATCTCTATGTCTAGCTCTGTATCTATCTCTGTATCTCAGTATCTATCTATCTATGCATCTATCTATCTGTTAGGAAAGTATATTTAATGAACTCCCTGAAACTCTCAGAGAAAAATTATGGGAAGACACATACTGGCTAGACACATTTCAGTAGTGGTTACCATAGAAACAAGTTGGTAGGTTTCTTTTTTGGAGTTGTGCCTTTTGATAAAATATTAAATTTTGTAGAGTATTTGCCTATACATACAACAGTACAACTGCTGATGTCCACCTAAATTATATTAAAAAAATTAAACTAGTTCTACTTTTAGTTTACTAATATCCGTAAAGAAAAAAATCATTCTTAATAAGCTCATTTTTTTTAAAGCCTTTCTCTGCCTCTCCACTGTTTCATACTGGGAAGAAGCTGAAGTGAGAGTGGAAAAGGCATAAAGACAGGAATCTAAGAAAACAAGCCGGTCTTCCTTGAAAGAGGCTCACAATGGCTTTCAAACTGTTGGTGCTCATGTGCTCCAGGCCATCTAACTAGACAACTCTGGTAAATTATTTTTAATTAAACTAATACTTGTATCTCATTTTTCTAAAGTAAGATGACTCCCATAATGTGAGATACGACAGTATGTTCCCCCCTTGAGGAAGTAAGAGTTGTAATATTGCCGTACGTGGAGCTCACCAGGTGTCTCCTTTTTATTTATATTTAATTATGTACTTGCTGGGAGCCTTAGAACCCTATAATCCACACGCCACACTTTCTACTTTAAAAATTAAGAAAATATATACATTTTAATATAAAGATCAGAATTGCAAAGTGTAACAACCACTTACTCAAATACTGCCTTTTTAAAAATTTTTATTCATTTTTTTATTAGTTTCGGAGGTAGAATTTAGGGATTCATCAGTTGCATATAACACCCAGCGTTCATTATATCAAGTGCCCTCCTTAATGCCCATCACCCAATTATCCCTCCCCCCCACCTCCCCTCCAGCAACCCTTAGTTTGTTTCCTAGAGTTCAGCATCTCTTATGGTTTGCCTGCTTCTCAATTTTCGTTTTATTATTTTTTTTTTCCTTTCAAATACTGTCTTTAAAGCATAAGGAACAGCAAGGTAGTTGCTGCACTAAGTTTTTCAGACTAAAAGCCACTGGGGTGTTTGCTGATCAATGCTATATTAATACTTGGGTTATAATCAATAGACAACCCAGTATGTATGGGGCGTGCTGGGAACAAGCCTAACAACGGCTTGCCTTGGGATCTAAGATGTCCATGAGTCACAAACCCAGTAATCTTTAAAATTAGGGTTGGGGACTTAGTTTTCTGTTAGCAGGGACCATCTGCCCTGGCATTAAACCAGGAACCTCAATCTCTTTAAAACAATGAATTCAGCAACAATCCTGACTTTTAGACATAAGAAGTAAATCACATTAACATCTAAGAAGAGGCTATGAACTTTGTTTTGAAGGTCAACTAGGAAAGGAAACAAGAGAAAGATCAACTGAAAATGTCCTGAGTGAACCTGAGCCAGGTGCTGGCTCTAGAATTACAGCAAGGTCCTGATGAGACGTTAAAGGGACATAGCCACTCTAGAAAATGATTTATAATTCTTTTCGCTTTAAAAACCGCATTTATGTATGGATGTACATATTTCTTTCTTTTTTTTTTTAAGAATTTTTATTTATTTAATTGACACAGAGAGAGAGATCACAAGTAGGCAGAGAGGCAGGCAGAGAGAGGGGGAAGCAGGCTCCCTGATGAGCAGAGAGCCCGATGCAGGGCTCGATCCCAGGACCCTGAGATCATGACCTGAGCCGAAGGCAGAGGCTTAACCCACTGAGCCACCCAGGCGCCCCTGGATGTACATATTTTAATAATCTCTGGAAAAAAAGCACACGTTTCTATCTATTACTATGTATGACTAAGACATAAATCTTACCTATATGACTTAGAGATGGACCTTATCTTTATATGACTGAGAGATGATGGTTATCTTGGCAGGATCAAATGACATATTTGTTTCTCTATTATAAATATATATAAAAAAACATAGATACAGATAGATATAGATATATTCTTTCAATTTAAAAATTAAAAAAAAAAAAACCCACCATATAAAGATTAGTCAAATAGTGGGATGACTGGGGTGCCTGGGTGGCTCAGTCGGTTAAGCATCCGAGTCTTGATTTCAGCTCAGATTTTGATCTCAGGGTCATGAGTTCGAGCCTCATGCTGGATTCCACCTTGGGTGTGGTGCCTACTTAAAAAAAAAAAAAAAGGGATGACTAGAAAAGAAATATATGAATCAGCCCCAGAGCAAACCTCTACTACTACTTCAAACTTGCTAAGTAAAATAAAGACAGAAAAATTAATCTTACAGGTCACAGTATATCCTAACCTTAAAAAATTCTATTTGTACCAGTTTTGTGCTAGACCAGAAAAAAGTTTAATTCAAAACATTTTGGAGTAAATGAAAAAATATTAAGTTTTTTAATACTACAGTTTTTAAAAAGATCTTATTTATTTATAAGGGAGAGAGAGAGAGAACACGAATGGGGGAGAGAGGCAGGGGGAGAGGGGCAGAGGGTGAGGGAAAAGCAGACTCCCCGCTGAGCAGGGGTTGCAGGGCTCAACATGGACCTCAATCTCAGGACCTCGGACCACAACATAAGTAGTCAGATGCTTAACTGACTAAGCCACCCAGGTGTTTCCTTAATACTCTAATTTTTATTAAATATTAAAAAGTTTAAAACACACTAATCTTGGGCGCCTGGGTGGCTCAGTTGGTTGAGTGACTGCCTTTGGCTTGGATCATGATCCTGGAGTTGTGGGATTGAGTCCCGAGTCCCCTGCTCGGTGGGGGGTCTGCTTCTCCCTCTGACCTTCCCCCTCTCATGCTCGCTCACTCTGATTCTCTCTCTCTCAAATAAATAAAATCTTAAAAAAAAAAAAAAAAACCACACTAATCCTTTTAAAAGTTTATTTTACCTTCATAAAAAATGTAAAGTAGATTGTAAAGTAATTCTTAGATCAATGAAGAATGTTTTATGCTTCAAGGAGGTAAACTAACTGCATCCAAAAACTTTAATTTAAATGATATGAATTTTAAATATAATTTATGTAACAATGAATTTTTCAAACATTTGGAAAATATTTTCCTTTGGTCTAGGATTAAATCCACAATATTTAGTTAGAATTTTTTAAATACTCTGCTACTGTCTGCCTTACAAATGCTCATATTAAGAAAAAGAACACACACAAGAAAGAAAAAGAACGCAAGAAAGAGTAACTGTTATTCCCCATGGCCCACTATAATAGAACCTTACAAAAATCACAAATTAAGTAAGAGGTTATATAGTATGAAAGTCTTACATATTCACCACAAAATAAGAAAGCAAATTGTCTTTCAAAACCATGGTCTACACAAAATCAACTATTAATCCTCAGCATGTAGATTATCTGCTATGTGGATTGGCTGGACTGAACACTGACTACTACATTAGCTTTATCCTGCCAGGAACGGAGGCCCTATCTTCTGCATCACAAACATTTGCAGGCTAGAGAAGACAACCAAATGTCAGTATTGCTTCTAGCCAAACATAATTAAGAAGCTAAATCTGCTAACTCTCACTACAATAATATAATGCTATTTCCAAAGCCAAATAGGCATTACATTTGAACTCATACCACTCTTCTCTGTAAGACACTTAATGGCAGCTGCTGGTCCATGGGGTGGTTTTACCTGTCACAGCTAAAACCAACCAAGTCCCGCTGTTTGGTCACTTAAATGGCACCTAGGCGGGGACCCACCTCTCCAAATGGCTCCCCTTCTCATCTGTCCCACAGGTGGTTGCTGGGGGCAGGTTGGGACAGGGAGTCTTACACTTTCAAGTGGTCAGCTGCAGTCAGACTGTGTGGGGAATGGATCTTCTCTCCTCCAGTGGTCTCATCTACAAAATGGGAATTGCTGGGAGGTTTAAAAGATATACGAAAACGAAGCATTTAGCACAATGCTAAAAGCACAATAGTGACCAGCCCCATCTTCACCCTCAGTTCTTGTCTGCTGTCAAAAGCCAGGTGAGACCCAGCTAAAGCTAAAGCTAGGGTGAAAGGAACAGTGGGTAGGATGTGGGCTGGAAGATGAGAACCTGTCACTCACAGGCTGGGCAGCTCTCTTGTTCTCTACCTGCCCCTCACAGCTTGAAAGGTTGGTGTGCCACAGAGAATTGCCAAACTCACTTCTTATTCTTTTAACCTACCAGCTACAGGTTGATGAGAGAACATGTAAGATAAATAAAAAAAAAAATTTCAAAACAACTAGAGATACAAGGTAGGGGCAGATTATGTAACAGAAGAAGTTATACCCAGGGTTTTTTGTTTGTTTGGAGATGTTATTCTGCTATATCTGATTACAAACTTTTAAAAATCTACTTGGTATTTTTATTAGTAGGCTTTATTTTTTAGAGCAGTTTTAAGTTCATAGAAAAATTGAGCAGAAATGTCCCCTCTTGTCAGTTTCTCCTGTTATTAACATCTTGTATTAGTAAGGCATAATTGTTATAATTAATGAATCAATATTGATACATTAATACTAACTAAAATGCATAGTTTACATCAGCATTCACTCTTTGTATTACACAGCTCTACAGGTTGATAAAGGCATAATGTCATCTATCCACCATTACAATATTATACGGCATAGTGTGTCCCTGCCCTAAAAATCCGCTCTGCTCCTCTCCTATACCCTGCCTATGGCAACCACTGCTCTTTTTATTGTCTTTATAGTTTTGCCTTTCCTGTAGCTGGAATTATACAGTGTGTTTTTCAGGCTGGCTTCTTTCATTAACAATATGCATTTAAGTTTCCTCCATGTCTAGATAGCTCTTCCTGTCTTTGTTTTAGTGCTGAATAATATTCCGTTGTATGGATGTGCCACAACCTATCCATTCATCTACTGAAGGACACCTCCTGGTGTCCTTCTAATTCTTGGCAATTACAAATAAAGTTGCTCTAAACATTCATGCGCAGGTTTTTGTGTGGTCACACGTTTTCTACTCATTTGGGTAAATAACTAGAAATTCAAGTGCTGAACTGTATGGTAAGCCTATGTAAGAAACTGCCAAACTGTCTTCCAAAGTGGCTGGACCAATCTATTGCCGGTAACATTTAAAAATCCTTCTTACCAAAGTGTATCTTATTCTATCTATACAATGTGACTAAGAAACAGTCCCAGGACATTACCTGTGACCTATCTAAGTGAAGGACAATTAACTGTCAGAGTATCACCAAACATTTAAGATAATCTGAGTGAAAAATTCAGCAGTCCCAGCTAGTGACTTTGGGCAAATTACTTGACTTCTACAGCCTCGAAAATGTACCTAGTCATGAAGACTGTCTTTAAAATCCCTTAGAGTTATTAAATCGTATGCAGTTCTTAAGAGGGCAATTATGATTTTTGTGATGTCAATAATTCCGCTTGACTTTTAAACTAATTTGTGTTGGTGTCATTTTCAATGAAACCTTAATAAACTGTAGTCGAGACTTTGGAGAAAATGTGTAATGATCAAGATGGCAGAAACCACTTGGATGGTTCAGCTGTGGTTTTTGTTTCTGTTTTGGTTTTAGAGCATACAAATTTTTTCCTGTTAACAGAAGAAAACATTATCTTTTCATTGGAGACTTTTCTGACTAGTATTATGGTCTTCACATAATGTTCATCTCTTATTTCTACACCTACCCTAATATTACAGAGTAATTACTAAATCCCCTTTCCATGAACTTTAAAGTTTGGCACCACTGGGGAACTCCATGAATTAGCAAAAATAAGGATTAGTTCCCCAAAAGCAAATTTCTTTTCTTAGAATTTTTTTAAAGATTTTTTATTTATTTGAGAGAGAGAGAGAGAGCACAGAGAGAGACTAAGAGGGAGAAGACTCCCTGCTGAGCAGAAAGCCTGATGCAGGGTTCGATCCTAGGACCCTGAGATCATGATCTGGGCCAAGGGCAGAAGCTTAACTGAATGAGCCACCCTGGTGCCCCTTTTCTCAGCACGTAAATAGTTCTTTGTCATAAAACATTTACTACAGTACCCCAACCCCCACAAACAAAACAAAACAAAAAACCCACCTCTAAAAGTCATCTACCTAAAATGTAGCAAAATGTCATTGAATTGAAATAACTGAAATGACTGAATAACTGAAAATCAGCTATAGGACATTTAAAAAGAAATATCATTTTATTACTTTTTTTTGTTTTATTACTTTTGTGCAAATAGAATAAGATACACTTTCATTACTTTTGTGTAAAAATTAACATTTTCTAAATACTTATTGACTACGTACCAGATGCTATTCTAAGATCTTCATATATACCTTTTCAGTTTGCTTTCAAAATAACCCTGTAAGGTAATTAATATTATTGCTTCAATTTCACAGAATCAGAAATGGAAGATCAAAAAAATCAAGCAGGGGTTCTGCTGTGATCCCTCCCATCTTCCTCTCAGGAACTACAGCCCTGATCCACAGCCCCTGGATAATGGCTGGGTCCAAAATTCTTGTGGACAGTCACTGCTGCCTACTTTGACAGACTAGTATCAATGGCTTCTGGGGTCTCCATGTCTTTATACAGTTGTGTCCCCCCCCCCCACACACACACATACACGTGCCTGCACAAACACAAAAACATGCCCCTGTATGTGCTTTGGGCACAAATGCTACGGGGACCACTGTCCAGCACATCCCATGTTCTCCTGCTGTATTTGACTCCTCCCATAAAAGCTATTCCTATCTCCTCTGAGCCCTCATCTGCTCTCAAAGGTCTTTCTAGCTCCAGGTAACCTTCCTTAATCTCCTGAAATTAAACAAGCAACAACCACGAAGGATAAACAAAGCCTAGTGCAGTATCCGCTGGGGATACATTCCAAGCCCCTGGTGATCGCCTGAAACCACAGATAGTACTGAATACTACGTCTTTTCCTATACATATGATACCTATGATAAAGTCCGATTTATAAATTAGACATAGGAAGAGATTCATGGCAATAACTAAAAATAAAATAGAATAATTACAACAAAATACTATAATAAAAATTATGGGAATGTGGTCTCTTTCTCCTTCTCTCAAAATATCCTATTGTGTTGACCCTTCTTCTTGTGAGGATGTGAGATGATAAAATGCCTCTGTGAGGAGATGAAGTGAGGCGAATGACTCAAGCACTGTGATACAGTGTCAGGCTACTCCTGACCTTCTGATGATAGGTCACGTCAGGAGATCACCTGCTTCTGGGTGGAGAGCAAAACCATGGATCAGGGGGAACTACTGTCTAAGTTTTGCTTTAACAATAGATTTCAGTAATTTTTTTTAATTGCTTAAAACATAGCAAACTCCTCCTTAAAATAGAATTCATTTATAAAGATAAGTGGGCATTTCTGAACTGGATGAAAGTAATTTGTCCTCTTAAGTTAGGGAAGTATCTCCTTCAGATCTTCATTTACATCATTTGCTAGGTTAGTTACCTCCATTCCTACACAGATGAACTTCAGACCTGGCTATGAAGTGACTAGAAATAATTTAAATCTGAAATAAGAGAAGTCCAAATTTTAGATATCTTTAGTATTTGGATTAGAAAAGGTTTTTTAGGGGTGCCTGGCTGGCTTAGTCAGTAGAGTATGCAACTCTTGATCCTGGGATCATGAGTTCAAACCCCATATTGGGTGTAGAGCTTAAAAAAAATTTTTTTTTTAGGAGGTGGAAATAGAATTGAGAAAAAGCTCTAGTCTTGCTCTCCAGGAATCTGTTTCAAGGGCCTCCAGGCCCAGATTCTCATTCCACGACAGGAGGCTGGCAGTGACAGAATAACGAGGCACAAAGAGCTGGAACGGATGACAGCTAAAGAAGCCATCAAGGGAAGAGAAGTGGGAAGGGAATGACAGAAGTTAAATTGGAATGATAAATTGGTAGGTTGAGTCTGAGTGATTATTGTTGGAACCGAATGAACAGAGGATCCTTTACTCAATGTAGATTGGTGCGTGCCAGGAACCACTAAGTTACAATTAATCTTAAATGTACATAAACTCTGGGTTTCTGTTTTATTGTTTTTCTCTGCCTCCACCATATACCTCTCGACCTTTAAACAAGTGTCACAGAATAGGTATAAAGCAGAGTAAAGTGCTGTACTTTTATATGTATTACATGTACCATGGAGCTGATCAGTTTCTAAAAGTTATGGTGAAATACCTACTGTAAATACAACTGTCCCACTTTTACTATTACTGTCATCCACTGAAAACAGTTTCTTCCAAGTAATCTGAAAATCTCAGGTTCATCCTTCAATTTCTGCTCAGAATTCTTTTTTTTTTTTTTAAAGATTTTATTTATTTATTTGACAGAGAGAGAGATCACAAGTAGGCAGAGAGGCAGGCAGAGAGAGAGGAGGAAGCAGGTTCCCTGATGAGCAGAGAGCCCGATGCAGGGCTTGATCCCAGGACCCTGAGATCATGACCTGAGCTGAAGGCAGAGGCTTTAACCCACTGAGCCACCTAGGCATGCCTCTGCTCAGAATTCTTGAGGACAGATTTCAACAAGTTTTCGTACAAAAGAAAAAATCAGTTATGTTAGTGTCAAGTTTCCTCTGCCTCCCCTGAATCCCCTCTATTGACTGATGCAAGCAGGTATATTAACTAACATGTTCACCTGAAACAAAGTAACACGTGCTCTTAAAAAATACAGATTGAATAAAAATCATTTACTTAGTTTATTGTTTCCATGGTTACCCTACAATTCAAGAAAAAAAGGTACGTATTAAAATTCCTATTTATAAAAGATGAAATAGATGATATAAATGGATTTACTGAAGGATTATCTTAAGTAAAAGACGATTGAATATATCGTAATATAATCTGATTTATAAAATCATATTTCATAACACACTTTCTAGGAACACGGATACTCCATAAAGCCAGCTACTTCTGCTTGAACACCAACGAGACAGTTAAATAGAATGTGGTCAGGAAAATGAAAATTTACACTGAAATTGTTAGATATAGCATGTGTAAGTATTCAGAAGAAAGCTAACATTAATGTTTTTTTTTTTTTTTAAAGATTTTATTTATTTATTTGACAGAGAGACACAGCGAGAGCAGGAACACAAGCAGGGAGAGTGAGAGAGGGAGAGGCAGGCTTCCCGTTGAGCAGACAGCCTGATGCGGGGCTCGATCCCAGGACCCTGGGATCATGACCTGAGCCGAAGGCAGATGCTTAACAACTGAGCCAACCAGGTGCCCTGCTAACATTAATATTCTATGAAAGTTTCTTTTAAATACATGTTAAAAAGCCTCTTTGTCAATTTAGGATACCTATTAAAAGTCAGGTTTCTG
The DNA here is from genome assembly GCA_028534135.1 of Potos flavus. Classification (NCBI taxonomy): domain Eukaryota; kingdom Metazoa; phylum Chordata; class Mammalia; order Carnivora; family Procyonidae; genus Potos; species Potos flavus. Next base: position 62,017,748 of record CM052886.1, on the reverse strand, counting down.
ATATTACAAATGTGAAAAGGCTTCACATGTCAGGTTACTATAAAAATGTTTCTACTCTTTTTACTTTTTGATAAAGACTAAAGACCATGAGTAAATTATTGACCTGCATCCTATTATGACAAGAACATGGACATTGTTTCAAAGTACACAATTGTTAAATCTTGTTCAGAGAGGACTGTTATGGTGCATCAGGCATGCAAAGTATTTAGGCAAATACTAAATTATTAAGGGCTATTAGACAGCAATATTACTATCATTACGGTAAGGTAATTAAAATCAGTCTTTTCTGAACTTCCAGAAGTTTTATTTCTCTGAAGTATAGCCTCTACCTACTTTTTCGGTCTGACATCTTCCTATTCACCATCACCTGCCTTATACTTTAGTCAAAGGGGGCTAAGTGGCAATTACAAAGAGCAGACAAAATAGCCATGATCCTGATGGGGCTTATTGTCCAATGGGAGAGAAAACCACTGAATAAACAAACACAGAGATAAATATGTAATTAAAATTCTAATAAGGATTAGGAAAGAAAGGAGATGGGAAAGTATGAACAAGTAGGGGGTGCTCATTAAGGGTGGGGATCAGGAAAGGCTTCTGAGGAAGCGATATTAAGATAAGACTGAAGGATGAGGGGCGCCTGGGTGGCTCAGTGGGTTAAGCCTCTGCCTTCGGCTCAGGTCATGATCTCAGGGTCCTGGGATGGAGCCCTGCATCGGGCTCTCTGCTCATCAGGGAACCTGCTTCCCCCTCTCTCTCTGCCTGCCTCTCTGCCTACTTGTGATCTCTCTCTCTCTGTCAAATAAATAAATAAATAAATAAATAAATAAATAAATAAATAAATAAAATCTTAAAAAAAAAAAAAGACTGAAGGATGAACTAGAGTTAGAAAAATGAAAAGTGTTAGGGAGGGCATTTCAGGCAGAAGCAGCAGCCCCAGGAAGAGCCTGCCCTCTGGGCAGAGTGGCTGATAAGCCTGGCTGGGGCCGGGTCCACAGGACCCTGTGGGCTCCAAGGAGGAGGCTGCATTCTCAGTGGGACAGGAAGCACAGGAGGGCAGATGAGGGGTAGCGTGAGCTGACTCCTTCACTATTGTGCTCATGGTCCAGACCATGGAACTGCCTTTTATTTGTTTTTTGTTCCTCTTTAGGGATGGAATCGAAAGGAAGTTCAGAAAATGGGGAATATTTTACACACTTTTCTGCTATCAGAGGAATACAAAAATATTAGTAACTCAGAAACCAGAGACCTTTCAGAAGATTTATGGTCTCTGATTCAGAGGTGAACTCTGCTTTTGGCTTGGGGAAGAGTGACTAGTTAAGATCATCTTTTCTTTATCACTTTTCAAGTGACAGGCCAGAATCATAATGGAAATGACTTAAGATGCCACCTTTTCGAAGATGGGGCGACTTTGTCTCTGCCATGGGAACAGAGTGAAGGTGTGCCAAATATCGGCTGAAAGGAAAGAGGCACTCTTGCTTTTGGCTATAGCCAGACTCTGTGTTGGAATGAGGCCAATAAAAATCTGGACAGGTAACAGTTTCCTACATGTTCCGCCCCAGGACTGCGAAGTCCATGGCAATGCAGGGTCCCCACTGCTTGGGAGAAGGAAGTGAGCTACTCTGTAAGCTGCATTTTGTGCCTACTACCTCATGGTAATACTTAAATACGAAATAGAATGTTCAATGGAACATTTTAATATGTCATAAAAATAAAATCTAAGGTTGAGCAATAACAAGTAACATTAAGTATTTCATCCAGAAGCAAATAAACCTTATCAAAAATTTACATTTTCCAACAGAATAGATCATTTAAACGAAAATTCCACAGAGCAAGACTGTAAATTATTTCATAGGTGGTAGGTTTTTAAGTGAGAGACATGTTTTTCCTTCCTTTCTCCCCACCCACAGAGTATGGGCCATTTCTAGATGATGTTCAGCTGACCTTCTTTTAAAAGACCCAAAAAAAGGTGATGCTTACTCTCAGTGGAAAGGTAGTGTTCTACCAATTTTGGTAAATAGTAATCTAGACCCGAACCTTTGACTTCTAAATGAAAGAACAAGATGACTCATATATGCCTAAGGAAAAAGTAGGTCTGGTGGCCAGATCTGAAAGAGAATAAAAATGCTACAGAATGTAGAGTAAATCCTGTTTAAATTTTAGACAAATCATTTAACATACCATTTTTCATTTCACTATGTCTACACTAAGCATACTATTTTTCCCAGTTTAAGAAAAGTTGAACCTAAAAAAAAAAGTTGAACCTGCCAAAATCAGCATTTTTACAAATAATTAAGAAAATAGTTAATTGTTTTAAAAAATTGATTCACCTTATAAAAAGAGTCAGTTTTCCATGCATATATAAGATCACTTAAAAATGGATTTACTGTTTAAAAAATAATTTTTCAAAAACACCTCTACTATGTTAAATGAAGCCTCACTGTTCTCCATCCATCCATCCATGCATCCAACCAACCAACAAACATTAATGGAGCCCCTGCAACAGGCCAGGCATGGCTCATGGAACTCATGATACAACAGTGGAGAGGACAGTCTAAACTCTTATCCTGGGATGCCTGGGTGGCTTAGTCAGTTAAGCATCTGCCTTTGGCTCTGGTCATGATCCCTGGGTCCTGGATCAAGTCCCGCATTGAGTTCCTTGCTCAGTAAGGAGCCTGCTTCTCCTTCTGCCTGCCACTCCCCCTACTTGTGCTCTTACCCTCTCTCTCTCTCTCTCTCTCTGACAGATAAATAAATAAATAAATAAATAAATAAATAAATAAAGTATTTTTTTTATTTTTTATTTTTTTATAAATAAAGTCTTTAAAATAAGCAAGCAAACAAACAAACTCCTACCCTGATGGTGTGCATTCTCATGTTATGCTTACACCATCAGGATAGGAGTTTAGAATAGAATTGAAGATGAAGGAAAATCAGCTTTTTAAAAAATAATAACCATTTCAGAGGCACCTGGATGGCTCAGTTGGCTGACTCTTAGTTTTGGTTCAGGTTATAATCTCAGGTTCATAAAATTGAGTCCTGTGTAGGGCTCCACACTCAGTGGGGAGTCTGTTTCTCTCCCTCTGTCCCTCTTGCCCCCCACTCTTGTTCTCTCTCTCTCAGATAAATAAATCTTTTTTTTTCAATATTTTATTTATTTATTGGACAGAGAGAGACACAGCAAGAGAGGGAACACAAGCAGGGGGAGTGGGAGAGGGAGAAGCAGGCTTCCCACAGAGTAAGGAGATGATGCGGGGCTCCATCCCAGGACCCTGGGATCATGACCTAAGCCGAAGGCAGACGCCCAATGACTGAGCCACCCAGGTGGCCCAATAAATAAATCTTTTTAAAAAATAAAAAATAATAAACATTTCAGTTTTACAAGATGAAAATGTTCTAGAGAACTGTTACACAACAACATAAATATAGTTACCACCATAGAACTATACATTTAAAAGTTAAGAGGGTAAATTCTATGTGTTTTCACAACAAAAAACTAAACTAAAATTTTAAAAGGACAAAAATGAACATAGCTAATATTTACTGAGTACTTACCGTGCACTAGGTTCTACTCTGAATAGAACCGCATTAAACCTTCACAAAAACCTCAGGAGGCAGGCACTACTATTATCTCCATTTTACAGAAGAGTTCACTGAAGCCCAGAGAAGTTAAGCAACATGTCCAAGATCAAATATCCATGGGATGGAGCTGAGACACAAACCCAAGCAATCTGACACCAGCAACTTGTCTCCTAATTCCATACAAAAATGTTGAAAAGCAATACCATTTCAGTTGGAACTTCAGTTCAGTGTATGAAAATAGTAATAACAGGGCGCCTGGGTGGCTCAGTGGGTTAAAGCCTCTGCCTTCGGCTCAGGTCATGATCTCGGGGTCCTGGGATCGAGTCCTGCATCGGGCTCTCTGCTCAGCAGGGAGCCTGCTTCCCCCTCTCTCTCTGCCTGCCTCTTTCTCTACTTGTGATATCTCTCCTCTCTGTCAAATAAATAAATAAATAAAATCTTAAAAAAAAAGTAGGGAGATAAAAAAAAAATAGTAATAACAATACAGTAATAGTAATCACAATCACCTGTTCTCATTCTTGATTTGGTTTTTAAAATCTTGATGATCTGTAACCTGATTTACTGCTCTTTGGATAGTTGTTTTTTCCTAAAAACCTAAGCACAGAACAAACTGCTTTCAACCACTTCTCTCTAAGCCATAATATTCTTTTCCTACAAATGGAAAAAAAAAAAAAATCGCACAGAATGGTTTCTTTTAAAACAGACATTACTGAAACCGTAAATATTTTTAGCCCTTTGTACTTTTCATCCAGCAGCCTGGCTGAGAATAATATAGAAACATTTAAAAATAGCCCTTCGGTACTCCGAAAACCATTAAATAGTTTAGCACATAGCCAGCACCTGCTTGACTTGTCTTAATCAACACTATTTTGCTAGTCATATAAAAAAAGAAAACCCTTTCGGTTTCAGAATTTTTCTCCCTTAAAAACCAAATGTGTCACCAGAGCATTTTGTGCTAGGTGGCCCTCTCTCTTCCTATGTTAGACAGTGACACCTGGATGAAGTCATGGATAACTAATGAAGACACAACTTTCCCCTCAGAGCAACATACCTCACAGCATGTGAGAAAAACTTTCCCAGGCAGGGGCCTTTAGAACAATTGTTGGGATTTTAATGGACAGTTAGTTTTATTCTGTAATTTACAGAAAGTTTTCAGAGTGATATGAGGACACATGGTGTAAGTCTGTCCTGGTAGAGGAAGGTGACAGTGGTGATTGATGTAGGAGGTACACTCTGGCTTGTTGTGCCAGACATGAGAAAGTACAATCCATAGACTCTGGAAGGACAGAAAGAAGGAAGAAAGGGGAACAAGGGAAGAAAGGAAATAATTTACTCAGAATCTATTACGTTCAAGTACTTTGTGCTTGGGCATCAAACTTGCTGCTACGGTCTGAGCAGCACTACATTGTAACAAAACTGAACAAAACAAACAAAAACATCACAGTATTTAAAAGTCCAAATTAAGGTGAGGCATGGGTTTCCAGACTTCCAGGCATCTTATTTAATAATACAAAGATCAACATAATTTGGTGTCAAGCAGCTTTTTTCCCTCCAGCCACATTTGATGAAGACTTTATAACATTACCTGATATATTAAAAATTTCTCGGAACATGAGAAGGTCTCTGACCTAAACCAAAGAGAGGCAGTTAAAAAATACCATGCATGATATACAATGGAATATTATGCCTCCATCAGAAAGGATGAATACCCAACTTTTGTTTTAACATGGACTGGACTAGAAGAGATTATGTTGAGTGAAATAAGTCAAGCGGAGAGAGTCAATTATCATATGGTCTCGCATGTGGAGCATAAGGAAAAACATGGAGGACATTGTGAGAGGAAAGGGAGGGGTGAACTGGAGGAAATCGGAGGGGCAAAGAATCATGAGAGACTGTGAACTCAGAGCAACAGACTGAGGGTTTTGGGGGGTGGGGATGGGCGAGCCTGGTGGTGGGTATTGAGGAGGGCACGTATTGCATGGAGCACTGGGTGTGGTACATAAACAATGAATCTTGTAACACTGAAAAAATAAAATAAAAGTATTTGGGGAAAAAAAATACCGTGCATTAATAAAAAGACAGAGTTAAGGGTGACTACATACTGGATTATCTAAATGGGACACTTCAAGAGCATAAGAAGATACTCAGTTAATCCAGGACAGAGGAGTAAATTGGGACACTCCTGGGCAAACCAAGACTTATAACCGCCCATCCATATTCCATAGCTATGGGCCCCAAGAGGAAAGGTTATAACCAGGCTCCAGTGGAAACCATTTTGTTTCCTTTGATAGTTTTATGTCTCTTAAAATATATTAGACAATGCTAACAGACAGCATGCGTTCTTCTGGCTTTCCTATTCAACTTTCCCAGGCATAGATGATATAACAGTCAGACTCTACCTAATGCAAAAGTAAGTGAATATCATCCTGGAGAGATGTCTGTATTTAGCTCATTTTCATCAGTGACTGAAACAAAGATCCAGAAGGCATATTGATATAAAACACTGTAACAGGGACAACAGAAACAGGATTCCAAGATTCTTGCAAGGTTAAAAGTGGATGGAATGAATGTGGTCAAGTTTACTAAGATTCAGTTTAAGATTCTACACAGTCAATCCATAGGGCCTGGCAGCTTCCTGATTCAATAAAGACCATGTGACAGGGCTGGCAAAATGCCCTCTTGGGCTGCATTAATAAAGGTACAGTTCTCAAGGCCAGAGAAGTCCAAATCCCATACTTGGCTCCAAATTATTCACAGAGAATAGCTTTGAATTTTGCCCACTACATCTTAAGACTCCTTCTCATAAACTGGAGAGTGTGAGAAGGGAGATCAGGATGATGAAGGAACTATCCTATGAGGAATACTGAAGGGAAATGAGCATAACCAGCTTGGAAAAAGAAGACTTACAGAAGTTACTGTTCTGTCTTTATTGAAATAACTGAAGATTTGCCCTGTGAACTGATCATTAGACTCACTGACCACACAGAAGTTATGAACCCTTGGACAAAATATCTGCACGAGATGGTGTTGAACTTGAAGGCATAGGAGGTCTTGCCCAGTCTAACAGTCTAATTACACAGGGGAAAGTGCCAAACTCTTCATGAAATCAAGCCCCGAGAATAGGCCCAGGGCTGCACTGACACATTTTCTTTATCATGTGTTGTGGAGCTCTTTTCTACCCAAGCTGAGGTAAAGATGTCAAAGCATTTTTAATACATCTCGTGGATGAGGCCACATCTACTGGAAAGAGAAAACACTGCAGTAGTCACACCATCTATTTCATATTTAACCTAAAATCGGCCACACAGCAGTCCTGATCATCATAGAGGACTTCTCGAGTCAAGCACAATGTGTATATAGAAATAAATAAAAACATCCCTGCCAAACTGTTTTTTTAACAGCTACCATGGCATAAGTTCTTCTTAATATACAAAGATTTCTCATTCCAAAGACCTTCTGTACACAGTAATGCAATGTATCTTTCTTTTTGTCTTATTATCTATCATCTTAAAAAAAGTTTCCAAAATATGTATATCCATTTATAAAAATTCAAATGCAGGTGATTTGGCAACACATCACAACCAGCTAAAAGAGCTTAAGTAAAAGAACTCTAGGGCCAGAAATAAAACCAAAAAGACAAGATATCTTAGAAAAAATACAGACAGAGAAGCAAATCAATAGACAATAATCTGAATATTGAGCGCAGATAGTTGGTGAATAGAAATAAATGCTCCCTAGAGACAGACTCAATTAAGTACAGAGCATAATTTATTCATGAAAAAATAACTGAGCGTGAGTCTTAGATCTTCTCCAAATTACTTGAAAATATTCACTAAATATAAAGAAAACTTTTAGAGTAAAGCACGCTAATAAAATGAAGGGGACTGACCTGTTGCTGTAGGGAGCAGTGATAACATAATCTGATGTGTATAAGCCTCTCGGCCACTTAATGGTGTGACACCCTGCAAACTGAGTAGAGGAGCGGAGATTTAAATCATTGTTCTCCACCTCTTTGAACTGACGTTATGTTTGGTTTTAAGAAAATTAAAGGACCTCGGGCAGAAGAGGAGTATTATATGGAATGATCTATATCCTATATTTAGAATATGTACCTTGTATTTAAGAAATATTTCCTCTCAGACTTTTATCCTATAATAAACAACTAGAAACAACAAAAATAATTTAAAAGAAACAACAACCCAGTAAAAACAAAAAAACAATCTGTTAGTGGATTTATAGAAAAGTAACAACGAGGGGCGCCTGGGTGGCTCAGTGGGTTGAGCCTCTGCCTTCAGCTTGGGTCATGATCTCGGGGTCCTGAGATCGGGCCCCGTATCGGGCTCTCTGCTCGGCGGGGAGCCTGCTTCCCCCTCTCTCTCTGCCTGCCTCTCTGCCTACTTGTAAGCTCCCTCTGTCAAATAAATAAGTAAAATCATAAAAAAAAAAAAAAAAGTAACAATGAAACATTCTAGCTGTATAAAGAGGTCTCCTGTCAATTCATTATCTTCCCCTTACAAGTAATTTTATATATATTCCGAAAGGCATGAGGAGGTATTGCAAAGTTGCGAACTCAAAATGAGTCTCCTGAGCGTTAATATACCATATACTCCCTATAGTCAACCAAAATCTCAATTTGCCTCTGTCAATACTCAGAAATAACTTGATTGTAAAACTCGTGGGTTCCCAATCAATTGACTTTTTCAACATCGGATGATTGGATATAGCCTTTATAGACTTCAGAGCCCTAATATACCCACCTTTTTAGCCACCATGATAATATAAACTATATCCCTGTGATCCCATTAGAGTCACAAGAAATCACTCTTGATCATTCCCTGTCTTCTAATACATTATCTGAGGTTTCTGGGTTTTTTTTTTTAAACTTTTATAATCTTCATATGATTTGTGGCCACACAAGACTGATTTTCCAAATGGAACCTCACTATCCTTCTACTATCGTCTCTCCACGATCAGCAAAATGTATTCATGTTCATTCAATAATTATTTATTAAAATTTTACTCTACGCAAGACACTGTGCTAGGGGTAGGTGATACTAAAACTCCATAGTCCTGAGGAGGTAAGATGGTGGAGGAATAGGGGGACCTGAAGTTTGTCTTGTCCCTCAAATACAGCTAGATAATTATCAAATCATTCTGAAATTCACAGTCCTATCATCAAAGAGTTTTAAATCCAGTAGGTGAAAGATTCACATACAGGTTTCTACGAGGCATCCAAGTGACCCTGAATGGTGAAAACAACACCCAAGGAGGCCAAGTGAAGAAGAGGTGTTCAGGGATGTCTGGGTGGCTCAGTCGGTTGAGCATCTGCCTTCAGCTCGGGTCATGATTCCAGGGTTCTGGGATCGAGTCCTATGTCGGACTCCCTGCTCAGCAGGGAGCCTGCTTCTCCCTCTGCCTGCTGTCCCCCCTGCTTATGTGTGCTCTTTCTCTCTCTGACAAATAAATAAATAAAATATTTTTAAAAAAAGGTGTTCGGGTGTGGTAAATATGAAGAAACAGCAAAGGAGGTGTCATCTGAACTGGGCTAGAGAGGATAGGAGGGCCAAGATTTTGACTGTCAAACATGAAAGGGAAGAAAGGAGGGATGGAGAAGAAAGCCACCTTGAAGGAGAGGAGACATAATGAGCATAATCTGCAAAGGCAAAAACTCCAACAACTACTGCGTACTCTCAGAAGAGCAGGAAGGTAAGATTACTCGCTGAAAGCAGGGTTCCTTCATCCAGGCTAGAGAAAGGTAGGAGATAAATGGTTCATCAGAAGGATCAGTAGTTTCACAGAGTCTGAAACATAATCTTTCTTTCTCTGTAAGTCATACTCTCTGACTGCTTAGCTTCGAAAGGGTCCGACATGAAGGAAGGAAGAAGGAAATCCTGGCTGGTTGTCCAGGTACGGGACCCAAAGCCAGCAACCCGCAAGGTAACATATGTTGTGACTTTCTTGTATCAATCCAAAACGTATGGAAATTCTGAAAAGATATTTACCAATGGAAACTTACCCTGTTCTTCCTTTTAAAACTATTCTGTTTTGAAATAAGAGTAGAACCTCCAAACTCTGAATTAACCCAACCACCAATTTTCTCCACTTTTTCACGGGTCATTCATTGTGAAGCTGTGTTGAAGCTGCAAGGGGGGGAAAAATCACATAATTGCAGGATTTAGTACATCCAGGTCTCCCTACTAAGCTCGTCCTCCCATTTCCCACAGAGGCTATTTCACCCAGCTTCTATCCTCTTGCTGGCACACAAGTAGGTCATGGCACGTTTCCCAGCCGTGGTGAAATATGACCAAGTTCTACCACTGACGTGTGAGCAAAAGTGATTATGCTAATTTCCAGGCCCGATGCATAAAAACCTTCTGTGTGTGATCCTCCATGTTCTTTCCTCCTCTTTTGATGTGACACAGACAAGCACAGTAACTGTGGAAGCTGTGCACTGAAAATGCAGAAACTACAAAATGGAAGTAACGTGGCTTCCTGAAGGACCACCAAGAGGAATGCCACCGATCGCTCGCTAACACCCATTTTGAACATTATGCAAATAAAGAAGAAACGTCTCTCCTTTTAAACCAGTGAGAGTTGAGGGATTATCTTTATAGCAGCTGAGGACTGCCTTAATAATACACAAATTCTGACCTTTTTTTTTTTTTTGCCATTAGTTTGGGTCTACTGAGAAGTAGGCACCAAGACAGGATTAGAAATACAAAAGGGTTATTAGGGGAGGGAGCAAGAGAATCTGGGAAGTCCTTCAGACCATAGCTATGGATGGAGAGAGAGAAGGAAGAAGGAACGGAGAGGAAGTCTCAGCCTGCGACATAGTTCCGAGAAGGGTCTGGTCAAGACAATGGGATTTCTCAAGCCAGTGGGGCCCACTAGAAAAAGCCTGCATCCCACAGGAATGGAGTTGCCGTAGGAGCCCCCACTGCACTCAGTCACTGACGGGAAGGAGCCAGGGGGTGACATGTGGCCTCAGTGCCAACAAAGACGTGGCTCCAGAGGGACATCAGCTGGAGCCTGCTGTTGCCAGCTGCAGATGTGAGCAGTTCATGTTCACGGACACCACACTCTTCAAGCTTTCAAGTCCTACATTCCTTTCCCTCCTTTTTATCCATATTCATACCTTGCCGTTTTTCCTTTGCTCCTGTCTGTTATGAAGAATTATTCTTTCTCTGGTCCAAAGCTAATCTCTTCATGTGTTCCAGCTGATATGTATCCTTCTTTTCTTTGCCTCTTCTGGATTCTATCTATCCTCTACCTCTATGTGTAAACGTAGTCAAGATTTTCAACCTTAAAAACTAAGATAAAAGAAATGTTCCTTGATCCTCTTGTTCTCCTGCCCTTTACATCTAAGTTTCTTTCAACAAAGGTATAAGTGGACTGCCTCATTTTTTATTTTTCATTGCTTATCAATTGCTCTTTACTTAGGATTACACGAAACTACCAATTGACATATCCTGAATCTTTTCTTGGCCTCTCTGAAGTGTTTAACACTCCTCATCACTCCTTCCCTTTGGAAATGGCTGGGATACCCTATGCTTAGGTTTTCTTCCTCCCTGAAGGTCATTCCCTCTTTTTATTTTCCTCCTCCTTAAATGTCCACTTCCTATGGCTTCTACTATTGGTTCTGTTCTCTGTCTTACATTACTCTGATAACTCTAGTGACTTAACTAAGTACACATTCGTTGATGACATCGCTCATGTAGTCACTCAAACCTGAGACCTGGGAGTTGCCCAGAATTATTTCCTCAATTTCAATATCTATATTTAATCAGTCACCACCTTCTGAGGAATCTACTCCTTAACTAGCTCTCAGCACCATCATCTCTTGGTCTTGACCCCTACAACCACTAACCCCCATCACTTTTCTCATGAACTTCCATAGGAACATAGTGACTGATCCTCTGACTTATGACCAAGTCCACTACCCTTCAGTCACATCTCTGCATAGCAGTAAGACAACATTTCTAAAGCACAAATTTGATCATGAGAACTGGTTCCCCACTGCCTACAGGATAAAGGCCAATCTCCCTAGAATGGTGTGTAAGATCCTTCATAACCAGGCTCCCATCTAAGTTTTAACCTGATCTTTCTTCACTGCTCTGTCTCCAAACTCTTATCATACTGAACTGTCTGCGATTCACACAATGTGTTACATGGTTTGTGCTTCCGTGGCTTTGTACGTACCTTTTGCCTTGAAAGCTCTTTCCATCACCCTTGTCCTATTGGGGGAATCTTCTACACATTTTTCAATAACCAGTGTTGGATTCATTGGTTCAGTGATGTCTTTACTAACTCGCCTTTGTGTGGGACCCCTTAGCATCCCTTCAACCCCATCCCAGACCATTCAAGGACTCTTATAAAGTTATAAGGTACTACTCTTATAAAGTAGTACCTGTTCATGGCACCTGACACGATTCCAGGGTAGCAATTTTATCCTGTTCCTTTTTGAATGGCACTGACACAAAATAGCCACTTAATGAACGTTCACTGACTGAAAGAATGAATGATGAACAAATCTAATCTTCCATCTTGAGTTTGGCCTGATAAAATTTCTCTCTTAGAAACAAAATTTTCAGAGTGGCCAAAAACCATTATGATGCCAGTCAACATTACAGGCACGCACTGGTGGCCAAGTCCAAGTAGTGACATCTTCAATTTACATGTGAAAAGTGAGTACTTGGCATTAGAGGAGAAAGATTCAAATACTCTACATAAGATTGCTGCAAAGATAGCTCAAGGGCTATTATCCCAAGGGACCTGCATTCATTCTCAGTAACTGTGTAAACCAGAGTTCACGTTTCACACAGAACTTTCTAACAAATTGGAAACAGGAGATGGTTTAGCTAGGCAAAGGAAAAGCATGGTTTTGATACACAAGAAACTACACATGCATTTTACATTAAATGCTGTTGTAATTTGCTCACAGAACACAGCACAAAAATTATTCTAAAAGTCATAGCTTGTAAATTTGATATGTAAATACGAATTTAAAATTAGAAATCTCCATGGCCACTGAATACTAAAGGAGTAAAAGGAAAAAGGAAATGAAAGATAAAATACACCGCTTCAGACTCTCAGCATCTACCTCCAGCCTGATCAGTCGGAGGCCAGTTATCACATTCAGTGCGCTTGGTAAACACAAGAGTTTACTGAAAATGGACCTTTCCATTAAAAAAATCATGGGTCAAACAATCTCTGTGACATATACTGCTGTTAAAGGAAACACACTTTTTCTCATTCGTGACATGATGATGCATGATGTGCTTATTCAGAGGAACAGCTTTATATGGTTCCCATCCCCAAACTTAGTGAAAATAGCTTTTTTAAAATTTGAAAAATAAATTCCAAGACATAATTCTTGGAAAATATTAAATCCTGCCAAAGATGGATGTTTTCAGGGAAACAGTCCAAAGAAAGCTTTTAATTCATTTAATGTCCTATGAGCTCATGGTATCAAGAAAATATATATCTTTGTTTCAAAATACACAAATCAGTGATGCTTATGTAGACCATCCTCTTGACACAGTCCCTGCTGTTCAGCTTTAGAAGAGCAGCATTTTTTCCTGGAGCTGACTGATGAGGCCTAAATCTACAAAAAGTCTGTGATGACATCAAGCTTAACATTTGGCCGGGCCAGTAAAATCATTCCTCAAAATGGGTGCTAATATTTCACTCTTACTCAAACCTAAATGAAATGTCAGGAAAGCACTCCCGTGTTTACTCCAACTACCCACTAATCAGCATTTCTGACCTTGATCATTGAAGGTCCCACGTTCTTAATGCAATGACACCAGCAAATTCCCTTGAAAATTTGCTCATAACCACAAGTCTAGGTAGATGTGACCTCTCAGATTTTAGATTGATGGAACTAAAAAAAAAAAAAAATGCATTTATAGGCTGAAAAGCTTATAATCCTGACCAAAGCACTCAATGACTTCTGAGTACCAGGAGAAACTACTTGAATTAAATAAATATTTGGGGAAAATCCGCAGCATTTGGGTGGTTCACTGGTATACACAAAATTTATCCTTTCACAAACAAATAGGATTTCTCCTTATCTCCCTGTATTTCTCATCCTTACACTTTTCAAGTTGAATCCCAGTTCCCCAGTTCCAATCTCTGCCCTTTTTACTCTCTGCCCTCTGTCTGAAGTTTTCAATTAAGAATTATTTTGTAATAGTATTGGGGTTATATTGGAAAATGTTCATTTTTTTTAAAGATTTATTTATTTGAGAGAAAGAGAGAGCGAGCACGAGCAGGGGGAGGAGCAGAGAGAGGGGGAGAGGGATAAGCAGCCTGTGTGCTGAGCACAGAGCCTTAACGCAGGGCTCGATCGCTTGACCCCAAGGATCATGACTTGAGCCGAAACCAAGAGTCAGACGCTTAATTGACTGAGCCACCAAGGCACCCCCTGGAAAATGTTCTTAATTTCAGAGACGATGTTGAAGTATTTAGGGGTATAATGTCATGGGTCAGCAACTGACTTTCAAATGGTTCTGAAAAAGTGAGCCCCTTTCCCCAACACACTATATATAAGAAGTAAAACAACAAATGTTAATAACAGGCGAGTGCAAACAGGGTACGGAAGTGTTCCTTATACTATTCTGTCATCTTCCCTCTGGATCTGAACTTTCCAGAAGAAAAAGAAAAAGATTTGTAAAAGAATAACTTTACTTAATGAGTTCCAGCTTTTTGAATTGTAAATGTAATTTTTAGCATCCCAAGTCTAAAACTTGAGGGACCGTGTAATAAAGACTACAATAAGGACTGACAAAAGACACATTTGATTGTTTTCTACAGGCATGATGTTGATTCAGCTGGCACGTTCTGGAAGTGGCTGTGATTTGAATCTGGGATAGAGGTAGAGAGGCATAATGAATACATCCACAATCCAAGCCTTTCCCTCCAGAAGGCTCCAAAAGCTAGCCCCCCAGGGTCTCCTGATCTCTACTTCCCAGTGAGATCCTGCTTTGCTTACTCTCTCCCAAGCACCCACCAGGGACTCCTGGAAATGCCTGGGAGATCAATGTGGGTTTGCAAGTAGATTCTGCATGTTAGGCCTGTTAATTTAAAAATATAAGTGTCTTAAATATTCTTAAAGGCTTCTAAAATTGTAGCTGAGTCTAAAATGCGTTTTAAAATATTTATGTGCAAATCTTATACAAGAGATTTGCTATTATAGTCAGTATAGATTTGGTCAGAGAAACAAAAGGCTAACTAAAGGTATGCTTCATTTCTGATAAAATATGAATTCTTTTCCTCCTGAAATTACACTGGCACCTATAACAAGAACATTTTTGAACCACTTCCTTGCATCAGAGATGTTGGGGTGATCTACTTTGTACTCACTGAGTATGGTTGTTAACATAGTTGAGAGTGGGATGGTGAAGGAGTTTCTTCTTCAACGATTTCATTTTCTAAAATCACTTCCCATTTGCCCTAAAATCTTGGGTCAGATTCCAAAAGAGAGATTTTACACTGTCCACATATTTTCTTTGGGATGCAAGAATGTGATATAAACATAACTTTCTTTAATATATTTGTGCTAATATGATGCTAAACTCCTAACTCACACATCAGAATCTTAGCTACAGTCTATCTATCCTGAACATGATTGTCTTTTAATTAGCCTGATATGTTTATGGTAATAAACACAAAGCTTCAGAACAACTCAATATACTCAGGTGAAATCTTTACCACTTACAGCATAATAATCAACTAGTAATCAACTAGCTGGCATTTTCTAAATGAGAAATACTAATTGCAAGGTAAGATCCCTTTCTGTCTATCTATACTGAGTATTTACTTACATGGCAGGCATGGTGCTAGGAATCTTGTTGTGGTTATTACCTCATTTTATTCTTACCATAGCACTGTGGAGTAGATAATGTTATAGGCGCTGGACAGAAAAGGACAAAGAATCTCTGAGAGGGGGGAAATGAATACTTATCAAACACTACCATGTAGCAATGTAACCGTGCTCTTTAGGTATTATCCTGCTTCACTCTCTCTACAACTCTATGATGTAAGTATCGGTGAAACCTCATTTTACAGGGGAGAAAGCTGGGAGGTACATAACTCGATCAAGATTGCTCATCTGGGAGCTGAACCCACTTATGCCAAGTAAAACATGGGCACAATTCCTCCCTCTGGTCACATTCCACAGCTCTAAGCCAGATGCTGGAGACAGAGGTAACCACCATAGAAGGAAGAGCTATGAATATTGCCTCCTAGTCACTGCACCCACTAAGGACAGAGGGATGCAGAGCCCCAAGGGGGAAAAATAAGCAACCATGCCCTTGAATAGAAAGTAAGTTCCTTTTAAAATCCAGAGCATGTGAGTGGGGGAGGGGGGCTTTGTGTTCCGATTTAATCCAGCTCTTATAGCTAAATGAATACAAATTCCCAATCTCACCCCAAAACTGACCCAGCCTTCCAAAGATCCTATAAATGACCAGCCACCAAAAGAGAGGAAAGCTCTAGAAGACCCACTAGAAGGCTCTTCTCAGCGGCCCTTCTTGTCCTGCATACCTCCCTCCGTATGACTAACTTGAAGCCTAAATTTACATGTGTGATTATTCACAATAGCCAAAAGGTGGAAACTACCCAAATGTCTATCAACTGATGAATGGGTAAACAAATTGTGGCTTATTTGTGGCACACAATGGAATATTATCCAGTCATATGAAGGACTGAAGTTCTAGTCCACACTCCAGTGTGGATGAGCCTCCAAAACCTGGTGCTAAATGAAGGAAGCCAGACACAAAAAGTCATGTATGATTCCACTTATATGAAATATTCAGAAAAGGTACATCCATAGGAGCAAAAAGCAGATTAGTGGTTTCCAGGGCAAGGAATGAGGGGAATGGAGAGTGACTCCTTAATGGGTAGAGAGTTTCCTTTAGGGTGATGGCAATATTTTGCAACTAGATAGAGGTGATGGTTGCACACTGAACTATATACTTTAAGAGGATTAGTTTCATGTAATGTGAATTTACTTCCACAAAAAAAAGTGTACATACGTGAACACACATTTCTTGGGCAGTCCTTAGTAATGATACAGAGTATGTCAAGCCATAAAGATGCCCCGCCCTGGGTTCTTTTTACATTACACACAAATAGAGACGGATTTCCTGTAAGTTGATCTTGAAGAAAAAAAATGTAAGAGAAAGAAAACGAGAACTAAGGCATCTTAAAAAAACAAAACTCAACACTACAACCTTGTCATCTTCCTTTCTTCTCCATCCCACTAAAACAAACAGATGCCCCAATCATTGAGTATACCACATATGGAAAAACGGGTACTTAAAAGACCTAAACGAATTAAATCTACTGTGGTTTATTCCCTTGAAATTAAATAGAAAGATCCAGCAGGTCCTTAAATATATGAAAAGAGGTGCAATCTCTCTGGTTATCAGGGATATTAAAACTAAAACAACTAGGGATAACTTTTCATCCATCAGAGTGGGAAAATTTTAAAAGATTCCCAATACCTAGCTGCAGTGAGGGAACCAGCTACTTTATATTTTGCTGGTAGGAATCCACAGTGATGTAACTTTTTTAGAATGTCACCTGGCATTATCTTTGATTCAGCTTTTAGGAATCTATCCTTCAAATACCAAAGCAGATACATAAGAATATATGTACATAAGTTTTAACTGCAGTGATGTTAGGAATGGTAAAAACCCAGAATGCTCTTGAATGCCCATCAGCTGGGGAATAACTGAATAAACTATGGTCCAACTGTAACTGGAGGAGGCATTAGATTTACATCAAAAAGAGGTATTAGGGGCAACTGGGTGGCAAAGTGTGTTAAGTGTCTGACTCTTGGTTTCAGGTCAGGTCGTAGTCTCGGGGTCATGAGATCCAGCCCCATGTCAGCCTCTGCCCTCAGGGGGGAGTCTTCTTGAGATTCTCTCTCCCTCTGTCCCTGACCCCCTAAAATAAATAAATAGATATTTAAAAAATGAGGTATTAGATTTATATTTGTTGATAAGGAAAAATGACGAAAGTAAAAAAATAAATTGCAGAGAACTGCTTATGATGCCATTTGTATAGGAGGGAAAATACTACATATATATACATATATATACACACACACACATATACACATATATTCCTCTCTATATTATATATAGAGAAAAGAAACTATCTGAGAAATGGGGAAAAAAGACTATGAACTTTTCCCATATTTACCTTTATATTGTTTGAAATACTATAACAATCATGTATTACCCTGTGATATTTCTAAAAGCAAAAAGTTTAAATAAACAAGATTTTTTTTGTAGTTGGCTTTGATGAGTGATAAACATATATGCAAGAATACGAGGTGACAGTTCCCCAAAACCTACCTTGAGGGTATGTACTGAAGTTAGCAGAGACTCATCTTCAGCCTCCTGAATGGTTTATCTTCTCTCCAGACAGTACAACTCACAGTGAGATCTGTATACCAGCCCCAATCCCAGCACAGAAATTGGGAGGAGGTATGCAGAAACTTTTCTAGCATTTTGCCAGACTGATTTTATGTCCATTGACTGTAATAATTTTAAAAATTAATTAGGTAAATGTTTTTATGTCTTTTTAATTTCATTTATCTAATAATGCACTTTTATGGTATTTTCTAAAATCATCAGTCCATGATTCTAACAAAACAGAGAAGCACAATTTTAAACAATGAAAGTCAATGTTCGTAATGATAAAACTTTATATCTTTAGGAACTTTAATAATAAAAGATGAAATTATGTTAAACATGTTTGGATGATGTTAATACATTCCAACTCTTATACTGTGATCCCAAATAGGTTAGGAGAAAACCTTCTGGTAATCGGAACAGATTTCTAACTGTGTGACGCAAATGATCACGCTGGTTCTCTTGTGAGGAACAATGAAGTCTAGATTGTATTTACAAGTGAAGACGAAGAGAAGTGGAGAGTAAATGAAACCCCAGACAACTTTAGAAACCAACTGACAAGAGTTCAGCCAAAGACACTTCATCTTTCGCCAAAGTTGTAGATAAAAAACAAAGTTAACTTGACTTTCATTTTTCTCCCCTCTCATACTTCTGAGTCAAGATGCATCTAAAGATGAGAAAAGCCAAGAGTAGTAAGAAAGAGAAGCCAGAGGCCTAAGGGGGTGGGAAGTGGGGGGCTGACTTTCCTGAGCTGACACTATTTTAAGTTTCCCTTACCAGTGCTCTATGCTAGGGGGAGAGTAAAGAGCTTACCACCAGCTAGGAACCATGTGTTCTGAGTTTTCCTGACAGAGACATATTTTTTAAAATCAGAGTGCACCGAGTTAAGAGTTACCAAGAAAAACTGGCTAGAAGAATAAAGAACCAAATAGGCTTCTGGCCAAAAGCTAAAATAGAAAATACGATGATTTGTCAATGCAAATTTCTTCCCTCCTCTCTACAGTTTTCAAACCAATGTTCAAGTGAGATGCATTTCCAAATCTGGCAGCTTAAATGTAAATAACTGCGAGGACCACTGTGGCGGATAAAATGCTTGACAATTCACAGCTACGGGGATGAAATAAGAAAATCTGGATTCTCACCGAAGGGTGAGCAGGCATTGGAAGATCTACGACACATTTTGGTACTTTGAGGATTTCTGAGAAGTCAGGATAAAAAATTAGGTTACTTTCATGTCAGTTGGGCTTTACATGACAAAAGAGCCCTAAAGCAAAGAGAAGTCTATGTGTATTTGGCAGGGCTAGAGTACTGTTTGAATTCCTTGTAACCATCCATGTATTCAAAAGAGCCTTAGCGATAATGAAGCGCACCACCCCGACGGGTGTGGCATGTGGTAGGGGGCTGTGTGAACTTCTAAAGCATGGTTCCAAGCTGATGGTCGTCTGTTTCACCTGTTCTGCTTCAAGGGTTCAACAACTTGGCCCCCAAAGTGTGTCTTCGGTAGGTGGTGGCTGATTGAAGGCCTCCACAGTCAGAAACAGAGCTACGTGAATGAATGCACTAAAGACAAAGTGTGTTAGATCACACAGATGAGTATAATAAAATGCAGCATCAGGCAACCAAGTGGTATTTTTATGAAGCTCCCACTCTGCTTGGCCCTGAACTACCTGTAAATTCAGTGCTTAGAAAGGGTCCTTCGAGGAAGAACTCAGCAACACCAAAGTCATTAGTCCAACTGGACTTCACCTGCCCATTCCGCCAAGTCTACTGTACAGAGCACTAAAGGTCTTCCCCTTTGTCAGATTTTAGGCCCCCTTTTCACTCTTTGTTCCTATTCACCTCTTTGCAGCATCTGACACTGTCCAGCAGCTTTTGATTTTCTCTTTTAATTATCTGCTGTCTCCTGGTTAAGGGCTTCTTCTGTTTCCTTCGTGTTTCCCCACTCCTCCTTCTCCTCCCTCTGTTTGACTGAGAGCACGTTTCAAGGCCCTGGGTTTCTCTCCCTTTGAGAAATCATCTATCCCCCACCCATCAGTTCTCTCTCCCTTTAGATAACTCCCTAGCCTTTCCCTTGGACTCCTCTCCTTTATTTTCAACTCTTCGTCAAATAATTTTTCTAGCATGTGGGGCCTCTAGGGCGTATTCAGCCCATTCACAAATCTTCATTTCTTCCCCTTTTGCTATTCCCTGAATGAAGGAGCTTCTGTCTTGATCTCATTCATTTCTTCAGCAGCAGAACTGTCTTCCCAGCCACCCAGGCTCCAAATCTTAGAGTCCTCCTCTTCTCCAATTCCAATCATCCAAAGCCTGTGGATTTTTTAAATCTCACCTCTGTCTCTTGCTACCCACGTGCTCCAACGAGACCCTGTTCATCTTAGAGTTAATTGCTTCTCTCTTCATTCCCAGTATCTCCTCTTTCCAAATAGGCCAACATGCTGCCACTATTTTGATCTTCCCATCACTAACCCCAGCAATTCAAGAAGCCTAACCATGACCCCATAAAACCACCTGCCTCTCTAGTAATGAAGGGTAAGTACAGCAGAGTCGCCAAGAGCTCAGGATCTGGGGACTGATGGCTGGGCTTTGGACCCCAGTGCCACCACTTAAGGGCTATGTGCCTCAGTCTCCTCATCCCCAAAACAGAGCTGATAATAATATCCCCCTCAGAGGTTTGCTGTGAAGATAGAATTAGCTAAAAGGCGTGAAGAACGTGGAATAGTGCCTAGCACGGAAAGTGCTCAGGTACTGTCAAATTTTGACGGCTCCCAGCTAGACTGGCCTCCACGGCACATGCCCATTCTCCCTTCAGTATCACACCTGTCCTCATCCAGCTTACAGCGTGTGAGTGACCCCTTCTCCTCCTGGCTGTCCTATACAAATTCTACCTACTGTCAAGGCTCAGGTCTAACTCCCACCCAGCCAGTGGGTCCTCCTCGATCACTCCAGCCAGACCCAGGAGATCACTCCAGCCAGACCCCAGCTCCTGCCTCTGGATTCTACAATACTTATTGGATGTCTCTATATCAAGTTGTTCTCTACATTACCAAGTGTGAGAGACAGCCCCCACACTGGAGATACCACTGTTTGCATTGGTGTTGGCACTAGAGGCCTGACCCTTTACTATGGGTCCCCCTAAGTCAGTAATTAATGTCTCTGATGGTCAGCTCCTATCTCTGAAAAAGCTATAGTATGACCTCATTTATAAGGTTTTCTCAAAGATTGAATAAGATCACTTAAAGCTCCAATCATCTCATCAGGTATATTAATAAATGTTTGTTCCCTTCCAGTGAGACTATACACCCCCCAAGGGCAGCTCATGTTTCTCCCAGCTCCAAGGACAGTGCCATGCAGAAATTTAAAAGCCATGTAGGTAAATGAACCCCTTCCAAGTCTAATGATTCTGTGACAGCATTCTGAAATGGGACTTTTCCGTATCGGCTCTAAATAACTGTCAGTGCTTCCATCACGAAATGCATTTTAACCTACTCAATCTGCCAAGACCATAAACTGATTTTATTTTTGCTCTACTGAGGGAATACATTATCTGCTGAACCTTTCGCCCTTACATGATATTGAGATTTTTTTTTTTTAGGACTCATTTACAAAATCCAGAAAGTCCACAGCGAAAGAAAAAAAAAAAGAAATTGCAACACTAAGTAATTTGAAAGATTTTTCATACCTAAAAAGGGAATTTTTAACCACAACCTTAGTCATAAACCTTCAGCAGGCAAATGAGAAGCGGTGAGAGATGAAGTCCCAAGGAGAGAACGGGGTTGAAGCACGGCTCGGGTTCAGGCAGTGGGTTAGAGCACTCCTAAGACGAGCTGCCGGAAGTGGGTGCTGTACCTTTATCTCGGCCGCCCCCACCTGACCACCTGTAGCAGCCTCAGAGGAAGCAGACAACCCCCACACACTTTCCAGCTGCATCTTGGCAGCCACAAAGTACGCACACATAATCAGCCAACGTATAAAATTGTATCAGAAGCATCAATGTGACGGGGGAAAATCTTCAACTCATGATGAGTAACTTGCGTTATTTAGATTCTGTCACCAAGACCTGAAGCTAAGCTAAGGGGAGACCCCTCTTGACACACCCACACAACCCTGATAACTAGCTACACAAGTGCACAATCTTAATATCAAATATTTGGGGCATTTAAAAGGCTGAAGCAGCAAATCCTCTGCTAGAGGGTAGATGTTCACTGGGGGTACTTTGGGGGCTGTGATTCTCCTCCCCCTAGTGTTCATTGACAAATGGAAATATATCACTGGGTCCGAAAGGAAGGAGGACTGTTTCCTGCTTTAGAATTGGGCAAGACTAGAAGACCTACAGCCCCGTGACCCCACATTGTCCTACAAATGAAGGGCTGGATTTTATCGAAAGAATGTAATTCGTATGTTTGGAGTAGTGTTCTTTGAGAGGCCTGCTTCAGAAATCATGTTATTTAAGTCAGGTGGAGAGAAAACAGGAAAAAAAATAAGAGCAATTGTTTATAAGTCATTTTTAAAACTTTGCTTTGTTCCACTTGAATAATTTTTAATCGCCATTTTGAGCAGTTAAATTAAAATGCACCTGCACTGTAAGTCATGAGAGAACACACCTGCTCTTCAAATATGACTTGAAAATAATTTGATTCCCCCATGCTCTCATTTTATATTTAATTTGAAAAGTGAGAAGAAAAACCGAATAGGCTCAAATTCTGACCCATAACTTATAAATCCTAAACAAATCATCATGGGCATTAAAGAAAAGTGTCACTTTAAAACATATACCCTTAGTCCAAAAATACGCCCAGTATTTGAAGGCGGGAGTAATCACACTTCATTGACATCACGATAACAATGAGGGGCTTTACCTAATAGCAAAAAGGTCCACCACAGCAATACATGCAGAGAACTTTGAGTCTCTAAGAGGTAGGTCCCAAGTTAATGTCATATTCTCTACTCTAAAATAAGTTCAGAGACATCTGGGTGGCTCCATTGGTTGGGTGTCTGCCTTCGGCTCAGGTCATGATCCCAGAGTCCTGGGATAGAGTCCCACATCGGGCTCCCAGCTCAGCAGGGAGTCTCCTTCTCCCTCTCCCTCTGCCGCTCCCCCTGACAAACAAATAAGTAAAATCTTTAAAAAAAAAAAAAAAAAAGTTGAATTGGCAGCAATGTTCTTTGTCCACTGGGGCCAAAGAAACTATCGAGTATTTACCCACAGGCTTCCATTTCCCATGTAACTTGCCTAGGGCCATCCTGAGTCAGAGCACAGAAAAAACAGAGCATTTCTTCCTCTTCCAGTCGGCTGAAGTTTGGCCAGTCTTGTCAGTCTAAATATAAAATACACATCTTTATTTATTTTATTTATTTTTATTTTTTAAATACACATCTTTAAATAATCATTAATGTTAATAAACTGCGGAGGTAGACGCTGAATTCTTCTGTGTTGGCAAATCCTAGAACTACACTTCCTTCACATAGGATGCTTCTGGATAAATGTCTGCCTTAACAGTTTTTTCTAAAAACAGGTTAGTGAAGCTGCATTTGCCTTCTTCGCAAGAATGCAAATTTGACTGCCAGTAGATTACCCTCAACAAAACAGAGGGGTGGAGGAAAGCTCAGTAAAATGTTGAGAACTGTAGCTTTCATTATGGATTTTGGGATATAATTTCCTATCATTTATCCCCATCTTCATTTCCTCATTCCCCCAATAAATACAACACCAGTTATTCATCCCTTATTATATCCTAGGATAATGGTGTCCTACTAACAATCTCATTTTAATTTTCTAATGTCATCTGCTAGAATATCTCCTGGAGGAAAAAAAATTAAGCCCTATAAGAAAGCTGAGTGATACAAATTCAGTATTTCAGTATCTTAACCCTTTCAAACTCTATCTAGATGAGTTTACTCTCTCCTCTTCTTTCCCCCTTTCAAAAATGTTAAGGCAGTAACACTCCTTTACCTTGGATCCTTTTGTAATGGTTGCCTTCATATTTACTTTTTTTTTTTCTCCAAAGATTCCATTCATTTACTGGACAGAGAGAGATCACAAGTAGGCAGAGAGGCGGCAGAGAGAGAGGAGGGAAGCAGGCTCCCTGCCGAGCAGAGAGCCCGATGCAGGGGCTCGATCCCAGGACCCTGTGATCATGGCCTGAGCCTAAGGCAGAAGCTTTAATCCATTGAGCCACCCAGGCGCCCCCATATTTACTTTTTAGTATTTGAGGTATCAAAAGTCTGAAGTTTTTACTTTTCTTCAAAAGAGTAGCCCAAAGCCAAATTTCAGCCTCATCTGCAAGACAATTCAATAATTAAGCTGCTTTTGTGATTCTACTCTTATATATATGCCCAACAGAAGTACAAAGTGTGTTCATCCACAGATATGTTCTGGAATGTTCAATGACAGTGCTATTCATAATCGCAAAAAAACTGAGAACCACACAAATGAATATAAATAGTGGTACATTCACACAATGGAATATTATACAGCATAGAGAATAAAAAATTGACCATAATATACAATATGAATGGATTTCACAAACCTATTATTGAATAAAAGAAGCCAGACACAAAATAGTACATGCCATATGACTTCATTTAAAAGCAGGCAAAGTGAAACTATGCTTTTAAAAGTCAGAGTGGTGGGAGGCCTGGGTGGCTCAGTTGGTTAAGTGTCCAACTCTTGATTTTAGCTCAAGTCATGATCTCAGGGTTGTGAGCTCGAGTCCTGAGTCCTGCTGAGCATGGAGCCCTACTTGAGATTCTTTCTCTCTCTTTCTCCCCCTCTGCCTGACCCCCATGTGCACACGCTTTCTCTAAATTAATTAAATCTTTAAAAAAATTAAAAATAAAAGTCAGAGTAGTGGTCACCATAGGTGGGGTAGTCACTAAAAAGGAGCATAAGAGATTTCTGGGGTAGTATTTGTAATGTTCTGTGTCTTAATCTGGGAGCTGATTCTATCAATGCTCACACTGAAAATTCATCAGTATAATGAATGTATGTGATATGTCCACTTTTCTCAATGTATAACTGAATTTAAAGTTAAATAAAATAAAACTAGCTTCTTCTCTCAAGAAATAGATCTACAGGTGTGAATATTAGTTCAGCATAGTAAAATGGAGCTAAAAAGCTGGATTCAAATTCAAGATTTTACTATTAATTATTCAATCTTATCTTCTCTGGCTTTCACTTCTATAAAATGAACAGCATATGTCAAAAGATGTAACAGTGCATTTTTAGCAAGAAAGATATACAAATGTTTATTACTGTTGCCTGAATATTAAATTATATTATACTTATCCAAGAATTCTTTTAAGTTATAAAGTTGTATACAAATGTCAGTATAAATGTAACTGGTAATATAGTATCACCAATTTTGCTATTTAAAGAACTTCCTAACAATTAAAGATACATAACATTTATTCTACTTATACCTTACACTCCTAAATCTTCTCTCAGACTTAGCTCTTCTTCTCAATGACCTCTCAACTGTCTTGTGCTTTCCTATCTTCACCGTGTTGTTCCCATTCTACTCCCACCTTCCTAACTGGCCCATTTCCTCTGCCTGTTGGGATCCTACCCATTCTTCAGTTAAATCACCCCTGGTTAAATCACAACTCCTGTAGGACACCCCTCTAGGCCATGATGACCTTTCTTTTTCCATTTAGTGCTTCTACCATCTGTTTGTGATAGTTCTTAGATAAGAGCACTGAATAGCTATTTATCTCTCATACCGTGATTTAACAAGTCACATGTTCATAGCTTGCCTCTCCAGTAGGCTATATTTTTTCCGAAAAGCAGAAACCTGTGTGATATTTATTTTAATCCCCCTCAATGCTCTGTACATTGTAATATTAAATAAATGCTTGCTACACCAGTGTTCTTTTGTGGGCTTAGGAAAGCAGCCATCTCTGAAAGTAGGGCAAAGGTGCAGCCTGGGATTTCTTCTTAGAGTAAGTGGATCCTGTCAGTGGCATCTCATCTCTAAAACTCTCTGCTAAGCTCTGGTCTTTTCTCTGAGAGCTTTCAATCACTCTACCCTTTAGAGTCTACATCAGTACTTTTGAGTAGAAATGGAATGTGAGCCACACATGTAATTAAAAATTTTCTAGGAGCTACATTAAAAAAAGAAAAGTAAAAAGAAACAGGTAAAATTAATAGTATTTTTACTTAATCTCATATATACAAAATATTATCATTTCAACATGTAACCAACATAAAGAATTATTAGAGAGATAGTTTGTCCTTTTTGGATACTTCATCTTTGAATTCTGACATATATTTTACACTCACAGCACACCTTAATTTGGACTAGCCCCATTTCAAGTGTTGAAAAGCCATGTGTAGCTAGTGACTACCGTAATAGACAGCACAGGCTAGAATATACAATTTTGAACCATTCTGAGTAAACCTAAGATCAGGTAAACCCTATAGAGATAAGTAATAGTCTTCCTAAACCTTGCTCTTAAAAACTGAAGAATGTACTTTAAGCAATTGTATTTGAAGCTATTAAGTTCAACATCTACTCAATATTTAAGATGGTGATCTAATCATCAAAGATTCAGTAAGGTGCTATGATTATTAAAAATAAATTTAGGGGCGCCTGGGTGGCTCAGTCGTTAAGCATCTGCCTTCAGCTCAGGTTATGTCCTGGGATCCAGCCCTGCATCAGGCTCCCTGCTTGGAGGGAAGCTTGCTTCTCCCTCTCCCGCTCCCCCCACTTGTGTTTCCTCTCTCGCTGTTTCTCTCTCTGTCAAATAAATAAATAAAATCTTTGAAAAAGAATAATAAATAAATTTATAATTAAAAAATTTTGGAGACTGGAACTTTGTTATTCAGAGTACTCAGCCCAGAGTTTTGCACAGAGGAAGTATTCAGTAGATATTCACGGTGAATGAATAAATGAATAAAATAAGCAAGCAAGCAAGCTGGTAGAAAAAAGTTCAGCCTTCCACCTCATACCAGTTACAAATACGGTGGAGACATGGTGACATCTGTTCTCCTTCATTTATGGATTAAGAAATCAAAACCTGAAAAATCTCACCAAGGTGAAATTTAGATTTTTTTTTCCTCCAACAGCCAGTCCTATAAAGGGAGAGGAAACCCTGGTAAACAAAAATTAAAACACAACTTAATACACAAAAGTTATTAGAATGTCTATAGTACTTTATCTCTTTGTAAAACCATTTGTCATACATTATGTAGATAACATACATACACCAAATATCATCTAACCCAAGTATCAAAGTATAGTTTCCTTTTCCTATATGCCAAAAGAAAACAGATGTGGAAATACATGCTTAAACCAAACAACGCATGGTTCCATGGCCTTAAAGAACATATTGTACTCATGAGAATGTTTTCCCATTCATTTGTGCCACATAGTATAGCATACTTTATATCTGATTGCAAGTCATTTAAGAACTTCTTTATTTTGGAATTTTATGACAATCATGTTAAGTGTTAGTTTTACTATGGACATCAAAAGAGTAAATGACTAATTATGTAAAGGGGAAAAGATGAAATGAATCACGGATTCCACTTGAACTTCAGCAGTTAAAAGGGTAAGTAGCAAAATATTTAAGGAAAAAAGATAGCTTCAGTTAGTCATGGTCTTTTGAGGTAAAAAAGGTAAAAGTATTTTACTTGGCTGATCTCAGATCTAGATTCTCAAAGATAAGAGGTACTGTGGAGAATCACCATAAAATACTCAGACTTCAAAGATTCCCATAGGTCAAAATATGGAATATTATGTACAAGTAAAAAATAGGTATAAAATCAATGTATTATGAGATGTTTTTTATTTAAAAGTCTCTTAACAGATATTTAGAACCTTAACCTCATCTGGACATCTTAAGGAATATAAGGAGAAAAAACTTGAAGAAACAGAATTTTTAAAGTGAGAATCTAGTCCTAGTTTCTTTTTATTTTATTTTTTATTCTTTTTATTTTTTAAAGATTTTTTATTTATTTGACAGAGAGAGACACAGCAAGAGAGGGAACACAAGCAGGGGGAGTGGGAAAGGGAGAAGCAGGCTTCCCGCCGAGCAGGGAGCCCAATGTAGGGTTCAATCCCAGGACCCCGGGATCATGACCATGAGCCGAAGGCAGATGTTTAATGACTAAGCCACCCAGGTGCCTCCCTAGTTTCTTTTTAATATATAGGACTAGATTCTTGCTATAAAAATTCTGTTTCTTCAAGTTTTTTGCATGGAGTACTAGGTGTTATATGTAAACAATGAGTCTTGGAACGCTACATCAAAAACTAATGATGTACTATATGGTGACTAACATAACATAATAAAAAATAAAAATAAATAAAATAAATAAATTAATTAAAAAAACAACTTATGTTTTAATTGTTATAAGCTGCCCTCAAACATAAGCAATCTAACTTTTGCTTTAGGAGAAAAATGGACAAATCCATTTCAAACGAATTCAGCAACAAATACTTATTATAATATTTAGGTATTTTATTTCTTAAAACATTTAAAGATTAAGATGTAATCAACATGTAACATTAGTTTCAGGTATATAACATACCAGCTTGATTTTTATGTATATTGCGAAATGATCACAACAGTAAGTCTCGTTAATATCCATCATCACACAGTTACATATTTGTTTTTTCTTGTGATGAGAACTTTTTTTTTAAAGATTTTATTTATTTATTTGACAGAGAGAGAGAGAGATCACAAGTAGGCAGAGAGGCAGGCAGAGAGAGAGGGGGAAGCAGGCTCCCTGCTGAGCAGAGAGCCTGACGTGGGCTCGATCCCAAGACCCTATGATCAGGACCTGAGCCGAAGGCGGAGTCTTTACCCCACTGAGCCACCCAGGTGCCCTGAGAACTTTTTTTGAGAGAGAGTGTGTGTGAGTGAGCAGGGGTGGAGGGAGCAGAGGAAGAGAGAGAGAGAATCTCAAGCAGGCTCCACACAGGGCTCAATCTCACAACCCTGAGATCATGACCTGAGCCAGCATCAGGAGTTGCATGCTTAACACACTGAGCCACTCAGGCGTCCCTTGTGATGAGAACTTTTAAGATCTACTCCCTTAGCAACATTCAAATATACAATACAGTATTATTAACTATAGTCAGGCATTTTTAATTAATAATGTCATCTATAAACTGATAAGTTTTAGTTGAGTAGGCAGTTGACTAAATAAAATCACTGACTCTTTTAAGAATTATGAAGAGGGGTCCTAGAAAAATTTAGCCTACTGCCTCTCCAACTTTAATGTGTATGTGATGCAGACTGAGATTCAGAAGTTGTGGGGTGGGCATGGGACTCTGCGTTCTAGCAAGTTCCAGGTGGTACTGTGGCTGCTAGCCCAGGGACGGTGTGTCAGGTAGCCAAGCTCTAATGAAACCTATGGAAGTTCCCACAGACTCTGCTTGGGCATCTCCAGTGACCAGAAGCTGAAACTTGATTCTACGGTAGACACTTCAGGAATCTGACTTCTGGAGAGAGCAATAGAGAAAGTAGGCTTCCTCTCCTAATGATGAAAGACACCTTTTCTTCTCCTCCGTCTCCTCTTTTACAGTTAAACATCCCCACTTTCTTTTTTTAAATATATTTTTTTATCTTTTAAAATATTTTTTAAAGATTTTATTTATTTATCTGCCAGAGAGAGAGAGTGCACAAGCAGGTGGAGCAGTAGGCAGAGAGAGAGGGAGAAGCAGATATCCTGATGAGCAGGGAGCCTGATGCAGGGCTCGATCCCAAGACCTTGGGATCATGACCTGAGCCAAAGGCAGATGCTTAACCGACTGAGCCACTCAGGCGACCCCATCCCCACATTCTTAGCTACTCTTAGAACTGGCCACTTTCCGAAGCCTTAAACATCTTGATTACAGAGGACACTCCCTTTGTGATCAATATCGTCCTCAAATTAGTCCCTTGGACCAGGCATACTATTTTATGGGACAACCAGGACTAAGAACAGTTGAGCAAAATCACCACATTGCCCAACTAAACGGGACAGCTCTCTTAATGTGCTTCTGAAGTGCTGTCTTCTTCCATAAGAAGCAAAGAACTATACTGCACTGGTGGCTCACAATCTTGTGGAGAAACCAATACTAAGCAGGTGTACGAATTCTGTACCTGAACAACTTATTCTTTTTAAACCAGATATAGGAATTTGCATTTATTCCTATTAAATGTCATTATGCTGCTTTGGGCTTTGCATTCTCTGAGGTAATTTTAAAATAACAGATCAAATAAAAAATATTTTCACAAAGTAACAACTCACAAAATTCTTTTTAAAGTTTGCTAATATGTCATACACATACACATATGTAAAAAATACATACAGTTTAAAAAATTTATTTTAAAAAAGAACATCCTTGGGACCACTATTGAGTTTGGAAAATAAAGCACTGCCAGGGCCTTGGAAGCCCCCAGCGAGCCCTTCCCCATCATGGCCCACTCCATCACCTCTACAGGTAATGGTTATATTAATTGTTTTTGTGACAATCATTCCCTTAATTTTCTTCATAGTTTTACCATGTATTTATGCATCCCTAAATGATGTATTTAGTTTTACATACTTTTGAACTTTACAAAAATGGAATCATACTGTACATATTCTTTTGTGTCTCGCTTATTTTATTCAACATTGTAAGACTCATCCATATTGATGTATGCATTTCTTATTTGTTTTACAAACACACAGAACTTATGACATGCCAATCACTTTCCTAAGCATGCCACAAATATCAACTCATTTAATCCTCCTAACAACCCTCTCAGATAGACACTATCATTTTTCCCAATGTACAGATGAAGAAACTGAGGTTAAGAAAACTTGCCCAAGATCACAAAATCTTAAGTGGCCAAACCTGTTTTTGAACCCAGGCAGAATCCTTGACTTGAACCACCAAGGAAGGCCTCTCTACATCCTCTCCTCTATGTGGTGTTATTAGCTCATTTCTCACTGCCAGATAGTATCCCAGTGCATATACATAGCAAAATGAGTGGATTCAATCCCATGTTGATGGGCACTTGGGTTGTTTCCGGTTTTTGCTTCTATAAACAATGCTCCTTTCAACAGTCTTGTCTTGTGTTTCTTGAAGCACATGAGTAAGAGTTTTTCCTAAATGTATACCTAAGACTAGCACTGCTGGGTTATAAGTTATTAGGTTCAGCTGGTTAGGTAATAAGCTGTTTTCCAATGTAATTGTATCAAATTATACTCCTACCAGCTATATACAAGATCTCCCATTCATCCACATCCTTGCCAGCACATGGTATTGTCAGACTTTTAAATTTCTGCCAATCCAAAGACTGTGTAAGGTATTTTTTTTTTTTTAAGATTTTACTTATTTATTTGAGAGAGAGAGAATGAGAGAGAGAGACCATGAGAAGGGGTAGGGTCAGAGGGAGACGCAGTCTCTCTGCTGAGCAGGGAACTTGATGTGGGACTTGATCCTGGAACTCCAGGATTATGACCTGACCTGAAGGCAGTTGCTTAGCCAACTGAGCCACCCACGTGCCCCTATGGTATGTTATTACAATTTTAATTTACATGTGTTTGATTATTAAACCAACCATTTGGGTTTCTTTTGTGAAATGCTTGTTAAGTATATAAATGTACAGTATTTTTTAAATTGGGTTATGAGTTTTTCTTATTGATTCATTTGTTCTTTTCATATGCTGTATCACTCCCATATATATGTGCCACACATATCATCAACTAGTTTGAACTCACTTTTTCATGCTTCACTTTTTTAACTGGTATGGTTGACATATATCAGTTTCAGGTGTGCATACTGATTCAACAATCTTGCACATTACTCCATCATCACCATGTTAAGTGTACTCACTATCTGTCACAATAGAACGTTATTACAATATTATTGACTTCTTTTCCTATGTTGTACTTTTCACCTGTATGACTTACTTATTTTATAACTAGAAGTTTGTGCCTCTTAATGCCCTTCAGCTATTTCACCCATCCCCTCACCACATCCCTTCTCGCAACTACCAGTTTGTTCCTTGTATTTAAGGGTCTGTTTGGTTTTTTGTTTATTCATTTGTTCTGCTTTTTAGATTCCACATATAAGTGAAATCATACAGTATTTGTTTTTCTCTGTCTAATTAATTTCACTTTGCATAATACCTTCAAGGTCCAGCCATATTGTTGCAAATGGCAAAATTTCATTCTTTTTTAATGGCTGAATAATATTCCATCGTGTATCTATACCACATCTTCTTTATCCATTCATCTATTGACAGACACTTGGGTTGCTTCCAAATCTTGGCTATTTTAAATAATACCACATTAAACATAGAGTGCGTGTATCTTTTTGAATTAGTGTTTTCATTTTTTGGGGGTAAATACCCAGTAGTGGAATGACTGCATCATATGGTATTTCTAGTTTTAATTTTTTGAGGAATCCCCAAACTGTATTCCACAGTAGTTACACCCATTTACATTCTCACCAATAGTACAAACGGTTCCTTTTTCCTTTTTCTCCACATCCCAGCCAACATTTGTTACTTCTTGTTTTTTGATACTAGTCATTCTGGCTGGTATGAGGTGATATCTCATTGTGATTTTGATTTGCAGTTCCCTGATGATCAGTGATGGGGAGCATCTTTTCATGTGTCTGCTGGACATCTATACGTCTTCCTTGGAAAAATGTCTATTCAGGTCCTCTGCCCTTTTTAAATTTTTATTTTTTAAAAAAGATTTTATTTATTTATTTGAAAAAGAGAGCGAGTGAGCACAAGCAGGTGGAAGGGGCAGAGGGACAGGGAGAAGGGGGCTCCCCACTGAGCAGAGAGTCCGACACAGGGCTTGATCTCAGGACCCCGAAATCATGACCTGAGCTGAAGGCAGACACAACCAACTGAGCCATCCAGGCACCCCTTTAAGTTTTCTTTAAGTAATCTCTACATCCCATATGGGACTCAAACTCATAACCCTGAGATCAAGAGTCACATGCTCTTCTGACTGAGCCAACAGGTACCCCATCTCTGCCCAACTTTTTAATTGAATTGTTTTTGGTGTTGAGTGGTATAAATTCTTTATATGTTTTAGATAACAACCCCTTATCAAATATATCATTTGCAAATAAATCTTCTCCCAGTCAGTAGTTTGCCTTTTTGTTTTGTTGGTGGTGTTTTTGTTATGGAAAAGCTTTTTGCTTATTTTGATATAGTCCCAATATTTTATTTTTGCTCTTGTTTCCTTTGCCTCAGGAGACCTATCCATTAATATGTTGCTAAGGCTGATGTCCAAGAGATTACCGCCTATGTTTTCTTCTAGGAGTTTTATGATTTTAGGTCTCACATTTAGGTCTTTAGTCCATTTTTAGTTTATTTTTGTGTATGGTGAGAGAAAGTGTCCAGTATCATTCTTTTAGATGTATCTGTCCAGTTTTCCCAGCACCATTTATTGAAGAGAATGTCCTTTCCCACATTGTCTATTCTTGCCTCCTTTGTCATAGTTTAATTGATCATGTAAGTGTAGGTTGTTTCTGGGCTCTCTATCCTGTTCCATTGATCTATGTGTCCATTTTTGTGTCCGTTCCATATTGTTTTGATTACTATAGCTTTGCAGTGTATCTTGAAATCTGAGATTATGATACCTCTAGCTTTGTTCTTTTTTCTCAAGATTCCATTGGCTACTTAAGATCTCTTGTGGTTCCATATGAACTTTAGGATTAATTGTTCTAGTTCTGTGGAAAATGCTATTGGTATTTTGGTAGGGATTGCATTAAATCTGTAGATTGCTTTGGGTACTAGGGACATTTTAACAATATTAATTCTTCCAATTGATGAGCATAGCAAATCTTTCCATTTGTTTGTGTTGTCTTCAAGTTCTTTCATTGATGTTTTATAGTTTTTAGAGCATAGGTCTTTCATATCCTTGGTTAAATTTATTCCTAAGTATTATTATTTTTTTTTTTTTTGGTGCAACTGTAATGGGATTGTTTTCTTAATTTCCCTTTCTGCTACTTTATTATCGTTGTATAGAAACACAACAGATTTCTGTATATTTTTATTCCTGCAACTTTACTGAATATACCTATTACTTCCAATAGGTTTTTGGTGGTTTTTTTTGGTGGAGTCTTTAGTCTTTTTTATATACGGTAGCACATGATCTGCAAATGATGACAGTTTTACTTCTTCCTCACCAATCTGGATACCTTTTATTTCTTCTTCTTGTCTGACTGTTACAGCTAGGACTTATAGTACTGTGCTAGATAAAAGTGGTGAGAGTAGATATCATTGTCTTGTTCTTGGTCTTAGAAGAAAAACTCAGTTTTTCACCATTAAATATGCTGTTAGCTGTGTTTTTTTCATCTATGGTCTTTATTGTGTTGAAGTATGTTCCTTCTAAGCCCATTTTGTTGAGAGGTTTTATCATGAAGGAATGTTGAATTTAATCAAATGCTTTTTCTGCATCTTCTGAGATAATCATATCATTTTTAGCCTTTCTCTTGTTAATGTGATATATCACACTGACGGACTTGTGAATATTTAACCCCCTTTGCATCCTAAGAAAAAATCCCACTTGATTGTGGTGAATGATCCTTTTACTGTATTTTTTAATTAAATTTTAATTCAATTTTGCCAATTGAATGTTGAGGATTTTTGCATCTATGTTCATCAAGGATACTGATGCATAATTTTCCTTTTTTGTCATGACTTTGATTTTGGTATCAGGTTAATGCTTTGTAGAATGAATCTGAAAGTTTTCCTACCTCTTCTGTTTTTTGGAATAGTTTGAGAAGAACAGACATGAACTCTTTTTTAAATGTTTGGTAGAATTCACCTGTGAATCCATTTGGTCCTGGACCTTTATTTGTTGGGAGTTTTTTAATACCAATTCAGTTTTGTTACTAGTAATTGGTCTGTTCATATTTTATATTTCTTCCTGATTCAGTTTTGGAATATTATAGGTTTCTAGGAATTTATCCATTTTCCAATTTGTTGGCATAAAATTTCTTATAGTATTCTCTCATAATTCTTTGTATTTCTGTGGTGTCAGTTGTTATTTTTTCTCCTTCATTTCTGATTTTACTTATTTGAGTCCTCTCTTTTTTTCTTGATGAGTTTGGTTAAAGGTTTATCAATGTTGCTTATCTTTCACAGAACCAGCTCTTGGTTTCATCTATCTTTCCTATTTTTTTTAAGTTTCTATTTCATTTATTTCTGCTCTGATCTTTATTATCTCCATCCTTCTACTAATCTTGAACTTTGTTTGTTCTTCTTTTTCTAGTTCCTTTTGTTATAAGGTAGATTGCTCATTTGAGATTTTTCATGTTTCCTGAGGTAGGCTTGTATCATTATAAACTTCTCTCTTTGAACTGCTTTTGTTGCATCCCAAAGATTTTGGACTGTTGTGTTTTCATTTTCGTTTGTCTCCATGTACTTTTTCCTTTTTTTTTTTTTTTTAATTTAAATTCAATTAGCCAACATATAATACATCATTAGTTTTTGATATTTTATTTACTCTTTGATTTCTTCATTGATCCATTTGTTGTTTAGGAACATGTTATTTAGCCTCCCACGTTTGTTTTTTCCAGATTTTTTCCTTGTAATTGATTTCTAGTTTCATACCATTGTAGTCAGAAAAGATGCTTGATACGACTTCAGTCTTCTTAAATTTATTGAGACTTGTTTTCTGGCCTAACATGTGATCTATTCTAAGAATGTCCCAGTTCATTTTAATGTGCACTAGAATGTTCTGAATATATGTTAAGTCCATCTAATGTGTCATTCAAAGCCATTGTTTCTTTATTGCTGTTCTGTCTGAATGAACTGTCCACTGATGATGATCTCTCCATTGGGGTGTTAAAATCCCCTACCATTATTCCGTTACTGTCAATTTCTCCCTTTACGTCTGTTAATATTTGCTTTATGTATTTAGGTGTTCCTTTTTTGGGTGCAAAGTTATTTACAGTTGTTACATCCTCTTGCTGGATGGATCCCTTTATCATTATGTAATGCCCTTCTTGTCTCTTACTACAGTTTTTGTTTTAAAGTCTATTTAGTCTTACTGCTACCTTGGCTTTTTTTTTTCTTCTATTTGCATGGAATATCTCTTCCCATTCCTTTAGTTTCGGTTTGTCTTTAGGTCTGAAGTGAGTCTCTTGTAGGCAGAATGTAGATGGGTTTTTTTTTTTTTTTTTTTTTTTAAATCCATTCAGTCATCCATTCTTCTGATTGGAGCACTTAGTCCATTTACATTTAAAGTAATTATTGATAGGTATGTATTATTGCTATTTTGTTCATTGTTTTCTGGATGTTTTTGTAGTTCTCTTCTGTTTATTCTTCTCTTGCTCTCTTCCCTTACAGTTTGATGGCCATCATTAGTGTTATGCGCGGACTCTTTTCACTTTATTTTTTGTGCATTTATTAAAGGTTTTTGATTTACGGTTACCACTGGGTTCACATATAATATCCTATGTGTATAGCAGTCTATACTAAATTGATGATCATTTAAGTTCCGACACATTCTAAAAGTACTAAATTTTTACTCCTCCTCCATATTTTATGTATATATATTTTACATCTTTTTAATTTGCATATTCCCTAATTTTTGTAGATATAATTGATTTTATTTACTTTTATGTTTTAATCTCCATACTGACTTTATAATTAATCCACTACCTTTACTATATATTTCCTTTCACCTTTAAAATTCTTTCCTTTCATAGTTTTCTTACTTCTAGGTATACCCTTTTCTTTCCACTTAAAGAATTCCTTTCAACCTTTCTTATCAGACTGGTTCGGTGGTGATGAACTCTTTTATTTATATGGGAAACTATTTATCTCTCCTTCAATTCTGAATGATAGCCTTACCATGTAAAGTATTCTTGGTTGCAGATTTTTTCTTTCAGGACTTTGAATATATCATGCCACTCTCTTCCGGCCTTTAAAGTTTCTGTTGAAAAATCAGCCAACAGCACTATAGGGTTTCTCTTGTATGTAACTTTTCTCTTGCTACTTTTAAGATTCCCTCTTTATCATTTTTTTAGCTATTTTAATTATGTGTCTTTCTGTGGACTTCCTTGAATTCGTCTCATTAGGGAATATCTGTGCTTCCTGGACCTGGATGTCTGTTTCCTTCCTCAGATTAGGAAAGTTTTCCACTCTTATTTCTTTCAAATAAGTTTTCTGTTCCCTTCTCTCTGTCTTCTCCTTCTGGAATCCCTATAATGTGACTGTTATTACACTTGATGATGTCACAGAGTTCCCTTAACCTTTTCTCATTTTTTATTATTCCTTTTTCTTTTTGCTGTTGAGCTTGGTTGCTTTCCATTACCCTTCTTCCAGATTGTTTATTTGTTCTTCTGTATCCTCTAATCTGTTAATACCCTCTAGAGTAATTTCTCACTTCAGTTACTGAATTCTTCAGCTCTGAGTGATTATTTTTTATGTTTTCTATCTCTGGGTTGAAGTTCTGAGTTCACCTACTCTTTTCTCAGTCCAGGGACTATCTTTACGAAATTACTTTGAACTCCTTATGAGGCGTATCACTTATCTCTGTTTCATTTGGCTTTTGTACTGACTTTGTCTTGTTCTTTCATTTGGGACATATTCCTTTGTCTCCTCATTTTGTCTAACTCTCTGCATTTGTTTCTATGTATTAGGTAGGTCAGCTACTCTCCTTGTCTAAAAGAGGTCCCGTGGTGCCCTGTAGCACAAGCCCTCCTGGTCATCAGAACCAGGTGCTCTAAAAGTGGTCCCTCTGTGGACTGACTATTCCCTCTTGTTGAGGCTGAGCCACTTTCAGGCCAGCTGGCTGCAATGACGTGCTTTGCCCACTGTGGATACACTGGACAGGGTTTTCTCCTGGACTGTTAGGAGGATTGGCTGTGGCTGCTGCGGGCTCACTGGTGGACAGAACTGGCACTCAGCCTAAGTGTCTGCAGTTAGCCTCTCTGCCACAGCTGCAGGCACACTGAAGGGCAGGGCTTGCTCTCTGTGCAGCCAGCTAAGAGGCCTGGCTGCAGGAACAATGGGCCTGCTGTGTGGGGTTATCTCCCTTCTTCCCAAGGCAGCAGCCACTTTGGAAAGGCAGCAGTCTCAGCTGGGGCTGCCTACCAGGGTGTGATGAAGCAGTAGCCACTTTGGAGGGATGCTTGTTGAAGTAGATAGGCTGGATGGGAAAGGTCTGCAGGAGAATGCCAGGGTGGAGCTCATGGCACTAGCAAGGGAGATGGACAGTGTTAGAACTGGTTGGCTCCTACAAGTGTCTGGTTATCTAGGCTGACGAAGGGCTAGAAAAATGGTGCCTGCTAGCACCTTTATTTCCAGTGCCAGACACTTGCCCAGGTACTGGGAATACCACAGTGACCACAGGAAACAGTAACCCCTGAGCTTATGTCATAGTGAGGGAGAGGACAATGAACAAGCAAGTAACACATATAAGATGCCAGAAGGTGATAAAATCTTTGGAGAAAAGAAAGGAAAGGAAAGGGGTGGGGCACCTGGGAAGGAAGGCAGTCCCTGCACTCCCTTAAGGGGTGTCAGGGAAGGCCTCCCTTAAGGGGTGGGAGAGAGCCTGAGGCTGCAGTGGAAGAGGTGCTCCTTACTGTGGGTCCCACAGATTTTCCTGCCTGTTCCCACAGACGTACTGGGCCGTACAAGCATATTAACAGCCAGAAGGCTATTCAAAGATTCCAGTCCTCTTTCACATTCTGGGTTCTGGGCCTCTTCCTCCCCTTAATTCTCTCAGCTACCCACTCTATCCAGACACATTTCTGACACATCAGGATTCTCAAACTTATGGTTGGGTGGCAGAGCCATCTCAACCTCTCATCTTCCTTTGCCCAGTTCCCTGAGCCCGGCCTATCTCTGGCCTGGCTTCTGAAGCTGGGGCCTCCCTTGGGCCTCTTCCTGGTTCCTCAAAATCCAGCCTCCTTCCCAGGATGCATTCTCAGTAGCAGGTAGGAAGCCAGTTTGGGCTCCCTTGCTGATTTCTTTCCCACCTGAACGTCCCCTTCTAGAAACAGGCTGCTGGCAAGGAAGGCAACAGCAGCACCTGAGATCACTATAGGGGTCTCTGCAAGCAAGAGACCAGGGTCAGAGAGGAGCATCGTGTAAGTGCTTGTGTGCACACGTGGGTGTACACGTAAATATGTAATTACGCATGCATGAATGTGTGCATGCCCAGGTTTGTATAAGAACAGTGTGAGAACGGGGTGTGGGCATCAGGCAGGAGCAAATGGAATCTAAGAGAACAAGTGAAAAGAGGTGTATGCTCGCAGAGAAAACGAAATGCAAATATTTGCCAAGAGAAGGAAAGTAAAAGACACCCAAAAGGAAACTCCACAGGATATCAAGACACAAGGGTAAAAGCGTGACAGGGAGGTATTAGTATTAAAATCCCCAAATGCTGAAAAGATGGCAAGAGACAAAAAATAAATAAATCAATAAATCTGCTAAACTGAAATATGAAAGAGGCAAGACTGACACAAAATTTGAGCTAATAAAATTCTACCTGTGTGCTTCTTCTTAAGCGTTTATCTCCCAGACCAAGGCTAACATAGCAAAAATAACTAGGAAACAAATGACAGAACGTTTCTAAAGATGATGTTTAGAAAGAAAAAACTAGAAATTCTAGAAATTCAGCTGCCTGCATTACAAAATGCAAAAAGGAAAGGCTCCTAGGTCGGACTGCTATGGTACAGAGCTGAGATAATGATCCTGAATGGTCTGGCCAAACTACAGGCGAAACAAACCAAAACTAAACAGGAAAACAAGAACGCTCACATATACAGATGCAAGCAACAGGCTGCACTGTGTGAACACACCCGGGACCTCCCTTTGATGTTCAGGGTCTCCCAGGCAGCCTCCTGACCATGGAAAGGAGGCAAGGCCCTTCCTCCTGTGATAAGTGCCCCTTCTCCACTCTGCTGTTTCCTCTGACTCGCATTTTCTGTTAACCTTCCTCTTGGAATCCTTGACAATGACTCACACAGCAATAGGGCAAGTCAGCAATACCACAGTCCTCCATAGTAGACGCTGTGTAGGAGGCAAGCAGCTCCGTGGACTGTAGTGGGTACCGGTTTTTTCCTCTCTCTGTTCAGGGAGGATTTGCTTTTCAGCCACATTTCCCTCAAAACACAGCCCTGACAGGAGATGCTTACTACACAGATTTCTAAACGATGAAATGATCTGACTTTGGCTACTTGGTCATAATGAAACTAAAAACACTAAGATGAAAAAACAATACTGTGATCATCACACCTCCAAAAAACAACTTTATACTTGGGTGAAATCATGAGATCAGAAAAAAAAGCTAAAACTAATATTTTCCAACCTTTCACTAACAGCTAGGACTAAAACCACATGTTGTGAAGGTCTTGCACTGTGTTATTATTAGAAGTCACAATTCTATTGATACTGATGAGTCATTTGTATCGGCGGAAACCAAGAACTTCCATCAACATCATGTTACACACAGTCACTGTGGCTTGGCTTTTTCTTTATTACTGGTCAAAGCTGCTTCAGAATGCTTACTGAAGCTAAAGAAAAAAAAGAGAGAGAGAGAGAAAGAAAGAAAGAAAAAGAAAAAAAGGAGAAGAACTCCTCAAGGATGTGCAAAGCTTCCCTTCCCCAGCTGATCTCAAGTTATTCATCCTCAAGATAGGTTGGGATGATTTGATCAACTCGTATCTATAAAAGGAAGTTTATTTAGAAACCTCAGAAAAGTAACATTTCACACTTTCCGATGAAAATAAGCAGAACTGAACTCCAAAAACAAACAGTGAAACCATCTTTGAAAACACATGCCAGATTTAAAATTACCTGAGGTCAGGTTGTTGTTTTTTTGTTTTGTTTTGTTTTTCATAACCTTAATAATATGCAATGGATATAAACAAACTCTGTCATCACTTAAGGGTTTGAACCACACAAAACCATGTCAGCTAGCCACTGAGCGCCCACTCCCCTACTTCCCCACTCAAGGCACATGCCCCTCCCAGAGGGAGAAGTAGGTCAATTTCAGTTACACCAAGAAAACCTACGTTAAAGGTTTATGAGAGTTCCTTCCAGTGCTAAGGAAGAAATAACAGCATATACCTATTTCCTTAATATCATTCCCTTACCCTTCTCCCCTTAAAGAGCCCCAGAATACGTAAATGAAGTAAACAATCCATTTTCCTGAGGGATTCCCAGAAATGCCATGATTCTTATGCGGTCTCTGCAAAGAGAGAAATATGCCCAACATTCTATCCTGCAACCAGAAGGCTCCAATTGGCTGCTGGAAGAAGGGAACCCAGCTCAGCAGTGACTGCAGATCTGAAAATAGCCGCTCAACGGCTCCGGGTACTCTCCGAGGGCAGCATGGTCCTGTGGGCAGTTTACAGTGTGGCGAGCTGAGTGCCGCAACAGCTGCATGAGTCAGCAAGCACTTCTGATAGGAAACTGCTGACATGCTAAATTACTCTTGCATGCATAAGGTGCACACACCTACCAAGCAAAAATCAAAACAAGGTACATGCAAATTAGCAAACAGGAACCTCCCGACCCTTGCAGTTCTATTTTCCAAGGTTAGACCAAAAATACAAATAATCTATATGCCACTGCTCAAAAAGCAGCAATGGCTCCCAATAATTCATTGTGGTAATAAACAAACAGTTCACTCTCCGTGTTGTGATGTGTGGAACAGCTGCATTCAAATCTTACAAGCCAGTTAATTTTAACTGGTTTTAATTTTAACTGGATTTAACTGCTTTTCCTCCCTTCTGAAAAATCAAAATAGTTGCCCTATCGACCACAAAAACTGGTAACAGACCAGCACAGTTCCTGTTTTTCAGAGGGGACTTACTTTCAAACCCACAATATCAAGATGCTTAACATAAGTGGAAATTTAAAATTCACCGTTTGATGTGGGAGACTTAAACCTGTACACTAATTCAGATCCCACAAACGTTACAGAGTAATTACCTCTCACGTTCGTCCTACATGTCTTTCATCTCTGATCTCTCATTTAATACAGGACCCAAATATCTACAGGAAAACTGGTTATCGAGAACTCAGAATGCATTTTCCTATAGAGACGATGCCATGCTAGTGAGACAGCGTCTCAGGACAGTCCATGAAACTGTTCTCGAAGGTAAAATACGAGTGAGAGGTTAAAATTGCAATTTGAAAAGAGAAAATAATCCTATAACAATAGTTCCAAAACCAATTAAAAATGAAAAAATCTCCCTGATTGACTGTGTTTGAGGAAGCACCTAATTAGAGGAAGATAAAGGGACAGCCTTCTAAATAAGACTTTTGGACTTGGTCTTTAGTTTCACTCTGGTTCTTTTAACATGGTTTAAATGATTAATTTCACTTCAAAATGCAAGGCATTCTCTTACTTTGGCAATAACGTATCATTAAAAAAATCTTTATATTTATCAGTTGTGAGCACTGATTTAAAAAAAAAAAATGAACAAGAGTTGAAAGAGAAAAATAGAAGGAAGAATGGCTACAAAAAGGGGATACTGGTGATTGAGGAACAGAAGGAAATGGAGTCTGGCAGAAAAGAGGCATGGGGTATAACTAAACGGGGAAGACAGAAGAAAGGTAGGAATTAGAAAATGGTCCCCCACTAGACGGTGGACTCCCAGAGAAGGGTCCTTCCACCCAGCGGCACAGTGACCTGACCTATACTACGAAGGAAGATGAGCCCAGCAGGACAGTTCCACAGTTTGGCACTAGATGGCGCCATCAACTCAACATAGCATGGTTGCTGGAGGCGTTTGCCTTGGGGTAGGTGCGCTACGCGATGCAGTTGAGACTCCAAAACTGGGTATTTAGCAGGCAACATGTCTATCTAAAATAAGCATGGTTTCATTAGTCAGTCAACTTCTCCAAACATCCAGATGTCATCATCATGCTAATAGCATAGGGCATGCCCATTTTTAAACATACCATCTCGAGTTTTAGTAATAAAATACGGTAGGGAAGCAGTTGAATGGGGTCCATTGCTTTTTTTCCTCCTAAAATTGAATACTTAAGGGTAATAGAGTATTTTGGGTTCACTACTACTGAAATGACAAAAATTCCTAATTATAAACCAAGTGGCTTTTCCCTGAAGCTCTGTTTAAATGTCAAATAACACCCCATCTTGTTATACAGGTTTGTGTGATCAGATCCAGTGTTTGGCAGGAGGAAGCGTGGTGTTCACTGACAAATGTATTATAACATTAAAAATCATCGGCCCTTTATATTTTTAATATTACAGTGGTTTTTATCCTCTACTTATCTATATCCTCTCTCCAGGGTTGGATTTATAAACAGCCCTCTCTTCGCTCAGAAATGTCCTCCCATAACCAGTTTACGAGTGTGTGAAATCTTAACATTTCCATCTACAGAATTTCACTTCTTTGGCTTTGTCTCCTGTTAATATACTGATGCTTCGGAAAGAAGTAATGGTACTAGAATGGTACAATTATTTATACCCTAGTAAAATTGGTTTCATAAAATCCGCTTCTGAGATTGGTTTTGAAAGGCAACGGGGGGACTAGTTAAGGGCACTCATGACTGAAAGGCATCAAAGAGTGTAGAAGGATGGAAAAGACGACAGTGAAGAACTGATAACAAACCTTGCCTAGCTTTACAACTACAGAAAAGATCATCATCCCTGACACTGATCTTCCCAAGGAGATAGATGAAAAGTAAGGGTTAACTCTAAATATGTCTGCATTTTGCTCTTGCTGAATGGGTAATAATATCTTTATAGTTAATTTCATTTTTTTTTCACAGTTTGACTCTTCAGGGCTCATTCATTTGCATAATATGGAATCTTGAACCCATATAGATATTCTACAAATCAATGCAAGTAATTCTCATACGAAATCAGCAGCTTTAATTTAAGCTCATCATTGTTTGCATAGAAATCTTTATGCACTCATCTGCTTGATTTTTTTAATCACTTAAAACCTCCAACAGTGACACACTAAGCATCTCCTAATTTAGCCATCTCCAAAATTTGAACTAAATACTGAAAAATAAGCACAATACATTCATACGCTAGATCATTTTCCAAATTGAGCTTCAAATCTATGCTTGCTGTTGTAGCAGCTCCCAAGAATAATGCCTCTTGACTAAGGAAGGAAGAAAACTTGGATGTCCATCCCAGGGCAGAGCTGAGTCAGCATTCTCAACAGTGACCCTACAAACCTGAGGTAATCGGGGTCACTGCCAAACCAACTGGCCTTGCTGAGTCCTTTAAAACCATTCAAATCCCCAGTTGAGAGTTGCAACATGCTAATCTGGCAAGATAATCTCTTCCTGAAATTGACTAGAATGAGAGCAAAGGTAACCTGCTTTTATCTGTTACTAGTAGCTAATATTTCTAATTAGGAGCTCTAATGGAATTGGTTCTGGATGAAATTCTTCCACCTTAGTAGAAT
Source organism: Potos flavus (assembly GCA_028534135.1). NCBI lineage: Eukaryota > Metazoa > Chordata > Mammalia > Carnivora > Procyonidae > Potos > Potos flavus. The sequence goes on along the minus strand of CM052886.1, from coordinate 61,973,389 downwards.
AATCTACCTAGGATAGGAATGGTTTCTTTCACCTTTCCTACCTCCTCAAAAAACAAAAGAAAAGAAAAGCTAAAAACAAAGTCTTCACTTAACAAAAGGCAGAAGCTTGAACTACAAGAAAATCCTGGGGACAGAGCCATGGGATTCATGTTCCTTGTCTAGTTCTTCTTTGGTCTTTATGTCACCACTTCTGTTCTCTGATCCCCAAATGGACAATTAGACCTGAGGAATGAAATTATTAGAAAGTGAATCATATGAAAGACAGAAGATATATTCATTCAAGTTCACTGGCATATTATTTTTCAATTTTATCTTTCAGACAGATATCAACAAAATAATCCAGTATTGCAGAGTGAGTTGGCCTATATTTCCACTTCTGAGAACTGTGAGGGAGCAAAAAGGAAAAGCAGGGGGAGTGGGTGGGGGGACAGACTAGCATGGTGGTTAAGAGAACAGGATCTAGCATCAGACACTTAGTCTCCAATCCTAGCTCTACCCCCTCATTAGCTGGGTGACATCTGTGCCTCAGCTTCTAATGATCGCACCTAGGTCTGGGTTGTTACAAGGATTAAATGAGTTAATATGAATAACACACATAGGGAGCTCCCAACATAGGTTAGCTATCATCAAAGAAAAAGAGTTTTAGCATACAATACAGTAGTTTGTTTTACATACAGTCAGGGCATCTGAGTGGCTCAGACTGTTGAGCCACCAACTCTTTGTTTTGGCTCAGGTCATGATCTCAGGGTCCTCGGATCAAGACCAAGCCCCAAGTCGGGGAATCTGCCTGTGGATTCTATCTCTCCCTCTGCCTCTGGCCCTCCCCCTGCTCAATCTCTCTCTCTAAAATAAATAAATCTTTTTTTTTAAATGCCTTAAATTAGGGTGCCTGGGTGGCTCAGTGGGTTAAAGCCTCTGCCTTCGGCTCAGGTCATGACCTCAGAGTCCTGGGATCGAGTCCTGCATCGGGCTCTCTGCTCAGCAGGGAGCCTGCTTCCTCCCCTCCCCCCTCTCTCTGCCTGCCTCTCTGCCTACTTGTGATCTCTCTCCTCTCTGTCAAATAAATAAATAAAATCTTTAAAAAAAAAAGCCTTAAACTAAAATAAATCGATAGATACTGACAAAACTCCTGAATTGTGCTAAAAATAGTCTAAATAATCCTTCCTGGTCTTCAGAGGCTGGAAACCTCCCTGCTCTGAGCTGAGCAGGGGTTTCATACAGGAGCTGGGCTCACATTTTCAGTAAAGATCCTTGCCTACATCACACACATATCTGCCAACTGGGAGGGATGTCTGTGTAACTTCCAACCATTTAAACGTCAAAATGACCCTAAATATGTTCAAAATAAAAATGCTACGGTGAATTTCTTTCCAAGTATGAAAATGAACAGTATTCTTGGCAATTAATTCTGTTTTTATCAGGTTCTAAAGACGCAGGTAAATAAATCAATTCTGGACTCTGTATACAGGAACCATTATTTGCCAAAATGGCCCCAAGGGTTATATCATGGTTTATGCAATACTCCAAAAGGCCAAAGATAGTAGTGAATTAATAGGATAAGGAGGCTATGAGGAAATGGCAAGCCCCAAATTGCCTATGCGCCCTGATGGCATCTCACTCCATAATTTCTCCCGGAGGGCTACCCCAACTCCCCAACCTGGTGAAATCCCCCCATTATGCCCTCTGCTGCATGGAATACCTTTCCTTCACAGAACATGTAGTGGTGATCTGTCACCACCTAATTAATGTCATCTTTCCTACCTCTTTTATTTTAAGATTTATTTATTTGAGAGAGAGAGAACACACAAGCAGGAGGAGGGACAGAAGGAGAGGGAGAGAATCTCAAGCAAGCTGTCTCCCCGCTGAGACCTGTGCTGAAATCAAGAGTTGGATGCTTAACCGTCTGAGCAACCCAGGTGCCCTGCCATCTCTCCTATTTGATGTCGTTCTTCACTAGGGCAAGGATCAGGACTGGGTTTTCTTTCCATGAGCACTATGCTCACCTAGCACAATGCCTGCCACATAAGAGATGCTCAATAAAAAATATATGTTTATTTATGGAATGAATGAGGCATCTATCTCTAAAGAATGGCACTGAACACTTGTCCCATTTAGTGGCACCCATGTGGTTTTGTTGCTTAGGAAAATACAGAATGGGAAGAAAATAAAAACTGTCAATAATGTGTGGATACTGGGATACTAAGGAAACTTGCTGAGTACGCACCTTCTTCTTGTTTTCATACTTACAGAGTGGGAATAACCACTCTGGGCTCTCCCAACTTTAAACTCCAGAGTGAAAGTCTAAGCCTTCTGAGTGAGACTCGTGCAGAGTCCCAAGGAAACTCTGGAAGCATCTGAGGAAATTGACAAGGGAAAGAGAAGAGAAGGATATGCAACACGAGAATTGATGGAGGACCTGGAAACTCAAAAAGATTTCTTCCGAAATGAACCTGGAGTTTGTCACATGCTAGCTGCAGGCTCAGGAACAAATGAAAACAATTATGAGAAGCCTGGGAGCACTGGACGGTGGAGATTTAAACGCTTGGGGAAGGAGAAGATGAAAGTTGACACAAAGACAGGAGGGAGCTTGCGACCAAGGGCCAGCTCTCAGGGGCATCTGCAGTGTGTCCCACAGCCTGCAGGAGACACACAAAAAGGTCAGGGAGGAAAATGACACATCTCAGAACCAAAGACAATTTATTATCAGGCTAAGGAACAAAAGAGAAGTTAACCATGGGAATATGCTGGAGAAATGATGATTACAAAGTCACTGGGGAAGACAGACATTTTGGCTGTAATTCCAAAGACTAGAATAAACGAGTACGTGAAATGCTTTCAGATTGGGCAGATTTATTATTTTGGAAAAAAAATAGCTCAAGGAAAAACAAAGGCAAAATTCCTGCCTGACTTGTGAAGTAGTGCCACTAGTAGGACAAGGTTCAATTTCCATATTCTTCAGAAAAGAAATGGTCCTTGAAAAGGACAGAGAAGTGATTCTGAAGATACTTCCAGTGTTAGGGAAGCTGAGCAGCATGCTGATGGTAAGATTAGGTTTCAGTTTTAGGTAGACTGACATCTGAAATGAACAAGAAAGAAAAAAGAAAAGGGAAAAAAAGTAAAAAAAAAAATGCTGAATTGGCAAAGAAAACAATTTTCCTATGAAATGCCCTAGACCAAAAAAAAAAAAAAAAAAAAGAAGAATATTGTGGGCAATCTATCTGAATTTGCAAAATGTTTAGTTCACAACAGATTTCAGTTTGGACTCGAACAATTTGTAAATATTTACATAAATTTTAAAGATGGGCCAGGACTAGGTCGTACGCTGTCACTGACAAAACAGAAGAGATTTTCTGTCATTCCCAAGGACTTGCTGCTGCTTCGCTTAACGTGGCTCTAGCAGAGCCAGAAGTTCATTTTCTTTTCCCGCAAAATGCAAATTTTTACAACCAGCCCTGGCTTCAGATCCTCACATGCCTCTGGGAGGGTCCTATGTCACTGGAGCTTCCCTACCATCCAGTTAAGAAAAGGGGAGGAACGGGGAGGCAGATGCAGTGTTGGCTGTATAAACACAGGTTTTGACAAAGATGTTGCGTCTAGTATTATTCTCTGTTCCTTGTACCAGAGAGTAGGAACCATGACCTCTGTTTGCTACGGTCCCCACCTCACACCTAGTATACAGGACGGGGAATAACCTTTAGGCAGCCAAGAAAACACACACTGCATTCAGATGAAATTCTTTGCCACATAAAGTGAGAAAATTCCTCTTCTGTAGAATGGGCACGATGCCTACTTCACAGGGTTGCTTTGAGGAGTCAATGAGATATGTACAGGTAAAGCAGTCAACACGGTTTCTGGCACATCATAAGCATTCAATAAATCACAGCTATTATTTTAGTGGGTGTTTTCAAATGTCAAATTCTCATGTAGACCTCAGGCAATAAACAGCCAGGTTACCCCATCTGGTCAATAGCAACTACATGGTGAACAGGTTATTCAAAAGCAATGGATTATTTACCTGCAGAGGATTACATGGTGCTCATGGTATTTAGTCTTTGGCCTTTCACGTTGCATTCTCTCTCAAAAAGAAAGTTATCAATCTCTGAGTGGGACTCAGTGTGGTTTCAAGTTTTGTTTTTCTCGCATCTTGCAACTCTTTGGATAGCTGTAACCATTTATTTGGTGGAGACTCATAAATCATCTACTATGTGCCAGGCCCTTAGAAAATAGCCAGATACAGAAATATTAAACAATAAGATGTTTTAGCTGGTTCAGTGGTAGAAGACAGGCTGCCCGCCGGCCAGCTCTAGCAATTGCATATATTCTCACCCAACATTTAAAACATTTTGAGCTAATATTTAAAAATTAGGGATTCCACGTAGAAATCCAGATAAATGGCTTCTCTTGGGTAAATCTGATGGCATGGTGACACAAAGCCAGTGCTCCTACCCATTCCTACCTGGCAACAGTCGACGACAAGATGCTGAGACAAAGTAGTGCTTGCCTGCCCCTCCGTGCGGCACCCCCCTTCTCACCAGGAGAGTGAAAAATGAAAATGAAGGGCTCTGAATCCAAGAATTATTAAGGATTTCAAGACGATTAACAACAGAAGATTCAACCAAGTGTGAGATCCTTCTGAGCAGGGGAGGAGGGTGCAAGAGAACAAGCACAGACCCACAAAGCGGGTCATACACCACACCCCCTCCACAAAACAGGAAGGGTATTTATTTCTCTAAGTGTTCCGTCATTCATTCAGCAACGAAGCCAGCATTTACAACCAGCCAGATACCCTACCCCCTGAAATCGGAGGTACAAAAGGTAGGGGAGTGAAAGCGCCGCACAGCTGAGCTAGAGAGCCTCCAGGATCCTTCTCCTCCCTTGTTAAGGCTGGATCCATACCAGAGACACTAAGCGCGAGTTAATCCAAGTAAAATTAAACTGCTCCCAACAATATAGATTGGCCTGAGCCCTTTTGTTGGCATCACAGGAGCCCCCGATCATACATTCTGCGGAACAGCTCACAAGCGCTAATGAATAAGTCCTGACGGCGTGCAGACAGTGGGCCCAGAAGTGAAGGGCTGGCCTAGGAGAGATTTGAACATGAACCTGACCATCTGGCTCTCTGCGACTCACTTTGATCACAAAATGAATTGCAACAAATTGAAGAGCACATGGCTAGAGTTAATTGTCTCATCTGTAATCTGAACCTACTTTTAAGCAGTTATTATTACCCTCTATCAGGTGGAAACGTTTCCTACCATCCCTGCAAAGTGCATTTCCTGATGAACTGTAATGGATCATTAAATCCCATATCTGAATAACAATACTTTGCACTTATGCAGTGCCTTTCATCCAGGGATTTCAAGGCAGTTTGCAAATAATTAAGCCCCTCAAACAGCAGCCAGAGGTTGAGCCACTGGAAGGGACTTGCCTGAAGACACGGAGTCAAAGGCACGATTCAATAGAAAGAGAATAAATGGTTTCCTCCCAGGCATTAGTGATACTGAAAAGCAAATTGGGGTGGGGGGAGGAGTGGGTTGTTCTGATTCCCTCCCTTCCTTTCTGCCTTATCCCTGCTTCTCTATGGCAGATCCTCACATGACACCTACAAAGAACAGAAAAGTAACTAACAAGGGTATTCATAATTTAGCTGAGAGTTCAGACATATACATGTATGAAGAGAACGTTTTTCCGTGTAATCCTGGCATATACAGTAGGAACTGACATTTCCATCCACCTGCAGAATTGACAGATACCAGAGGAATTAACTCAACACACTTAAGATTACCAAATGTCAAACCTAAAGCCTTCCAAAATCCAAAATGAAAATATTGCTCTGCATATATAAAGTGTGTTCTAACAAAAGTACTTCATTCCATGGTCGGGTGTTCCATTTTGGGGTACCCCCTCCCCTTTGAATGACATTCTAAGTTTCCTGGAACAGCAAAATAGGGCAGAATTGGGAAATCAATGTATTCTCCGATCCAGAACACTGGAAGGGAAAAACACTTCAGCCACCACAAGTTTTGTGGTGAAATTATAAACTCCTGAAAAACTGAATTTATAATGGAAATGCTGACAGACCTTTCACTGGAGCAGTTTTAGCGCAACACTGTAATTTAGCAATCTCTCTTACAGACTAAAGACTAATTCTAACAAGATGTCATTTTGACTCACGTTTATTACTACCTGCAAGAATGAAAAATGCCATTTACTCGGGAGCTGCCAGAGAACCAGGGTGGGGCAATCTCACATTTTAAGCAAGACGCCCGCTGCCTTACCAAAATAGCCCTCTCCGCCGAAAGAGTGGCAGCCTTTCACGCTCAGCTTCTTTCATGTCAGCCAGAGTTTCGCGGCTCGACATGCCTTTCCTACATGTTACATTTTAATGATCTGAGAAAACCGTTATCAGAGTTAACATCTCTAATTTTACTCTAAACAGACAAAAGTAAAATATCTCATTAGGCATCATCTCCGCCAAGGTTCCCACTAGGCAGAAAAGGATTTTTATCTAAAGTAATTACCCTTTTTAGTTAAATACGCTCAACAGATGAAATTTATACACACAGTGCGACTGCAGCACTAGACAGTGAAGGTGAAAACCGAGGAACGCCGTGTCTCGCTACCCGCGGGCCCGCCGGGAGTCTGCGGCTCAGTAAGGGGTGGGGCGCCCTCGTCCATCCCCTTTCTCGGGGGCCACCGGTGGCAGCGACCGCGGTGACCAGGCGCGAGAACTGTGAGGAGCGCCTTCTCCGGCCACAGACAAAACCATCGGGACAGCGCCTACACCGGAACTTCCCCTAAGTTGTCAAACTCGCCTACACTCGAGAAGGTGCTGGGGATACCCGGCATGTCCACAACCCCCGAAGCCAAGGGTACGCGGCCCCTTTCACATGCATACACTCGGCCCTGCCCCCTTCCTCCCACGGTTCGAATTCCTGCAAATCCTCCGCCAGACCGAGGTGGACGAGATGCTCACTCGAGTCCCCTCTCGCAGGCAGCTGGGGTAGTCCATGAGCGCCGCCCGCCGCCCTCTCCAACGGCACTGGGCTACTGAGCACCCATCCGTGAGAGGGGTACGGAGCGATCACAGGGAGCCTTGGCATGGGGAGGTGGAGAGGCGTCTCCGGGATAAACTCCTCTCCTAGGTGGAGTCTGGAGACTGAAGTGTGGGAATAAAGAAGAGGGTGTGTGTGTTGCACTTTGATTTCATGTAGAATCTTGGGGGCGGGGGGGGTTTGCAAGGTTTCCCAGTCTGAAGGCACGAGCGCCGCGGTTCGAGCTCCCTGGGACGCATTCCGATAACGCGGTCATTCGTTAGTAGGGATTCCACCCCGCGGTTTGCGCTGCGAGGCTCCCAGCTTGCCTCTTCCCGGGACCCTAAACTTGGGCTTTGAGGCCGCGCCAGTCGCGAAGGTCCTAGATACCCAGCGGCGACTGACAGCTGAGCGCGAAGGCGCGGCGGCCGCAGTCCCTGAGGAGCAGCCCCAGGGGCCGCCGGGCCTGGCGCTGGGATTGCGGGGCTGGGGGCCGGGAACAGGGCCGTGGGTCTGACAGCTGCTCCAGCTCGCGCGGACGCGCGCCTCCCTCCAGCCCGCCCTCCCCACGCCTGACTTATTACCCTCTGCTCCTCCTCCCCCTGCTGTTCCAAAACACCCGTCGACGCGAGCAAAATACAATGCCGCCTCGCCTGCCGTAAACAGCCTGGCGAGAGAGCGCACATTCGGCGCGGCGCGTCCGCCGGCTTGGCTCCCACCCCCTTCCCGTTCCTAGAAAATGCCATAAAAGCTGGCCGGGCGCTCGACCGGCCGCTGCTTGCTGGGCGGCCGCCGCTCCCTTCCCGCGCCGCTTCCCCACGCCTCCCCGCCTGCCCCGCGCACCCGCGCCCCCCGCAAACTTGCCCCGCCGCCCCGCCCCGCGCCGGGGCCTGGGACCCGGGGCCGGAGACTCACCTCGCCAGAGAACTTTGTGTCCTTTTCCGCCTCCTCTTCCCAGCGTCGTCCCAGCCTGCAGCCCCCTCCAGGGAGCCGGCGCGGTGGGCGGTTCGGGGGTCACCAAAAGCTCAAGGAGAGGACGCGCATCACATGGCAGCTCGTTCCCAGCCCCCCGAGTGTGCCGGGTAGGGGGAGGGGAAGGGTCGAAGGGAGGCCGGAGAGAAAGCGAGAGCCCGGCGGCAGCGGGAGTAGGCAAGCGAGGTGTCGAGGGAGGCGGCGGGCGCTCACGTTAGCGCTGCTGCGACCGCAGCCCGGGCGTGCACGGTCGCTGCTGCTGCTGCTGAGGCGGCGGCGGCTCGGCGCTGTTTGCTCCGCGCCGCGCGGCTCGCGCTCTCCCCGGAACGCCCACACTCTCAATCGCTACATTGTTGACATTCGGCGCTGACGTCACCCGCTCCCCATTCACAATAACTTTACGGGAGCCGGGCAGCGCACCTCCCCGGCCGCTGGGGCGCCGTACGCCTGGCGACTAGCGTAAGCCGCTCCGCGAATGGCGCTCCGGGGTCTGGGGTGGGGGGCGAGGGGCGGGTGCCGGCGCGCGCGCTCGGCCGGCTCGCGGGAGGGGGCGCGCCTCAGCCGCAGCTGCACTCCCCGCTTTGTGCAGCCGCGCGGCGGGGAGAGCCCCCTGCTCCCGGCCCCGCTGACCGCCTTGCTGGGTCCGGCCTTGCTCGGGACTCGTGAGGGCCTTGAAAGGCAAGGTTGGGGGCTTAAGGGGTGGCGGGAGTGGTGAGGGCTGGTGTGGCACGTGGGGAGGGGTGCAGAGCCCAGGGCCCTGAAGAGGAAGAGGAGCCAGACGTCAAGACCTGGGATTCCTGGGTTGTCTAGCGTTTCCCAAGAGGGGCGGGAAAAGATGCTCCACGGGCCCCCACAAAGCTAACCGAGCCCCCTCATGAGTGGGGGTGGGGCGAGGAAGAGTAGCTTCCGACCCGCCAGCTGTGTCGACGTTTGAATCCTTCACCGGAGGGCCTCAGCCCGTCCCACTGAGCGAGTCCGTGAGCCCCACGACTTGTTTTAGAAAGGGCGAGAGCAACTGCGAAGTGTAAATGAGGAGCCTCGCTCTCAGCTTCAGCCCCAACTCCTACTGTGTTCCAGCCTCTCCCCGGCCTCTTACTTTGGAGGCTGCCGGGGTGTTGCTGCTGTACTTTAAGGCCATCGTGTGGCTGCCCTGTCAGAAGAAAGCTTGATGGTGGTGAGGATTTTACAGAAAGTAATTAGGACTTAGACTGAACGAATATTTGCAATAAAGGAAGGTTGTGTTAGTGCAGAGGTGGTGCCTGCAACTTTACCCCTGCCAAGGCCAAGAAATTCTGCCACGTTTCCCTGAACACCTATAACTTGGCCCCCTTGTGTACCGGCAGTATTCCATATTATTACACGTGGTGCTGATTTTTAATGAATATTATAAAACTTTGGCTGGCTCTACTGAGCGAAGGATCATAAATCCCCCCTGTAAAATGGGCACTGGCATATGCTGAGGAAGCAGTGAAGCATTGCCCTGGGAGTCTTGTGATACCAGCCAATATGTGACTCAGAACCACCTTCTTTTGAGGGCAGGGTTTTAAAAGGTCCCATTTTGACCATCTGCATGGAAAGCTAAGAAATGGACGAAAGAAAACTAAAAGGGCCAAGCGGATTTTTCTAACAGCATTGCAGGGCCTCTCAGGTAGGTCTAGAACCACATGGAGAGTTTCTCTCAGCTAGCTTTTATGGTTTTCAGATGAAGAGAAGCCTCAGAGCTTGGAGCAGGTCTCAGTCTCCTGAACTTTGGGTCCGGTGCCCCTGTTGACAAAACACCGTGCTTCTGAGGTCCCTGTCTGGCTCCCTGGCCAGGACCGAGAAGACTGATCTCTGGTCTGCCCTGGCAGGGCCAGTTCTTAGTCTTGTGGATGGTGATGTTTCTGCATTCCTCATTCCTGTAAGTATGTGAGTGCCAGAGCGATAACTTTGTGCATTTTAAAAGCACCAGTTGATGTTTTTCTAGAGCCAGGCTTGGGAATATCCATGTGAGGGCCATGCAAATTCATTTCTTCACAAGCCCGCCATGGCTGCCCAGCTGTGAGGAGTTGGGCACATGGGTGTGGGAGGGCACATGCGGAGCGGGGAGGAGAGGGAGGCTACTGCCAGCTGATCATGCCACATTGTTTCTGGTCCCAGATGGGTCCAACAAAGGCTAGTAGGTCATTTCAATTAGTCGACTTGCCAAAGGCTCAGACTGGAGTTTGCTTCGTTTGAAATTCTCATGTATGAGATGGGACAGCAATTAGAGATGAAAAAACCAAATGCAACTGTGATAGGTTGTAGTACCCAGTCATTCAAGGTGGTTGGATTAGAACTAGTTGACCTCTAAAGTTGCGTCCAGTACTGCGATCCTGTGGCCCTGTGGCAGTGAATAAGACATGACTTTACCTTTGAGGAGCTTGAAGCCTAGTAAAGAGTTAGTTATTTCCTTTTCAATAGTTAGAAGTAGCTTACTTGATTTAAAGCCTATTAAACAAATTCAGAATTATATGAAATTAGTACTGGACACTTTTAACAGTACTACCTCAGAGGTCAGGCTATGGATGGCCTTAGCACCCTTATAGTGAGTATTTGCTGGCCACTCCCTGGGTTTATGGTGCTGCTCTGGACACTTCAGGCATTTACAATGTGAAACAGATGCAGGTTCTTCCCTCTGTATATTCGTCTCGGTAACTTAAGTAGAGGTCAATTTATTTCCCTTGTCTGCAACGTTCAACCTTTTCTGATATACTTTTTTTTTATATATAATTACATGTGTGCATTGATCCAGAATATGGGTTCATCTGGGATATATTTCTAAGAAGGATATGATTTCCAGGGATAATAACTTTGTACCATAGCACTGAAGTCAGTAAACATTATTTCTATAAATCTCGTTGATTTCGTAAACTAAGATAGGAAGAATTATTCAGGAAACAAAAAACGAGCAAAGGAAGACAGAAGAAATGAGCAGTTCACAAGTCCTTGATTTCCTTGCTCTCCAGCACCCAATTAGACGTATCTGATGAAGTTGAGAAGATATAATAGTTTCCCTTAGGCAGAACAGTAGGCAGAATTTTAAATGTGGTACTTTGAACAAGATATAGCAGGACAAAGTTAATGTCCAATGAGAGAGAACAGAGTGAGATGTTTAGAGGGGGAGATTGCCAAAGCCAGGAGAACAAATGTGTTGAGGAAATTCTGTTAAGAAGAAACTGAGTTCTACTCATTGGGCAAATTCCTCAGAATTATGAGTAGAGTTTGTTATTTCAAAATCTGATGTTTCAGAGTGTATCTAAATCATAAAACTTCAGCTCAGCACCGCACAGGTGACACTTGGGTGAACTGATCAAATTTGAATAACTTTGATAACAATTTTTGAGCCACCTATTATGTGGCAGGCACTGTTCTACAAGATGGAATGTTGAATTCTTATTCTAGTGATGAGATGGGGGTGGGAGAGGGAGACAGACAATGAGCCTGTGTGTGTGTGTAGTATATAATATATAAATATACATAGAACTATATACAATAATATATATGGTTAATATTATATAATAGCAAGTTGTATGTTATAATATCTGGGGGTAAAGAGTGTTGTAAAAGCAAATAGAGTATGTAAAGGAGCTCAGGAGTGACAGGAGTAGAGCCATTCTCAGATAAGGTGGTGGGAGCAAGGAAGGTATCCCTGATGAGAATATTTGAGCAGAGATATGGATGAAGTGAGGGGGCAAGTTCTGAAGCCATCTTGAGGACAGGCTTTTCAGATATGGAGAAGAGCAAGTGCAAAGGCCCTGAGGTAGAGACGACTTGGCATGCTCCAGGGATAGCAAAGAGGCTACTATGCCTGATACAGAGGAATAGGAAGGAGAGTAGCTGGAGATGATGCCAGAAGGAGAGCCAGCAGGGTTATGGTTTGGTGAAATGAGAAGACATTTTTAGGGGTTTCTGGAGGAAAAGGGCATGACTAGCCCTGACTCCTAAGAAATCATTCTGTTCGTGAAGTGGAAGGGGAGGACAAGTGTGGAAGCACAGACTATTAGGAGTCTGTTGAGCTAGGCTAAGAGAAGGGTGATGGTAATTTGGACTACAATGATGACTCTAAGTGGAATCTAGATATATATTCAAAGTAAACTAGACAGGACTTACTGATGATTCAGTTGTGGGATGTGAGAGAAAGAGGAGTCAAAGAGAATTCTGGATTTGGCCATGAATAGCTAATTAATAGAGACTCCATTTAGTGAGATAGGGAAGACTACAGGAGGAGCAGGTATGGAAGGAAAGCTCAAGTATTTGGGTTTGGATGTAGTAAATTTTAGATGCCCTTCAGACATCTAAGTGGAAAAGTGGAGTAGGCAATGAGACATGAGAACATAGCCTTCAAGAGAGAGGTCTGGACTAGAGATAGAAATCTGTGTGTCATCAGAATAGAGAATCTGGGAACACTGGAAGAGAAGAGAAGAGAAAAGAAGAGAAGAGTTCTGAGCATTGAGACCAGGGGCACTCCAACATTTAGAGTTCAGCAGATGAAGATGAAGGAGATCTGGCCAAAGTGACTGGGAAACAGCAGCCAATGAGGGAAAGAGAGAGAATTGGAGCCAAGTGAAAGAGAATGTTTTGAGAATCAGGGAGTAATCAGTTATGCCAGTGCTGCTGACTTTTCAACTTGTTCACCTGCAGGGTATTGGTGTCTTTGATAGAGGAGAGTGATAGGGACCACACCTGGCTGGAGTTGATTGGAGAAAGCATGGGAGGAGAGGAAGTAGAGGCAGTGGGTATAGACCACTCCCTTGCTGTGCTGGGATAGTGAAGATGGGGAAATGTGCAGCAGGCAATGGGAGAAATGAGAGCTCATTGAAGGAATAATCCAGGCAAGAGGGGAAACTGTTGATGCACAGAGAGAAGGGATAACTTCTGGAGGGAAGTTCTTGAATCGAGTAGGGCCCATTCATCCCTATCAACAGGAGAGAAGGCAGCTCAGGTAGTGGGTGTGAGGAGGCTGGACTTGGTGGTGGGAAATGTGAGCTGTTCCTGTGTGAGTGATTCTGACCTTGATTCTGAGAGGATTTGGAAGCCAGATGATCAGCTCATGGCAGAGGAGGGAAAAGTGTGGAAGGGGGAGGAGCGAGGAAAGGTGTGGTCTAGTGCAAGGCGATATTGCACAGAGGAAATCTGAGGGTTACTACTCGAGCCTGGATGGACATGCCACTGTCAAGAAGAGTTATTTCTCATTGTATAAAATCTCACACAAGTTTTGAAAAATAATCAGTGTGTTCCAAACTGGAGAGCATTGTAATTTTCCAGAGTAACTAGGATCATGCAAAAATTTTACTCTCGCTATTGCCGAATTTGGCTGGCAGCTTTTTTCTTTGCAACGACCCATTCCTTTTATTTGTCCCATCTTTATCTCCCCCCAAAATCACCTCAGTTCCTAAGAAGGACTTTGGAAATGGTCCTTAAGAGGAGAGGATGTTCTCACATCACTCTCTGTAGTGACTAGCCCAGGATCTGCTTCTACAATAAAGAATTGATACCACTCTTATCTAAAAATTAAAGTGAAATAAAATAATTCTTTAACATGCACAACTGAGTATCTGTTGTGCTGATGAGAGATGAAAAGTTGGAAAACATTGGATCCTACCCTCAATGAACTTAAAAAAAATCTAGGCAGGTAGTCAAAAATAATATAAATGAACCAATTGACATATGCAATGATTTTATAGTTAATTTTATTATTTAAAGTGGTTACTCATAATTAATAATATTTAAAATTAGTTACATAGAAATTCTACTTAGGGGCACCTGGGTGGCTCAGTGGGTTAAAGCCTCTGCCTTCAGCTTAGGTCATGATCTCAGAGTCCTGAGATCGAGCCCCGCTTCGGGCTCTCTGCTCAGCAGGGAGCCTGCTTCCCCCCCTCTCTCTGCCTACTTGTGATCTCTCTCTCTGTGTGTCAAATAAATAAATACAGTCTTTAAAAAAAATTCTACTTATTGGAATTTATACTAATGTAAAAATTAAGAATGTACAGAAAGATTTTTTTAATGTGTAATGACAAAAACAAAATGGAAAAATTTAAATACCTTATAGCAGAAAACTGGCTAAATTGTGGTTCATCCATAAAATGGAGTACCACAGAGTCATCAAAAATTATGTTAAAGAAGTATGTATATTGGCATTTTAATGTTTTATTAGTACATTTTATTTTTTTATATATTTTTAAACATTCTTTAATTTAATTATTTGACAGAGAGAGACACAGTGAGAGAGGGAACACGAGCAGGGGAGTGGGAAAGGGAGAAGCAGGCCTCCTGCAGAGCAGGGAGCCCAACATGGGGCTCGATCCCAGGATCCTGGGATCAGGACCTGGGCGGAAGGCAGACACTTAACGACTGAGCCACCCAGGTGCCTCTTATTAGTACATTTTAAAAACAATTTGTGACACAGTATGATCCCAGAAGTGGAAAAACTGTCTAAGCATGAATAGAAAAAACTCTGGAAGGATATTCAGTGTTAAAGTGGTTCTCTCAAGATGAAGAGCTTATGAGTGGTTTTTCTTTGTGCCTAACTGGTTTATAAAATTTTTTCTCTAATATAAATGTATTACTTCTCTAATAAAGAAAGCCAATAAAAGTTATAAAATTGAAGACATGTGTAATTAAATTCTAATAAGAACTTAAGTGTTGTAGGTGTTAAGAGGGGGAAAAAATTTATGAGGGTTGGAGCAGCCAGGAAAGGTTTCACAGAGAAGGCAAATTTGAGTCAAATGTCAAAGCTGGGAAGGATTCAGAGAGGAGAAAAGGTGGCTGGACATTCAACTAATCTTTGCTCAAAGAAACTTTAAAAAGTTCGGCTGGAGACAGAAATAATCTGACAATTTTCAAATTATGTGAAAAAGGCATCTTGATTTTATTCTAACAAAAATGTTGAAGCAGAGTTGTTTTTCTCAACCCAGCTAAAGATTCTTTGAGGGGACAGAATTGAGTTCACTAACTCTATAGCAATTTCCTTCTAAAATATAGGACTAGACTTACAGTTTCTAATCTACTGAAAAAACAAAAACCTGTTTACGTGATAGGATTACACAAGGGCACCCAAGCTGAACAGGGGTAACAGCTACGTGTTGGTCAGCACAGCTGTCCTGTCCCCACGTGTATACAGCAGGAATAGTGCCTGTGTGAATGGCAAAGATCTGGGCCTCATCTGTCTTTATTTCTCTAAGAGGCTTCCCACATAGATTGCCTACAGCACCACACACTGAGAAGCTCAGTTGAGTTTGTTTCAGGTGGTAGGTGCGTGCAGAAACCCAGTGACTCATGCCCAGACTTGAATCGGGCCTTTGGTGATCTTGCTGTTGGATGAAAACATCAAGACGTCCTGTTTGTTCCAGTCTCACTTCAGCACCCCTTAGATTTACAGCTTTGCCCATATCTTTCGTCATCGAAGGCAAGATCCTATTGGTAGGTTTCCTCCATCCTCAACTTTCTGAAGCTGAAAAGAGCGGTGTCAGGGAGGTGGGTTGGTGTATAATGTGTCTCGGGATTGGTGCTAAGCCATGATTCAGAGAAAGGACCTGTATTCCCAGACTTGATGACTAATTCATGCTACCCAAAGTGGATGCTGAATCAGAATGCTTAATTATTAATTTATTATAACCACTAGTGGGTATTGGCAGGATAGCATACTTCATTCTGGAGAGAGCAAAATGAACACTAAAAATTCTTATCTCTCAAACTTTTTCAAATTCAGTGATATGTTAAATGTGTGTCTTCATTTCTGATCTCACCTCTGTTACTTACTGCCTCACCTATGGGCTCATTTGAATCATAGACAATGGATTTGAAAAATAACTTATCGTGAAATAATTTCAAACTTTTGGAAAAGTTGCCAGAGTAATACAGAGCTTGCATATCACCTTCATCCAGAAACCCCAATTGTTAATATTGTAACACATTTGCATACTCCCTTTCTTCTCTATCTACATACACAGTCTTCATTATTCTTATTCTGAATTTTGAAAGAAAGTTTTCAATGGGATGTCCACCAACCCCTAAATGCTTCAGAACATATTTTCAAAAGGCAATGACACTGTCCTATGTAACCACAATATAATAGCCAAATCAGGAAGTTAGCATCGATATGACCCTGTCACCTGATCCAGAGACCTCATTCAAATTTCACCAACTGTCCCAGCAATATCTCTTTTTGCTTTCTGGCCCAAGATCTGGATCAGGATTACAGGTTACACGTAGTTGTCCTATCTCTTCAGTCTCCTTCCATGTGGGGCAGCTCCCTGCTGATGACTCCTCAGCCCCCAGCCCCACCAGTGGCTTCAGGGGCAAGGGGTAAAGGAAGCATGACAATACCTCTCTTGACTGTTACTTGATTCGAAGTGTTGGTGCTCAACATACTGAGGATTCATTAAGGATTTGTGCGATCTTTGTAAGTTATATTTTTAAAAAAAACAGAGAAAGAGAAATAACCAGGTAAAGACAAAGACAAATGTTTATACTTAGTTGATGATTAATAGAAGCATCCCAAGTAAATGAAAGTGTCTCACCTCACAGGGACTTTGCATATACTGTTTACTTTGCCTCTTTTCTTTCCCAGAAAACTCCTCTACTTATCCTGCTCTCCCCTAAGTGAAAGTTCCCTCGCCACTCCCCAGGTCCGATCCACTCTATATGAACCTTGGACCTTAATCCTTTGCAGCATTCATTAGAATTACAATTATATTCCCCTTTCCTTTGAAATTTATTTTAAAGATTATAGTACAACACATAATCCATAAAATTTACTATCTTTACCATTTTTAAGTGTACAGTAGTGTTAAGTACATTTATGTTGCCGTGCGGCCAATCTCCAGAACTCTTTTCATCTTGTAAAATGAAAACTCTAGACCCATTAAACAGCAGCTCCCCAATCTCCTCTACTTTCAGCCCCTGACAACCACTCTTCTACATTCTGTCTCTATGAATTTGGCTGTTCTAGGTACCAGTTTTTCCACATCCTCACCAACATTTATTTTTGTTTCTGTGTTTTGATAGTAGACGTGGTAACTCATCGTGGTTTTGATTTGCATTTCCCTAATGATTAGTGATGTTGAGCACTTTTTTCATGTATATATTCTTGGCATTTGTATATCTTCTGTGGAGAAACGTCTATTCAAGTCCTTTGCCCATTTTTTTTTTTTTAAATCAGGTTATTTGGGGTGTTTTGTTGTTGAGTTGTAGGAGTTCTTTATATATTCTGGATATTAACCTCTTATCGCATGCGTGATTTGCAAATATTTTCTCCCATTCTGTAGGTTGCTTTTTCACTCTGTTGATTATGTCCCCTGATGCACCAAAGTTTTAAGTTCGAGGTAGTCCAATTTGTCTGTTTTTTTAAAACTTTTGTTACCTGTGCTGCCGGTGTCATATCCAGGAAATCCAAGTTCAATGTCGACGAGCTTTCCCCTATGTTTTCTTCTAAGAGTTTTATAGCTTTAGCTTTTATATTTAGGTCTTTGATACATTTTGAATTGATTTTTATAATGGTGTAGGGTAAGGATTCAAGTTCATTCTTTTGCATGTGGTTATCCAGTTTTCCTAACACTATTTATTAAAAAGACTATCCTTTCCCCATTGAATGGTGTTGGCATCCGTGTCAAAAATCATTTAACTATATGTACAAGGGTTCATTTCTGGGCTCTCTATTTTATTCCATTGGTGTATGTCTGTCTGCATGATAATACAACATTGTTTTGGTTACTGTAGCTTTGTAGTAAGTTTTAAAATCAGGAAGTGTGAGACCTCCAACTTTGTTCTTCTTTTTCAAGATTGTTTTGGCTCTTGAGGTTCCTTGAGATGCCATGTGAATTTTAGGATGGATTTTTCTATTTCTGCAATTGGGATTTTGATAGGAATTGCATTAAACCTGTAGATCACTTTAAGTAGTATTGACATCATAACAGCCCTAAGTCTTTCAGTCTGTGAACACAGGATACCTTTCCATTTACTTGTGTTCTCTTTAATTTCTTTCAGCAACATTTTATAGTTTTCATATGTACAAGTCTTTGCCTTCTCGGTTAAGTTTATTCCTAAGTATTTTATTCTTTTGATGGTATTGTAAATAGAATTATTTTCTTAATTTCTTTTTTGGATCATTCATTTATTTTTCCTATTTGGAGTGGAATGATTTGTTCAAATTTTATCTCTTGGTTAGAAGCTTTAGGAGTGTAGAAACAGTGTCTGCTTTGCCCACACCTGTACCCCAAAGGCCTTTGTGTAGCAATAGTCACTAAGTACATGTTAAAGAAATACTTCTTAATTTTTTCTAATAGTGCCAGGCTGGTTCAGTAGACTTACTGTCTATTTTTGTATGTGAATAAAGAGTATACTGATGCTGAACCATTTACCTTGACTGTCTTTTGAGTTCTACTCCCTTTAAAAAAAAATTACCTGATATTTGCTTATTGCTTACATGTTATGTCTTTGTATATGTTACTTTATTTCTCATAGCAAGTCAGTGAGGTGGGCAGAATATACTTTGTTGAAAGTCTGAGTTCTGGAGTAGACTTCTTTGAATCTGATTCTGCCACTTGCAAGCTGTGTGACTTTGAACAAGTTACCTCATCTGTCTGTGCCTGATTCTTATAATATGGGATTCCTAAAATGCATACTTCTTTGGTTTGTCGTGCACATTCGTTAAAATATCATAAGGCCACCTGGGTGGTGCAGCCGGTTAAGCATGAGACTCTTGGTTTCAGCTCAAGTTGTGATCTCAGTGTCCTGAGATTGAGCCCCACATAGGGCGCCACACTCGGTGCAGAGTCTGCTTGAGACTCTCTCTACTCTCCCTCTGTCCCTACCCCCCATGCTCCCTCTTGTTTTCTAAAATAAATTAATAAGTCTTAATCGAAAAAAAAAGATATTGTATGTCAGTTGCTTAGCACGTAGTAAGTGCTTACTACATCCTAGCAATCATTATCTCAACTTTGCAAATGTAGGAGCTGAGGTTTAAAGAGGATAAGCTGCACATGATCACACCTAGGCAGTCTAGAATCCCCAATTACTTAAGCCCTGCACATAAGTGCTCCTGTGTACACCGTTCTTCCCTATGTCTGAAACTGGGCAGTGAGGCAAGTCATCAGCCCCTGAGGATAAAATGTTCGAGGAATTGGCAAGAAATGGAACCTCCCAGGATGCCAGATCAGAGTGTGCAGGGATGGCCCTTTCATCTTTCAGAAACTCAGTTGGAACTCCTAGAGAGACTCAGGGTGTCCTGAAGGGAAATCTGACTCTAAAGATCAGAAGTCTTCTCTCAGTCGATCAAGCTCTATCTCTAGACCTATAGTGGAGATTGCCCAGATGTCCAGCATGGCTCAGGAAGACCCATCCTAGAGTGGGGAGGTCTTTAGGGAAGGGGAGGAGGACTTCTGGCACTATTCCATGACCGAAGAGGAGGCTGGAGTCTGGTTCATCCTCCCTCTGTACACAGACTTCGCTGTCGTCACAGGCACACCATCGTCATCTTTGCCCTGTTCCCAGCGATTCCAGGGTTCTGGAGAAATAGAAGTGGTCTTGCCCTTCAGAAAAGACTGGGATCCTAGTCCCAGACCCCCAGGGGAAATAGTGATCGTTACAATAGTCACATTCTCAGTGGGCTTACAAATCAGTGGCTGACATTTGTTGAGCACAAATTTGTTGAAGCACTGTTCTTAGTGCTTTGCCTACAATATTTTATTTTATCCTTGGGTAACCAACTCATTCCAGTATGCCCAGGACCTCCCCAGTTTCAGCACTGAAAATGGAGCATCCTGGGAAAGCCCTTCAGTCCTGGGCAAACCAAGGGCAGTGGTTACTCTGTTTTATCTTCACAACCACCTGTGAGCTGGGAAAGTTGGCACAGAGGAGTGGAGTGTTTTCCTAAAGATGCATCCCCTTTGAGTATCAGAGGCAAGATTTGAACTCATCAAGACTGACTCCAGGGCCTGTTCTCCTAACCAATATACAATGCTGCCTGAACCAGTAAAAGCAGCCTCTGCCAGTAAATGTTTGGGTTTGGTCCACATACCAAATGGATGGCAAATAGTACTGGCAGCTGTGGGGGAAATAGTAAATTGTGCAATATGAAATTTCCCAAAATTAAAAATGGAAACTCATACTCTATTGCTGACAAAATGCCAAAGAATGCTTTCGAGACTCACCCAGCTCCTAGATTTGATGCCTTACTTTGTTCTTATTTTGGTTGTGCCTTTTAGTTTGGTGAGATAAGGAATAGGGACCAGATAAGCATTGTTGGCAAGGAGCTTTAAGGTGGGGAGGTGGAAAATGAGATTGTCATTCTCTCTCAAGGGCCGCCATATCCTCCACTTCCTCTGTCATCTTGATGGAACTTTGCCCACTTATTTGCCATCTTATCTGCTAGTCTTCTTTTGCTTCTTTGCTTCTCCTATTCTTCCACTTCCTGTGCAGTTCTTCTCTGCAGCATTTTTACCTCTTTTTTCTCCTCCCTCCTCCCACTCCCAGGAGCACCACCTTGGCAATGCAACATGCAATCCACATGTGGGTTTAAGCACTCCTTGGTCAACCTAGATCCTTTCATTCCTGAAATTATATAAAGACTCTGTCTGGTACAACTAGCACCAGCTGTGGTCTCCTGAAGTCCTGCGTTCTAACTTTTGCTCTGTAACTTCCTAAACATCTCATTGATAAACTACACTGATAAAACTACAATTGTAACTCTACTTGGATAGTCACAAAAGATTCAACGAGATGACAGGTATGACAGCAGCCAGCAAAGCATCTTGAGCATTAAGAGTGCTTGATTAAATACGCTTTTCTTGACTCCCGGGCTCATATGAAACCTGATTCAGACCCAAAGTGAGCAGGATGGCACAAGCCAGCTGAAGAAGAGTGTGAACCAGTTATCAGGACAGGCCCAAGGGTAGGGAAGGAAGAAGGAAGGGACACAGGACCAAAAAAAAAAAAAAAAAAAGCACCAGTCACACATGCAAACACTAGCAACTTGGTGATTTCCTGGAGTTCGAAGTAGTGATGGAGTTATTTCTTCCTTGAATCTTTTAATTTTATTGCTTAATTGTATTTTTTTTCACTTGCAAGAAATAGAGACCTATTCAAGGCAATGCAAGAAAGGGGTGGGGGAAGTTATTTTAAGAAACATATGGACTCAATTTGAAATGAGAATTTCAAAGCTGTCAATAGTCTTAGGGTCAGTCTCTCAAGGGCTCTGTGGTCTCTGCTTTTCTCTGAGTGTCCTACTCCAGTCTCTTCACTCCTGACCAGCTTTCTCTGCTAACTTGAGAACTCCTGATGTCCCCTCAGCCCTAGCAGGAGTCTCCTTGGGTAATTTGTCCTTGGATTCATTGTGTTAATAGTTACCCCTTGTCAAGTGGCAAAAATCTCATCTCTGTCCTTTCTCAGGTTATGTGTGGCTTATTTAGTTCCTATATGAGTCAGGGCTCTCCATATATATAGGGGGAGATTTATTCTAGGAGTTGGCTCACCTGGTGATAGAAGCTGAGAGGTCCTACAATCTATTGTCTATGAGTTGGAAAACTGGGCAAGCCAGTGGTATAATTCAGTTAGCATATTAAGGTCCAAGAACCAGGAGCTATGATGTCCAGGGGCAGGAGAAGATGGTTTTTTCAGCTCCAGGGAAAGAGAGAGAGAGAGAGCACAAATTCCTCCTTCCCCTACCTTTTTGTTCTCTCCAGGCCCTCAAGGGACTGGATAGTGCCCATGCACATTGGGAAGGCCAATCTTCTTTACCCGGTCTACTGATTCAAATGCTAACCTCTTCCAGAAACATCCTCACAGACACACCCAGAGATGATGTTTTAACCAGCTACCTGGACATCCCTCAGCCCAATTAAGTTGACTCAAAATAAACCATCACAACTTCTCTGCTCTGCCCTCTGGCTGCCACTTAGCCCTACTGCAACATGGTGGTGGCACGCCCCCGCTGCTCCATTTGGAGCTGACCCGTCTCGACCCCTATGTCCCGCAAGACATCTACTTACTCGTTTGCGTGCTGCTCTCTCCTAGTGAAGAGAAGCCTTCTTCTTCTAGTCTCCTCTGGTCCAGGCAATTCGGAGATGGGTGTGTACCATGGCAACAATGCAGCTATTTCAGTTGTATTATGTGTACCCCTCCAGAGCGGGGAGGGAAGGGAGATTGTGAAGGAGAGTCTCACCCTGGACCTAAAACCACTCTTTTTTTTTCCCAGTACCCAAGCTCTCATGTCTTTTTCCAGCCTGCCCTGCTGGATTTGTCCACTGCTTATGAGGTTTTTTTTTTTTCCCCCGCTCAGGGATTCTGAGGTGGCTGTCTGCATGGTAGCCTCCCTTATTCTCCGTCTGTCCTTTCTTGGCTGGTCAGACGTGCGTGAGCACATGCAACCCCGGCGCACCCGGGGGATGCTGTCAGATGCTTACTGAAGGGTCCTCAAACATTCTGTGAAGAGGCAGAGGATTTCTGAGGCTCCTCCTCCTTCACACAGGAGCCTGTCTGAGTCTCAGCTTGGGGCCCAGCCAAGATACCCCCTTAGGCTCATAATTTCTGTTGCCTAATAATTGCAGGAGTAAATGTTGCCCTTTTCAAGGTTCTGACTCTTCCTCGGGACACCTTTATGCGCATCTTTTCAGCTCAAACTCCTATTGCCTGTTTTCCTATTTGCAAGGTCTTTCTTAGCTCAAATTTGTGAGAGAGGAAATCTGAGTGGCTTGATTTATCTTTCAGCACAGGTTGATGGCCAGGGAACAGATTGGCTGCCTTCGATGGGACAGGGGCCTACCAAATTGGAGGGGAGACTAGATGGAGAAAGGGGAACCAGTGTCATGAGGAACAAATGCTGGTCACCAAGGCCTTTCCCCTCCAGCAGTCTATGTGTGCAGATCATTCTCTCTCTATAGGTGCTATTAGTGGGTAAACGCAGTGATCAATATCTCAAATACATTCATATTTTTAAAATGAGCCGTTCTTTGAAATATCAACTTGGGACCCAGCTCCTCCCACCCCTACCTACATTAAAACTTTCAACTTTGGTGTGTTTTATCTTTTTTTTTTTTTCCTACTTGGGATATGAAAAGTAATGTGGAGGAGAAGAGTTTTGGGGGACATCCTGTGTTGTTATCTAAAGTCTGTGTTTTTGTCACTCAGATGATCCCCATGTAGATTTAAGTGGCATAAAATTTCACACAGATAAATAATGATTCACAGCTTCAGAAGAATACTGCTGTGTCCTTTTATGCTACCTTTCATAATAAGACTTCAACTGCTCTTAAACACTAACTAAATCTCATTAACATTATCTCCAGCATGTTAATAGGAAAAACAGGTCTGTAGAACAGTGACATTTTATGATTAAAAACACATTTATTTAAATGGTTGAATTGTCTCCATTTGAATATTGCCCACCACTTCCACAATAATAGCAGAAGTTTTTCACAGATGCTTTTTAATAGGTAACCTCTCCTGTAGCTCTACTAACAGTATAAAACCTTGAATAGCAAGCCTTAATTTGATATGTGCTAATTGCTTATCAGAAATCACTCAGTTGTAGCCCATCACTGCTGAAATTACTTCCAAAGAGAAAAATGGGCAATTTTGGTGGGTGCATTAATGCCACGAGGCCACTGTCACGTTTAGTATTCTGAAACAGTAACTGTCACGGTCGGAGTCAGTGCTGATCCACGGATATCCTATGTTCACCCAAAGAGGAAGGGACAGAGAGAATCTGGCCCCAAATGTATCATCAAATGCAGTAAAATTGCTCTATTATTGGTTGATTCAAAATCATGAACATATCAAAGCAGTTGCTGTTCTTTAGCTGAATAGACACAATCTGTGTTCCGTTGTAAAAAAAATATCAGATAATCAAAACCTTACTAACTCAAAGTTTTGAGGAGTGGTGTGTGTGTGTGTGTGTGTGTGTGTGTGTGTGTGTGTGTGTATAATGCTCTTGCTTTTGATCTCAGATAAATGAGGCTACATTTTGTAACCAGCACTGTGGTGTAGTAGTACCATATTTTGTCTTAATCAAGGCTCAAAATGTTTAAAGTTAATTAGTTCTATTTAGGACTGAAATAATCCACTGGGGACCACAAAGTGGGTGGCAGTTGGATGATTGAGAGGGTAAAGCCAGCAAAATAGGTCCATGAACTTCCCCAAACTCCAGTGCAGTCAGGATGCTTGGGCTGGGCAGATATGGTCCACAATGCTGCCTACACACATGTCCCCCTGCGGGCTGGGAGATAGAGGAAAAACACAGCCCTCTCTTGGCTTGAGTAGAGGCACAGGGCTGGGGTGGATGACATTGGAAGTGGGCAACTACAAAGGCAAAGGACAGGATTAGGTAAAATGAAACATTGACTCACTACGATAAGGACAGTGGGTTGGAATGATTTACATTTCCCTTCTTTGCCACCATTCTTATAATATCCATTTGGCTTGTGTAACTGGCAAGGGCACTGCTAGCCCCAGACTCCGATGAAACGGTCTCGAGCTCTCTCACAGCTCCATTTTCCTCTTTGTTGTTCTCATACCCAAGCAAGTGCTCTATCTGTGAAGGGAAAGGTGGTCACCAACAGCTTCAGGCTCACAAGGTCCTTACTACTCAACATTTCTTGGCAGGAGCAACAACACTTTCTCTTCTAGGGTCCATATAGCAAGGCTTTAAACAGCCTCCCTCCCCGGGTCATGTGCCCATGTCCTGGACCCATCATTTAGGAAAGGGAGAGAAAAACCATGATTGGCACAATCCCATCTTGGAAGAAGGAGAGAGTGTTGGGCAGAAAAAATCAGCCAGTGTCCACTACAGTTCCCTTGGGGTGCTTTTCTTGAGCTGGGATGTGTCTAATTCTGATATGAGCTCAGTTTTTGTGAAAGGCATTGAAGAGGAGAAGCTGTGACTTTATGTGGACAATCCAGACATGGCTTCACATTCAGTCTGCTTATGTCCAACCAAATACCCATTCCCTTGTGCCTCTTCTTTGCCTATGTTCACAATTCACACCCCCTCGGTGGACTGTCCTCCTAAAATGTGCTGATGTGTATGTGGCAGAAGACCTTCAGTGCCAAACATAAATGTTTGTACTTAATTTCTTCATCAACAGGGAAATGTTGATAATTTCTGAGCCTGGGTTGAAATGACGGGATTTTTCACTTTGGGGAGATCAGTCAGGAAGCATTGCTGGATGGATTAGCCACAGAGACAGATGGCAAGGGGATGATATAGGAGACTCTAACAGTAGTGTAGGTAGGAGGGGAGGGGCCTCAATGAAGATGGGAAAAGAGAAGGGAATAGAACTCATGGTAGTTTGGGAGGCAAACTCTCAGTTCCTGGAAACTGATTTGACACTGGGTAGCAACAGAGAGGGAGGTAAAATTTAAAAACAATGTTATTTCTCAAGTTTTGGAATTGAGAAAGAAGAGGAAGGAGATTTGCTTTCGATGTACAGCAGGCGATTGGAAATGTGGATCTGGGATTTGGGATGGGTTAGAGCTGCAGAGAAAGAGAATCATGAATGCAGTTACAGCTGAAATAAGAGGAATAAGGAGATTATATCCAAAAGACTGTGGAGAAAAAAGGAGACAGCAAATGAGACCAGGTCATCATTCCAGAGACCTGGAAGTCGTCCTTGATCCCTCCGTCCCCCTCACTTCCCTATATTCACTCTTCCAGTCACATTTGACAGTCGGCCTTCAAAATTTAGTTTGGATCTGTGCTTGTCTGCCTTTGTACTCTCTCCACCTCAGTCCAGGCTGTGGACCCTCCCGCCTGGGCTCTGCAAATACAATGGCTCCTAAACATTCTCTTTGCTTCCACTGGTGCCTCCCTCCAGTCTATCTTCCCAGCGGTAAGATGATGTTCTTCTCTGTGGATAGTATCATGTTACCCTGCTGTTCAAAACCCCTTAATGGCTTCCCGCTGAGGTCAGAGTGTAGTTCAAGTGTCCTGTCATGGTCTACAGCACCTTGCATAACCTGGCCTTGCCCCTCTCCCTGACTTGCTATCATTTTCCCCTTCATTCGCCACCTTTCCATCATGCTCATCTTTTTGTTTCTCAAACATGTCAAGCTCTCTGCCAGTTCTGCTCTAAACTCCTGCACCAGCCCTAGTCCTATCTCTTTTCCTTACCTTCCATCTCTCAGCTTGTCTCTTCCCACTCCCTTAATCCTCGCAAGAACACAGAGAGTTTTTTTTTTTTTTAATTGCCTGAAGAGTCCTATTTCAACAACGAAGCCCTCCACGGCCACCCTGCTCTCCCACCTGGCACTGCGGCTAAGAAAC
Organism: Potos flavus; assembly: GCA_028534135.1. Classification (NCBI taxonomy): domain Eukaryota; kingdom Metazoa; phylum Chordata; class Mammalia; order Carnivora; family Procyonidae; genus Potos; species Potos flavus. The sequence continues at coordinate 61,947,106 of CM052886.1, read as the reverse complement.
TGAGCTAGAACAAGGTGAATATTCAGAAACCTCCTTAGAGGCTAAGGGGTAGGGAACATTTAGGTCCAACCCATTACATAATGCTGTAAAAATCACATACTTTCCCTTTTAAAATGTGCTCTAGTTTTAAAGAATATGAAGCTAAAAATTGAATTTATTTAAAAAAATAGGGTATAAAAGGATTCTTTACTTGACTAGAGGATCCATCTCAAGTTTCTTAAAATACTGATTTTTTTCCTAATATATTCAAAGCTTATAATTTTATTTTCCACAATTCAATTCACACAAGTTTTCAAGGGTACTGCAGTTACGGAAGATAAAGCATGCTAGTATTATTAGACGGCGAAGTTGAGTCACAAAGACTTGCTGAGAGTGACAGAGACTCCATAATACAGTCAAGGTTAGCAACCAGAGAACTATTTGCATGGAATCTTTGCTCAAATCAAAGACTAATTCCATCTCTCCAATACTTTCCTCTTAAAATATAGATTAAACTCCCGCCATTGTTTTCCAATACCTGCAGTGGACTTGAGCATAAAAATCTTGATGATTTTTTTGTATGGCACTGGGTAGGGGATTCCCAGATACTGGTTATTTCGTTCCTTAGAGCCCTTCTCAGCCGGTGTTACTGGTTGTGATGAGTTGCCTGCACCGAGGCTATTTTTGAATATACACTTGTGTTTTATCCAGTGAGCAATCAGGCAGAGAGGCAGTGCTGGGACAGTTCACTTACATTTTAGTGTAATTTCAAAATGTGAATAACAAGTTCTTTTTTTAAATAAAAAAGGAAATGAAATTAAAAACAAGACTTCAATTTAATCTGGGAGACTTGAAATGGCAAGCTTGCCCCTTGTCAATTTCGTTCCAGTTCACTGAGTCTCAACTATCACAGCAGCAGGGCAAATGAAGGAGAGAGTGTGGCTCCACACTTGAACCTCCTTGCATCTGGGGGTAACCTGGACTCCAGTGTGATTTTAGAGGATTTTTATGTTCACAGATTTCTGCTTATGTTGAAGTTTTTATAGGTATAGACCTATTTGATGCTAACCAGAAAGCATATGATTGCCATAGAGGTAATTTATAGGGGGAAAAAAAAAACCCACCCCAAATTCTTAGATATTTATGTAAGTATACACAAGTAAAATTAAGATCTGGGACGAAGCCTGTCTACACAAAGCATCCTCATATTTTGATCTGGGTGTAAAAATTAAAGCTAGTCCTTTCTCAAAAACATTTTAACATTAAGACGGGCTAACCAGCTTGATTGTTCTTTTCACCTTGTCTATCCTCCTGTGTGCACCAGGACAAGGGTGATAAATCCTACTTAGGCAACTGTTGTAAAGGAAATTGAAGGCCATGTAAATCCAGGGTTCATATTAACTGCCAAGAGCTTAAACGCCAACAGTCAGTACCTTTTTAGAAGCCTACGTGTTCCACATCATTCTCAAAATGTAGAAGGGAAAAATGCCAAATCACACTCTTTCAGCACATAGAAATCATGTATTGGTCCTGAAAATGTTTTTAGTGCTACCATGGGAAAATAAAGTGGTTTTTGACCAAAACATTCAGTTTTGCCTTTAAAAATTTTAAATAATTCCAAATGGAAACAATTTTTCCTCAGAATTTCTCATCTTGGGGTAGGAACAATAATAACTACTGTCATTTGAGGTAAACACTAGACCAGTACTTCATATATATTATTTGCTTAATCTTTACAACCCCACAAAGTAGGCTTCATGATCTCTTTTCTACAGATGGCTAAACTCAGAGGGGTTAAATATGCCCAGCGTCAAGCAGCTAGCACGTGGCCGGCTCAATATTCAAATCCTGACTTCCATGATTTCACACGACTTCCCTTGGAAATGGAATTCCAATCTTGTGGCAGGTGAAATTATATAGCTTTTATTTTTACCTTCTTGGCCCAAACCTGTATGTTTATTTATTAGTCTTCTTTAAAAAGGGAGACTACAAAAAATGGTCCTCTCTGACATTTGACTTGACCCTAAAAATGGCCATCTTACGTGGCCATGCTATTTTGTTGACATTCAGTTATACTTTCCCTTGACTCGGTTTTCCTTCTTACCTCCCGTGGCCTCATTTGAACTCAGAGAAACTAGTTCTGTCCTGTCCCTTTTTCCCCCCACTTAGCTTTCTAGCATGCCATCTACAAAAGCTATAGCTGACCTATAGCCCTGTATGCACATTGGATTATTTATAACGAATGAATTTTTAGGTAAAGTTTTTACTGAATTTTAACATCCTTGTTGTAAAGGGCACAAATCTCGAGTTCACACCTCAATGAATTTTCACAAAGTGAACACACCCATAGAACCAGCACCCATATCAAGAAATATATTATTTCCAAACTAATGATATCTCAAATGTTGAAGGGAACATTCCTATTTCAAAGTTTATGTACATAATCTTTTTGTAAATGTAAGAATGCATTTGAAATGTGTTTCATTATGCCCCACTTTATGTTTTACACTTTCAGATTTTCGTACCTTGTGTTTCCTTAAACCCATGATGCATTTAAAGAGAACCCATGTTGAACAATATAAACACCAAGATAGGAACACCTCCCCCATTCCAACCCTGCATCAAAATTCAGCACCATACAATCCTTGAACTGCTTTCTTCTGGTTATTAAATTAAACTCTGTCTTTTTACAATAAACAGTAAAAACATTTCCATTTTGAATTTTTAAAATTTCCTTATCTTCAACAAGCAACTCCTCTATGAGGACTTTTCTTTTTTGCTTACCAGTGGGTCCTAGTTTCATATTTATGGGAGAAGAAAGTTCCCGGTAAAAGCTGATATATAGGTATGTATCAGCTGATTATATCTATGTATCTATATTTATAGCCATAGCTATATCCATATCTATATCTATATCTACCTGACCCTTGAATAATGCTGGAGTTAGGGGCACCAACACCCTCTGTAGTCAAAAACCCATGTATAACTATTGACTTTCCAGAAACTTAACTACAAATAGCCTACTGTTGACCAGAAGTCTTATAGATGACATAAACTGTTGATTAACACATATTTTGTAGGTTATGTGTATTCTATACTGTATTTTTACACTAAAGTAAGCTAGAGAAAAGAAATGTTATTAAGAAAATCACAGGGAAGAGAAAATACATTTACAGTGTTGTACTATAAAAAAAATCCACATATAAGTGACACGCAGTCCAAGCCTGTGTTATTCAAGGGTCAACTGTGTATATATATCACATTTTCTTTATCCATTCATCTGCCCATGGGCACTCAGGTTGTTTCCAAATCTTGGCTTCAGTAAATAATGCTGCAATGGACATGGAGGGGCAGATATCTCTTACAGATTTTATTTCCTTCAGATACATACACACGAGTAGAATTGTTGGATTATATGATACTTCTATTTGTAATTTTTTTGAGGAAACTTCATACTATTTTGTATTGTGGTTGCACCAGTTTATATTCCCATCACCAGTGCAGAAGTGTTCCCTTTGCTCCACATCCTCACCTATGCTGCTTATTTTTTATTCCCTGGTGGTTTTCATGCTCTCCAACGTCTATGAACTGCTCCAATATTGGGTCATCCCCCAACATAAGATTATTGTGGGAAAGTAAAATTATAAAGTCATTAAATTTTAGGGTTCAGAAGAAGCTTAGACATCATTTTTCATGGGAAGAGCATGGAGGCCAGTGGTTAAGTGATTTGGGCTTTGCCATCCGGTGATGTAGTCAGGAAGCCAGAGCCCAGAGCGAGAAGAGAGCAGTCTGACACCAGCCAGCTTAGAGTTCCGTATAATACTTCCATCTGTATCTCTAATTTAAAATCCAATTATGTTGTGTTTAGAGTTACCTTTTTTTTTTTGTTTTTGCACTAGAATTATTTTGTGCACAAAGCAAAAATTTAGAAAGTATGGACATGAGGGAAAAATTTTAATAGTTTTTAGTTTATTTCTTTGACCTCTTTTTGTGTTTTGCACATGTTATTTTGTACATGCTATTTTGTACATACTTAGCACTATTTGTACGTAATTCTGTATCCTGCTTAAAATGTGTTTTTTTAATCACCCTATGGTAGGCTTGGATTTACGGTAACATTAAGCTCTTAGTGAAAGTAGTTTCATGTTGAAACCAAGTTTATCAATGTTATAAAAGCTGCAGCGGTTGCTAAGAGAAACTGATACTTTGTTCCCATAGGAACTGTTGTTTTAATCTAGAATCTCTAGAGTCAAAGGACAGAAAACTTAAGTAGGTGATGGGAAATATTTTACCCTTCCTGGAAAAATGTGAAAATTACTATCCTCTTATTGCAAAGCATAGCCATGTGGTTGCAATCTCCTGAATGGGTGAAATGTTTTAGGTGGATATTTCTCTTTCAGTTTTCCTTGTGTTGATGGTGATCATGATAGGAGAAGAAGGGAAATGAAACTAATTACTGGTCAGCCACTCCTAGAGCAGAGAAGTTGTTAGAAAAAGCAAACCTGCCTCTTGGCGTTTGATATAATCTAAGTTGGTGTTTAGGTTCCCTTATGAGAGAAGGAAACAAAGGGGAGGGATTTTTATACCAAGCTGCTCTATCGCATTTAGGCACCCGCATTAACTGTTGCATCCGGGCATTGGCTCTTCACTTTAAGTTAAAGAATGATTTTTAGTGAACAGAAAAATAATTCTACCTAGTTCTGTTCAGAAACCAAGGATGAGGATGAGATGGAATTGAGAACAACTGTGGTTTGTAAACTCGGTGGCAAACAGTTCCCTGATGGGCACTCCTCCCGGAACCCCACTTTGAGCAGCACTTGTGTACATTGCCATGGGCAGTGGATTAACTGCCTTACCTTCCCTGTCTGATGTCTCCATTCCTCTACTGGTGTTCCCTGCATCTCACAAAACACTATTTACACCCCTGTGGTTGGCTCAGAGTCTGCTTCTGAGAGTGTCCAAACTAAGACACACCGAAAAGCCCGAAGAAAGATTATGACAATGAAATCTACTGAATGGTATTGTGAGGTGAAATTATCAGTGGAGCAGATTCATACAAACACATTTATTTAGTTAGTCCTTGTGATGGATGCTATGTTGTGGTTCCCCACTCTCCCCACCCCCCATTAAAGACTTATTACCCCAGCTTTTGGGAATGCCACTGGCGGACAGCCCTCACTGGTGGTACCGCTTTCAGGATTAGTTTTGGCTAAACTAATCCCCTCAAGGTCACACCTCCTTCCTGGCTTGGCCCCCATCCAGTGACAGATCCCAGTGGGAGTATAAAGTCCCAACTCTCTCAACTCATTTGGTGAGCTCTGAAGGAACACCCCATTTTCAGAACTCCTCACAAGTTCAGGTGAGGCATTCCATTGAGACTGCACCAAGGCTTGACTTCTCCCTGCTCAGCCCTGCTCCTTCCCATTCCTCAGGTAAATCCCAGGAACACTCCCTAAGAAACCTCCCACCTGATAATCTCCCTCTCAGAGTTCGTTTCCCTGGAAACCCAACCTGTGACAGAATTGATGAGCACCTACTAGGCTCTAGTCGGTATTCTGAGGGATACAGTGAAGACTGAATAAGCTTTCTGCCTTTACATTTGACTTGGAAGGAGTTCACATTCTAGAACAAGGGTCAGTAAACGTTTTCTGTAAAAGGCCAGATAGTAAATATTTTAGCCTTCATGGGTCATGTGGTCCCAGTCACAGCTACTCAGCCTTGCCTCTGTACTATAAGAGCAGCCTTAGGAATATATTAATGAATGGGCAGGGCTGTTTACCACTAAAACTTCATTTATGAAATAAGAGGTGTGTTGGATTTGGCCCGTGGGCTATAATTTGCTGACCCTGTTCTAGAGAGAAGGAAATAAGGAAACCAGTAACTAAACAAGAAAACCTCAAACAATAATAGGGCCATAAAAGAAATAAATTAGGGTGATACGATAAACACTATTATCGATCTGTAAATTTAAATTATTTTTTTTTGATAAGTAATATATTCACATGATTTAAAAACCAAAAGGATTGAAAAAGTAGTCATTTGCAAGTATAGATCCTGGTTCACTTTGATCCCCAGTAGAATAATTTTATTTATTTACTTTTGTGTCTCTTTTCAATATAAGCAATTACAAATATATATCCTTATCCCTCCCTTCACACAAAGGTTAGCATATAATATATCTTGTTTTGCACCTTACTATTACTCACTTAGTATGTCCTGGAGATCACATATAGATCATCTCCATTTGTTTTTCTATATCCGAATACCATTCCTAGTGTGCACATGATAGTTTATTTAATCAATTCTCTATTGTATAAGGGTTCTCTGGAGAAACAAACCCCCAAACCAAGTGTATGTGTGTGCGTGCGTGTGTGTGTGTGTGTGTGTGTGTGAGGGTGTGTGTAGGAACTGGCTAATGTTATTATGGAGGCTGACAAAAATCCCAAGATCTGCAAAGTGAGTTGGCAAGTGGCAGACCCAGGAGAGCTGATGGTGTAGTTCCAGTCTGAGGGCTGGCAGGCTTGAGACCCAGAAAGAGCACATATTTCAGTGCAAAGGCAAGAAAAAGCTGACTGTCTCTTATTGCATGGAGGGCAGTGTTGGGGAGGGTCAGCCTTTTCATTCCCTTCAGGTCTTCAGCTAACTGGATAAGGCCCACCCACAACAGGGAGAGCAATCTGCTTTCCTCGGTCTACCAATTTAAGTGTTAATCTCCTCCCAAAACACCCTCACAGAAACACCCAGAATAGTGTTTGATCAAATATCTGGGCACTCTGTGGCTCAGTCAAGCTGACACATAAAATTAACCATCCTATGCACTTGGGTGGTTTCCAAATTTTTGCTATTACTGCAATAATACTGCAGCGAATGACCTTGTATATATATTGTTTCATAAGTGTGCACGTGTAGCTATCTCTAGGGGAAAGTCCCAGAAGTGGGATTACTGGGTCCAAGCATGTCACTTTGATAGGAATGGCCATTTTGTCATCCATGTGATTTATTCTAATTTGCAGTCCCACTAGCATATGTAAATGATTGTTTCCCCACAGCCCTGGTAATAATTATATTATCAAACTTTGAGAAATTTTTGCCAGTTTGAAGTAGTATCATCATGTAGCTTTAATTTGAATTGCTCCATGTGAGTGAGGTTGCACATCTTTTTTTTTTCCAAGGTTTTTTTATTGTTATTTTTTAAAACTTTTTTTTTTTTTTTTTTAATAGAGAGAGAGAGAGAGAGAAGGAGAGAGAGAATGTTAAGCAGGCTCCATGCCCAGCATGGAGCCTGACATGGGACTCGATCCCACGATCCTGACTTGAGCCAAAATCAAGAGCTGGTTGCTTAACTGACTGAGCCACCCAGGCACCTCTCAAGATTTTATTTTTTAAGTAATTTCTACACCCAGTGTGGGGCTTGAACTCACAACCCTGAGAAAGAGTCACACACCCCACCGACTGAGCCAATCAGGCAACCTGCCCATCTTTTTGTATGTTTAAGAACCATTTGAATTGCTTTCTCTATGAATTTTATGTTCATGTCCTTTGTTCATTTTCTGTTTGGGCTTTTGGACTTTTCTCAATATGTTAAGACTCACTAAACATTAAAGGGCTTAACCCACTATGATTTAGGTTGCAAACATTTTCTTAGTTTGTCACTTGTATTTTATGCTACAGTTGCTTTTGTATCGATATGTGTCAATATTTTCTTTTATAGCTTCTGGATATTGAACCCTGACTAGGAGGTCCTTTGAGGATGGGGTGCTTAGGGCTGCTAAGTCCACCCCAATTGTTTGCTTGTTTGGTGGGGAAAATTTGTGGCAGAGGTAGCGCTGTGGAAAACCAGAATGTAAATAACTCAACCTAAATGAGAAAGAAAACTAAAAATAGCTTTTGATCTGCTGTAAACATTAAAAGTAAAGTAAAACAAATAGTATCAGAGAGTCATTACATATAGTAAAAGTAAAAGTAATTATATTGTGTCCAGACTTAAGAAATATAATCTTTTGGGGGCGGAAAATTAGGGTTCATGATAATTTCTCTCTCTGAACTAGGAATGCATAGATTTGATGTGTTTTGATAAATACAGCTTGCCTAATTTAAAATTGATTTTAAAATCTTGCTGTTTCATCTTCATAAATTGAAAAGCAGGTTTGCTTATACTGGTAGCCTTTTACGGTACTTGAATAGTGGTCTGACTACTTTTAGAAATGAATAATGGATTAAAAGTACACTTTGCAGCTTACATTAGTTACTTTTGTAATGCAAAATAGAAGCATGATAATGTACTATTCAGCATGCTTTAATATGATTTATACATACACTACACAGCATAAGTAATTCATTATGCCCTTCACAGTGCATTTCCTGGGTACAGAAGCTCATGTTTACCAGTATTTCATCTCATAATCAGGTGGTCTAATGGAGGGAGTCTGGAACTCTGAGTGAGGATTCTGCACTCCACTTGCCCCCTGACTCATTCAAGGGCTGTAGGCATTACTCTTCTGGGTCTGGGCTTGGGTGCTTATAAAAGTGAATGGATAACACTGTATGGATCCAGCTCAGAAGAAGGGACTGTGAACTAATAACTTCAGGACTGCAAATGGCTTTGAAGTCTGGAATTAAATAGGCTTCACAGTATAATTATTATTATTCCAGGAATTATCCTACTTTGGAAATAACACTCTACAATGGTCATTTAATAAGGCAATAGTTCATTTCTCCGCATTTGGGAAGAAATCATCTATTGCTCCATAAATAGCACCTTGTCACACACTGTATTTTTCTATTTGCAAAGTGTGGATTTACTGAATAGCATAGGTGATGGCCCTCAAGTTCAACTGCCTTTTGCAGCCAATCGCATTCCATTTTTAGAATGAACATGTACAGATTTGATTGAAGCTTGTGAGTTGGAAGCGGGGGAGTGGTTCTAAGAGGCAGACCTTCCCCTAACATTTGTGGGGCCTGGGGCAAGAGTACAAATGAAGGCCCACATACCATTTGTTTAAATATTTAAGTGGTATAGATCAAGCTAACAGACTGTTAAATAAAATATGTTCTATCCTCTTTCCTCGACAAATATATCTTCATAATGACCTGGGAGGCCAGGTTTGAATTTTAGATTTCTCTGAAGGTCCCAGAAAACGTATAAATCACTTTTCTCTTTTTTTCCCCCCATTGCCTGGTGTTAGTATGATAGCAACCGGTAACACTCTCCAGACCAGATTTTGAACACATACGTCCTAAAGGTATGTTTCAAACTCTGTGCCTATTTATGATACGCAAATCATGTTTCTTTTTTGATAATGCTGATGACTGTCTCTATGAAAATGGAAATCCATTAGAATAACTGAAACCTCTGAAATAGTGAGATTTGTGCCTGTGAAAAATGCTTTGACGCAATTCGATTCCTTTGCCAATCTGGATTTTTACCTGGTCTATTTAAATTCTGCTGGGAACAGAAGTTCACATCAAACTTCCACTGTAAATTGTAGGATGAGTAAAATGTGCAGATTTGGCATACAAACTTATTTTTTTGCCTGACACATAACTGTTATTTTAGATTCAAAGGAATCTTGTTGGTCAAATAGATCTAATAACGGGAATGATATAATAGAAAAATTTATATCCTTAGAGAATGCACCTTTAGCAGTTTTATTTTATAGCTGATATTTTTATATTTGCTTGGGTGTACGATTCTTGTTTATCAAGACTCCACTTTCTTTGTTAAAATGTAAAATGCATGTTGGGCAAATGCTACAGGGGCAATTTGCATAAAAAGTGATGACAAAGAGCAATTAGTACTTCATTATTATGCAGTGAAATGCTACTTTGCTCAAAAGTGACTGTAGTTCCCCCCCACACACCCCCTTTTAAATCTGGTACAGCATTGTTCTAAAAATAGAACTTAAGAAACCTCTGTTTGTAAATCAGTGTCTTTGACTTTCCACTGGAAATCCAGGGGGAAAAATACAAGCACTAAATAAAGTTATTACCCCAGATCTTTATAATGAAAAACAAGCACCAGAATTCTGTTAGGTAAGACAGGTCAGAAGATTTTAGTGTCTCATCAAATTAGTTCCATATCTTATTTTACCCCTTGGGATCAGCTTTCAAAGCAGGCCCAGATCATACATCGATAGCAACATCCCCTTCCCCTAACACACATACTGTCTCCCATGCACACTCAGAAACAGGGTCATGGCACACACGGCTGCACTGCAGAGAACAAACAGTCCCAAGGTATCTCTAGTTAGGAAGGCTTGATTTTTGAGTACAGATTTCATTACCATGAAATTCCTTTAGGGCACAAAAAGAATTGCTTCAAAGAAACAGTGTGGGGAGGCAGACTTTGTAAATGTTCGCCCCATCACCTGTGTTACCAGGCTCTGCCTGTCTTTAATTTGCCAGGAAATGCTCTTTTTTTTTTCTCTTGTTGAGCCAACATATTATCTAAAACTCTGCAAGCCAGAATGTGCCAACACTCTGTGTGTGTGTGTGTGTGTGTGTGTGTGTGTGTGTGTGTGAAAGGGAGAGAGAGAAAGAAAGAACCTAGTAATTGGATACTGGCAGGATGAGGAGACATGGGAAACTATGAAGCCTTTAACCTTTGGAAAATGACCTCATGAGGCTGGAGATGGACATGGATTATAATATTTCTCTTTGGAAGTCCCACAGCAGGCTTGGGGTGGGCGGGGAGCTAGGGGTAGAGGCAGGAGGTTGGTAGACCCTGCCTTATTTTCAGTTCTCCCTCTACCTGACCCCTCTGTGGCCCAGACCCGATCAACGCAGTTCCCACAACCACAGCCCTGGTCGGCATGGCTCTGGATGACTGACCTAACCTACTCTGTTTGCATCCTAAGGGGTCTGTTAATCCTAGGAGGCTGAGATCAGCCTCATCACCTGTGATTTAGGCTTGGGAGCTCAGGGCTGTGTGTGGCAGGTCTCTGAGAAAGAAAGGGTCGGGTAGACACTTGGGCACATTGCTTTATAAGCATTAAGTAACTTGGACAGCTGAATGTCCTTCACCCTGATTTTATTTACTCTCTTCTTTGTTCCTGTTCTCCTTAGGCCACCAGTGAAAAGACTGTAGGGTCACATAGCTCATACCATTTCAAGGATTCGTTGTCTAACTGGAGGTAATGTATGATCATTTTATACACTGCCACAGATTCATTATTCATACAATTTTCTATTAATTTTTAATGCGTCCAAGTTCCTAGTTATTTAACATATAAGGCAATTGGCCAGACATCTTCATAAACCTAAGAAAAGTGGCTCTGAGGTACTCTTCCAGAGCATCCCAATCTATTATCTGCCTGATGAGACAGTACTGCTCTGCTCTTAGCCATGGGCAAGACCCCTGCCTTGGATCCTCACACCTCACAAGTCCTCACAATTTGGATGCCGTTCCTCGAAGTCCTCAGCCGCTACTGTCTATCCAGCCTTTAAGGCTGACCAGACATCTAGAGGAGCTCTGGAATTCATACTTAGGCACTGTTTTAGAGCCAATGTGGGGCCTAATTCAGGAGAGCAGCTTGGTCAGCCTACATTCCCACTGACACTGGCAAGTTATTTCTTTGTAATATTGCGTGACCCTGAACCTATGGAGTGGTGCTGACGTGCTGATTTGGGTAATGCTCATTCATGGGGGATGAAGAAGACAAGAACATTCACACTGGGCAATAAATAAATCCCCATTATTCCAAATCTTCATCACTTAATCACTATACCTCACATGGGTTCATTTTCCAATAAAATTGCTGATACCTGCAAAATATGTACCTGCATGTACATGTACCTGCAAAATACGGTCACCTGGGGCTCACACTCCCCGGGAAACCACTGTAGGTTCTTGAACAAGGGCTAATGTAGACTGAGTGTTTAGAAAGGGAGACACTGGCGCCAGAGAAGAGCAGGGAGAGAGCTATGGCATTCACAAGGCTGAGAGCAGCCAGTGTGGAGAAGTGAAAATACCCTAGACAGAGTACTTCATTTCCTTTAGGAGTCTCCTAGCTCTGAATGTTTGGGATTCTAATATAGGGATGAGGCAATAAAGGCTTTGGTGCAATGCTGCTGGAGCCCACAGTGGAAGGAAGTGAAAAAATATTTTAATGTAATGCCAGTGCTGGTAAAAATGATAGTTCATGTGGAACTAAGTGTCATCCTGACACTTGACCCACATGCCTTTGTTCAGTCCTCACGTCAATCTTTATTGTTCACATTCTCCAGATGACACAGAATTAGAGAAAGTTGAATAACTGGCCAAGGTTAAATGCTATTATTATTGGCAAATTGGGTAGAGGAGCTGAAGACATGGGAAGAATCGCAGGTGTCTCCAGGTGTTCAAGGGTGGAGGGCAGGGAACATGATTTGGGTGGGTTTGTGGTGCGTTTGCTTCCATTGTTTTGTTTTCTCATTGGTTATGGTGGTGAGGGCATTACGATGATGAGTGTCTAAGTAGCTCTGATGGCGGGTCGCCTGAGTAGTGCTATCGTGGAGAGATCTGGAAATACTCCCAGAGATCAGATGAGCAGTTGGGCTGGAGATTGTGAATTTGGGATCATCGGAGATGAGAGGTGCAGTTTTGTGAGTGCGAGAGGTGACTAACCTCTGGGATAGAGTGGGCAGAATTTCTTAGGAGAACCAGCTTGGGAGGGAGGGAGAGCTCAGTGAGCGAGACTCCAGCATCAACTCAACAACTAAAATCCCCAGCCACTTTTGTAGAGCTGTTCTATTATATAGTTTGGTCAGCAGCTCAGCTCCATATTTTCACCCACCAGAATGTTCAGATCAATACTCCCAGTCCTCATGATTTACTGAACCTGAATTTCTCTAACTGCTCCATTAACTCTTTGGAAAGGTTTCTCCCTCTGTTAGCACTGGATCATGATTTTCCATAAAATTTGCCCTTGAGCAAGCATTCTCTCATCATTCTCACTAGGGAAATTTTCTCCCCCCAGCCCCCACCACTCTCCATCCTTCTTCACTTTCTTTAGAGCTTTGTTTCATGAACCTGCATTTTGCCTGCTAATTAGTGTTTTTAAATATATACTCGCTATATATTGGAGCTTGGAACCTATGGGGTTTTTCGCATGCCAGTTTGTGAGTTCCAAATTCTTTGTGTCAGTTCATATTTCCCTAACTTGGTTATTAATTTAGGATCCTCTTCTTTCTATGTGCAGTCGAGACATTCTGGTGCTAAAGGGCTTGGCGCCGTGGCCCCAGTCTCTGCGCGCCCAGTCCTGTGTTCGTGTTCATGGCATTGCTTCCCTGCGTGCTGGGCACACAGGGGTCCCGTGGCCAGACAGCGCATCATAAAAGGTGAATTCACGCACAATGTGGCCCTTTGTTCCAGGGAATATTTTGTTTCTCTGATCCTCAGCCTCAGCATCATGAAAAAGCATTTGTCAAGCCCCTAATTGCCAGAGTGCTGCACTAAGCACTCCATAAAGAGTTTCACTGCCATGGTCGGGCCAAGAGTGACAGAGCCAGGCCTGGGTGTGGAAGGAAATTGCTATGGCTCTGGCCCTCAGACACAGGGTCTTGCAATTTGACAGGAAAAATGGTGTCTTTCCAGGGATACCCAGCAATGTGGAGATACCTGAGTGGGGGTGGGGCACGGAAGCCACAGTTCATGAGATATACAGGAATGTATAGACAGACACCCCCAGAAAAGAGGAAGGGGGGCAAGCTGTTTTTCCCTCAGGAAGCCTGAAGGGTAAGCTCCTAAGAGGAAGCTACAACATCGGCAAGTGGCACCCTCTTCCACAGTTTACCAGGGAGGCAAGAAACCTTAAAGTCTCTATAAGTCGTATCATTCGGCTAAGTGTCAGCATAGTGTTCTTGTCTATTAAAGCCAATAATCTAGCTTAGAAGGACACAAACACATAAATAAGAGCATAACACATGACCACATAAAAGGCATAAGCGCATAAAGAAGTAGACACACATGAAGGGCAAGGGATGGTTTGTGTGTGGAGGGGGAAAGGTGCAGAAGCCACCCAACTGGGGTGTGGGGTGGATTAAATGAGTTAGTCCATAAAGTGCTTAGAGCAGTCCTGGGTCCTTAGTGAGTGCTATATCTGAGCCTGTTGAATGAATGAATGAATCAATGAATGAATGAAAGAACAAATGAACAAATCAAGTTAGGAAAGCTGGAGAAATATCAAAATAAGTGGATTTCTTCCTCTTCCCACACCAGATTGGCTGGCACAGTCCTAGATTCACAGTTCAGGATTGGGGAAGGTTCAGCTGCACAGAATGTCCTTGAAAAGCTGCCCCAGACCACCTTGATGCGGCACATGATTCATCTGCAGGTAGGTGCCCCTGTGTGATGTGGCACACTGTAGCACAGGTAATTCTCTTAGAATAGTTCCTAAGGGTGGAGAAAGGAAGAGGGCATTCTCGTTTTGTTTGCTTTGCTCCAGATCCTGGCAAATTAACTCTAAAGGTAGTGACCACTGGGTCCAGGTATGTATAAATAACAATACCGTAAAAGGATGTTTAAAGTTTTATGAAGACCAAAGAATTTGTTAAAAAAGCTTGACCTTGCTCTCTGTCCTAAGATTGAACAAAGGTGTGGATTTTAATGTCAGGCTTCAGTCTCTTATCACACAGAAATTGCTGGAAGCCTTGCTGGTCCTGTCCAATACTCAGATGTGTCCATGTCATCCTTGTTCTTGGCTTATCTGCCCGTCTTTCCGCACATTTGCTTCTTGACTCCCCTCATTGCTACCAGAGGGTCCTTGGTCTTTGCTGGCTAATGGTGAGCACTGGGGCAGGATGCTTTGACTGTCTGCATTCCTAACCCGGGCCCTCTCAGTGTGTGGTTTCTGGCGTCTGGCTTCTTATACGGTGGCCACAGGAGGGCAGTTTTAATGCCCCTCAGGAGCTACTTGGATCAGATTTCTGGACTGGGCAGCCTTGAAATGCTTTCTGTATTGTGTTAGGAAACACTCCCCAGGCAATAAGAGTGTAGGGAATCACTATTGACTGCTCAGTGGCCAATGACAGATGATTTCCAGGACCGAAAACTCTGGTGGGTAGAATTCCACTGGGGTTCGCAGAGATCCCTGTTGTCCAACTTCAATCACCTAGAGAAACTTGAGAAGGTCATCCTCACCTGGGATCACAGAAGTGGGGGGATCCCATTCAGCCACGTGGCTGACAGTCTACAGACATGTCAAGTTCATTAACTGGTTTATCTCTGCCTTCAGACAAACATGAGTTTTGGAAGAGTAGAGGTGTGTGGAGTGCATGTGGGGTGCATGTGGGGTGCGTGTGGGGTTGATCACAGGGAGACACTGCACAGATTTTCTAATTCCTTCCTCTGTGGCTTGTTGGATACCACAGCCCCTACTCTGCTCTCATCAGTCCATGTAGGTAATTTTTCTGGCTTCACATTCACCTCTATAAAATTTTCCCTGGTTAATTCAAACATGCTCTCATGACTTTTGTATTGGTTAATACGTTGGAATTTTAAAAGTTCCTATGTATTGTGTAGTATGATGTTTATCCCACAATAAGCATACAATTAATGCACGTGACTTAATTAGTGATATACCCAGTAAACATCATGGATGACACTAGTGAGCCGTAAGACTAAACAAGTAATTTTGTGAAGCAAACCGTGTTATCCAAGGAATGACAGGGAAAGGGAAAAGGACTAGCTCTGTCAGTTCTCTTTAGTGGTAGATGTGCAGAAAGTGGTATACTAATATAGCGCTTGCCTAGAAATAGATATTGGTAGGCAGATCACAATGATTTTGTAGAAAAATACTATCACATCTGCTAACTCCTTTCTTTGGAATGTCCTCTTGCTTTCTAATGTGCAATGTATACTTTTTAAACTTTCAATTTCCTGAAAGGAAGCTTCATGCTTGGGGTATAAAGGCATCCACTAAAAATGAGTGCTTGAGGATAAATAGGAGATAAGAAAATGTCCTGGAAGGGCCACTGTTCACCTCCATGAAGGCCAGTGTTTGTGGACCTTTGGGAGGAATAGGGCTCTGAGGGCAGGAACCGTGTACTAATCATACCTGGAGTACCAGCACCCAGTTCAATGCTTTGCTCAGCGATATACATGGAAGAAATAAATGGATATTTTAATTAGCTTAAGTATCATATTTTTGGCATGAAATACAGAGCATGATCTCATTTATAACAGAAGAGAATGATTAAGCCAGAATGAATTTTGCACTGTTATTTTAAAAAATGACATAATTTAGCTGTATAAGTGATAATAATTTTAAATGTGTACTGTTGGGTTATTTGTAAAAATAGTATAACAATAATAGTACTAGCATACGTGTGTGTTAGGCAGTGCTTTTAATTGAAATAATTCTAACTGGAACCCTATGAGTAGATATTCTCATTTTATAAATGGGGAAGCTGAGGCACAGAGGAGTTGTGATTTTTCCAGAGCTAAGTGACAGAGGTGTGATCTGAAACTAGGCAACTTAGCTGAAGAATCCATGGCTATTAGCCAGTAATTTATATAGCCTCTCATGCTGGTGAGAATCTATCCATCCTGAGCACAGATAGAGACTGGTTTCCTACCCAGTCATAAAATAAATGTTAATTTGTCTATCAATTAGGTACAATATGACAGTGATAAGTTGGAAAGGATCAGGGACACCCAAAGTACTCGTTAAAGTCATTTAAAAAATCTGAAGAACATCAAAAAGAGAAAAGAACAATGGTTGTTTATAATCTGCCAAATTATTAATGTAGGACAATGTACATTTTTGTCCTAGTTGAAGATAAAAGTCCTAGCAAAGGGACAAAGAAGAATTGAGCATCCAGGAGGAACTTAAATAGTAATTCTCCTGGGAGATAATAACCTGGACACATTGTCCATTATGAGTGGACTAAAATCATAGAATACGATCTTTAAATTAACCAGGAAGTTAATACATCTCCTTGAACTGATAAATTTCTGAGCTAAGGTAATCAGCAAGATGGGACAAAGAGACCATTAGAGCTGCCACTTACACATTTCATTAGGTGAGAGAGAATGCCTTCCTTCGAACTCACAAGAAAAACACAGTTTTGATAAAATAAGATATTTTGTGATGCATTTCAGTTAAGTTTTATAAAAATGTTCTAAGGAATAAATATCTATAAAAGTTTGAGGAAAACCTGGACAGATTTCATCCTGCAAAACTGTGTGTAGGTAAGTTTTAGCACATCCTATCATTTAAGTAGGGGGAAAATGCACATATTCTAGATGGTATTTTTGATCTTTTAATTCTCCAAGTTGTTTCTGATAATACCTCTTAATTTCAGTTTAGTAGCCATAAGCCTTTTTGAAATAATAATGCCATCAGCTCTCAGATATATGCATTAAAGGTGATGGCAAGCTTTAAAAAAAAAAAAAATCCCTTTCTCTGGGCTCAGGCCGAGACCTCACTTTGGGGAGCAAATGCCTGTGACAGGGGATTCAGGTCTGTGGTTTCAGGAGTCAGTGGTGTAATGTTGGGCTCAGGTCTCGGTGCTGGGTAGTGTCTGGCACTTTCCTGGATCTGACCACAGTTTCTCCTGTTGGTCCTGTTAGTAAGATGCCAGTTTCTTTTGGCTGTGTTCCTGCCCCTACAGTGAGCTATTGGAATGACAGGAACACTGTTGTGAAAAGCACCTTTTCTTCGTGGAATTCCTTATTAGTCATTTACTTCATTGACACATAAAAAAACCCCAAACCATAACGGTAGTTCCGACCTGGTCAGATGGACGCTTTCCCTGCAGCCCCTCCTTAGGACTGAGGCACTCGTTCCCCCAGCTGCTGGGGGACCCCCCCCCCCGAAACTGCCGTTGGATGAAGGTCAGCCTGAGCCTGATGACTGACAGCTGGGGATACAAAGGTCCTGCTCTTGGCTTTGCTTGGGACAACTCTGCCTGGTCATCCCAGCTTAAAAGTGCCCACATGGGGTCTGCTGAGGCTTTTGTTGTGACTAAATGCCATCCAGCTTCTCTTCCTGCTCAGTTCCTCTTGCTTCACTCTCCCACAGATGGGGTTCCTAAAGTGCTCCCCAGTAAACTTCCTGTACCCCAGTCTGTTTGATCTGTACCCCCTGGTAACATATTCTGAGTGCTGGAAGATGGAGGATGAAGGTACACTTTGGAGAAAGATTCATACAAACTTTCATAAGTTCTTTGGATAAGGGTATTCTTTTTCTTATCTGCATAAACTCTTTCCCTGATATCTACCTCTCCATTTTTTCCAACCTTGATTGATCCCTAATTCATACATAGGGGTTTCCAATAGGAGATATAATTTGTGCTTGATATAAAAAAAAATCAAATATTAAAGAAATAGGTATACATACATGAGGTGTCGCTCTAGTACGCCCACCAGATTGCCATCATTTAGAAGACTCAGAGTAATCCTCTGCATCCCCACCCAGCTCTGAGTGCTGGCTAGTTGTCCTTTGTAAATGACACTTACACCTTGATTATATATCTGAAGATGAACGGGCATTGGCAGTTAGAATAATAATACTATTTGGGATTTATTTACAAAGCACTTTCCATCCGTAATACTGATTTATTTCTTGGCATCCTTGAGAAAGTTTGGCCACGTGAGCCCCATTTTATAGACGGAGAGTAACTTGCTGAAGACACTGGGGTTTGGGGAAATTTCTTTCTGACAGGCTCCAATTTTGAGGATCAATCAATGGGCCCAAGCCCATCATTCAAAGAAAACAGCAGAAGAGACGTGGTGTTTTGTGAAATGGCACATTCTGAAGTCTCTGTCACCGAGAGAAGGATGTAAGCTCAGGATCAAAGCATCATCTTCAAAGAAGGGCGAAGTACTTGTTAAATAACTCCTGGCAACTGCTTAAGCACTAAGCATTGTAATTGCAGAGAGCAGGAGCAGAACCAAAAATAGAAAAGTGGATAAGGACAGGACCAAAGACATCATTGTCACTCAAACTTGAATGTCACTTCTTGACAGCATTTGAGCAATTGATTCTCGGTTTTCCAGGCTCAGAATTTAGTAGTCATGCTCTGCTGTGACAGCCCTAGGAGAAGGGAAAGGCCAGGACCCTGTCGGAGCCTGGGATTAATATAAAGAATGGAGGGTGAGAATTATTATCAGCCTGTGCTGCCTCTTCTCTAGTTGAAGTTCCTTGGAAGGCAGAAAAAAGAAAGCCACTCAGGCTAGCCCCAATTTACAGAAATGTTAAAGTAGGCTCTCATGGATCAGACACACAGCCAGACCCTGCTTAGAAAAAGGCTGTACCTGAGAACTAGAAGGCCATTAGGAGCTAAGCCTCTCTCTCCATTTCCTAGAGCTGCCAAAAATCTCTACTGACCCCTCATCCTCTGCATACTTGTCTTGTTGACTTCCTCCTGCTCAGCTGCCATTCCAACCGTACATCATGATTTCCAAGCTCCTGTAACCACCACTAACTGACAACAGTCTCTGGATCTCTTAGGGCAAGTTCTCATATGGGAGAGACTTATCAGGCCATATCTTGCTTTTCTCACAGTGGAGCAGTTTTGGATTGAGGGAGGGCCAAGAGGTATAGAGATATGCAGAATGGATGGGGAAGACAATGGGACCTATGTATTATATCCTCACTTATCTGAGTTTCCGTCGTGTTCATCATGCTCCATGATCTAGTTGAGAATACACAGGGGGTTGGGTAATCACAGCAGTGAATCCCTGTGTAGAGTGTGGTGTCTGCTCTAAATGGGTTTATAATCTGCTTGATGTGATAAGGCACAAGCCCAAGAAAAGGAAACAAGTCATACCAGGCAGTGCCTGATGAGCATCAGATAACTGGCAAAGACATTAGGGGTTTTAAAGATTCAGAGGAGGGAGAAATCATTGTGTGTTGGGAAGTTCAAAGAGGATTTTTCAAGAGAGGTGGGGACAGAAGTGAGTCTTGAGGGATGGGAAAGATTTGGAGAGAAAGGGAAGAGGAGAGGATTCTAGATTGGGGCAGAGGCAGGAAGGGTGGGATACATAATACATGTCCAGAGCACAATAAATAGGCCAACCTATTCTAAGCATAAAGTGTGTGTTGGAAAGTACTAAAAGGTAAGTTAGGAAAAATGGGGAGGAATAAAATTGTATAGGACTTTGAATGCCAAACTAAATAGTTTGGATTTACTCTGAATTTTTTATTAGTGATGTTTGAGCAGGGCATGACAAGGGCAGGGGCTCTCGGGTGACCCACTGCAGTGGAGGAGGACAGAGGCCAGACGTGATGGAGAGGCCCTTGCAGTGTTTTCAGTAAGATGGGGCAGGAGGCTTGAGGACGAGGAGATGGACTCAAAAATCTCGGAAAGAAAATGAGACCTCTGTCATTTAAGGTCTCAGTTGCCTGTTGATTGTGTACTTACAGAAAGAGACACCGTTCAGGGAAGTAACTGACTGAAGCTATTGCCTTTAGCTACCTGCACCTTACAGATCTCTGGCTTCAGCCAGTAAATGCAAATGCTACCACATTAAAATTAGTACCCAGGTATTAAGATCTTGAGCCTCCAGGTAGGTATATGTAGGAAGTCCAGTCTTTATAGAGCTCCTCTCTTGACTGCTCAGGGAGCTAGCCTGAAAACCCTAGTTAACTTAGGCAGAAAAGGTGTTTATTGGAAACATATCTTGTTGCTCATAAATGAATGGAAGGAGTGGGAAAAGCAACCGCAAAAATAATTCTGCCAAGGTCACATCATGGGTTGGGATGCTAGCACTGGGTCCTTACCCTCCTTCCACATCCACCCTTGTCTCCACTGCCACAGCCTTGAATAAATTCCTTCTAGAGGCAGGTCCCTGGAAGGCATTTGATTATCTGAGCCTAGGTCATGTTCCCAGTCCCTAGATTACAATGAATTCTAAGAGGGAAACCAGTTCTGCTTTACCTTCACTAGGATACAGGGCTGTGTCTCCTGGTAGGATTCACATACTAGGTGATATTCTGAATGAGGAAGGGGGTTCAGACTCTGGGCTGCCAAATCATGCTTCTTCCTTGTATTTCCAAATGTCCCAAGATGTCCATTGTCCACTTGTTACAATGGACATTTCCAATGTCCCTTTGTTACTCTGGGTTATCTCTTTCCTTTCATAGCTGATTGAGAGCGAGTGTACACCTCTGGCTTATATGGTGACCCTGTGAGCTCACCCTTTATATTCAATGCATTACTGAGTTCTGTCTTCAGAATTTATTCCCACCAAGTGTCCCTTCTTTCATTCTGCATTAGCATTTTATCTCATCTGTATTAGTCTGCTCTGGCTGCCATCACAAAATGCTACAGAGTAGATCGTTTAAACAATAGAAATTAATCTTCTCACAGTTTTGGATGCTAGAGAGTCCAAGATCAAGGTATTAGTAAGATAGGCTTCATTGTGAGACCTCTTCCCTGGGCTTGTAGGCGGCTGCCATCTCTCTCAGTACTCATGACCTCTTCTTTTTACCTGCGAGGAGAGAGAGAGAGAAAGAGGTCTCTTCTTATGCCACTCATCCTATTGAATCAGGACTCCACCCTTAAAACCTTACTTAACTTTCATTACTTCCTTAGAGGCCCCATCTCCAAATACAGCCACACTGAAGGTTAAGACTTCAACAGAGGAATTTCGGGGAGACACAAACACTTTCTCCATAACGCCTTCTCTATTTCCATACCCCTAATCTGGAGGTTCTCTAATTCCAATTCTTTAGAATCACCTAGAGGAGTTGTTAATACATATATTGTGGGGTCCCAGCCCCAGAGTTTCTGATTCAGCGAGGCCGGGGAGGGCTTGAGAGTTTGCATTTCTAACAAGTTGCTAGGTGATGCTTCTGCTGCTACTGCTGGTCCAGGGACCCCGCTCTGAGAACTACTTCCCTGGTCTAAGTGGCTCTTGTCACTTATCTGGATTATCATCGTGAATTCCGAACTAATCTACTCCTGCTTTTGCCTCTATTCTCCTTACAGCAGCCAGAGTGAACTTTTATGAACATAAATAAAATCATGTTTTTCTCCTGTTTAAGACTTTTCAGTGGCTTCTGACCACCCCTCGTGGTCTACCGACCCCGCAAGATCTAGCTCCTGCCAACTCTGCAAACCTGTCTTATGTCATGGTCAACACTCCAGCCACTCCACCTGTAGTTCTCTACCTTGAACATATGCTCCCAGGCCTTGCACTTGAGTTCCTCTGGGATGCTCCCTCCAACCCCCTAAGGGGAGGCTGGCTGGCTTTGTCTCTTCCTTGATGATTAAGCTCAGATGTTACCCCCTTCATAGGACATCCTTGAACACCCTCTCTGAAGCAGCCTGTCTCAGTTTCTATTTACTTCCTCACTCTCATTCTTTCCCTTCGTTGTAGCTCTCACAATCATTAATTATCTTGTTTATGTGTTATTCTGTCTATTGTGGTCTCTCCTCCATTAAGATTGTAAGTACCTGGGTGCAGGGCTCTTCTCTTCACAGCCCTAGCCCTAGGACTTTGCACAGTAGGAAGCACTCGACAAAATATTTGTAGAATGAATACATCTGTATGTACCTGAAATGGACAAGGTTCATGTATTTTTCTTAAAAGTTCCATGTAGATCCGTGGATGTAAATAGATGCTTTGGAGAGGAAGATCGCCTGTCTCCAGCTGTCAGATTGATCTCGTTTGATTCAGCACAGCAAAGATTTCCCATATACCTGTAGCACCTGGGCGGATGAAGGCCAAGGTGGTTTTTGGCAAGCCTCATGCTTCATACCAGTTCCAATACCCTCATCTTCTCTTCTCTGTCTTTCTGCTTCTGGGGGCTGCTCAGAGCCTCCTGCTGCAGTACCCACCAGCCTGATGTCTTCAGCACCTGCCTGGTCATGTCAGACCTTCTCATTTTCAAACGTACCTCCCTCTTGTCCCAGTATCTGAAGGCTCTGCTCTGCTAGTGTGTGCTGATGGGTGGGCAAGAGAGGTAAACAGGACAATTGCTTTAACTTCATTTGTGGTTAAGAGGTATCAGGACCCCTTGGTTAATAAAACATACCTAAGCTCAGGGAGCGGCAAACCATGGAATTCAGGTTTTTACGTAAGTGTCTACTTTGTTTTAGATTTTGTGTAAAGAATGAAAATAAACTGAAATAAAAATATTATTGGAATAGCAGGGTTATGGAAACATAAAAAAGTGAAAGGAGACCTGAAAACAGGTTGCAAAGTGGCTTTGATATCGATCAGCTGAGAGTTTGACATGTCTCTTTTTCAAAGCATATAGTTATGCAATAGGAAACATTACAGTAATGAAAAAAATGATTTAAAGATCTGAGTTTCATTCAGTAACATTCTTGGTTAAAATCAAAATGAGGAATGTGTTTTTCCATTCAGAAAAACGGAGTCACTTTGCCTGAGTCATGATTGCCCACTTTTTTCCATATGGTTGAGTACTATTTATTGGCTGAGGTTGACAATTTTCTAAAGACTTTGTGGTTGATGAGCTCTATTTATGGCAGCAATTGAGAAAAGTAAACTTAGGTAATATTAGGAAGGAAATAGTTGGCTTATTAAAAAATAGAAATCAACCACTGTAACAAATACTTTGTAAGGCAAAAAAAGCTGAAATCATGAAAACCGCCTGGCTTTCCCAAGGCCTCTCTCCCCATCCAATAATCACAAAATCCCCGATCCTTCTGTTGCCTGGCTCGTGGAGTTACCACCTCCTCACTGGGTTTGAGAGTTCACACCCTAGGCCGGTGCTTGGCATTGGACCAAGCTTCTCTACCTCATGGCTATTGATTAGTCTTCTTAGAACAAAATTTTGATAATCCTCCCTCTGATCAAGACTTGTGTCTGGGGACAGAAAGCAAATGCCCACTCTCTAGTCCAGCGTCATGACCCTACAGCACATGTGGCTTTTTAAAAATGGAGGTGAAACTTATAAAACACAAACGTTGCCATTTTAATAATTTTTAAGTGTACAATTCAGTGACATTAAGTATATTCGCAGTGCCGTGCAGCCATCACTGTTATCCATTTCTAGGACTTTTTCATCATCCCAAACAGAAACACTACCCATTAAATAAGAGCTCCTCATCCCCTCTGCTTCAGGCCCTGGCAACCTCTATTACGCTCTCTCTCTCTATGAATTCGTCTACTTTGGGTGCCTCATATAAGTAGAATCATACGCTATTTGTCTTTTGTGTCTGGCTGATTTCACTTAGTGTAATGTTTTTTAAGGTTTATCCATGTTGTAGCATGTGTCAGAAGTTCCTTCCTTGTTAAGACTGAATAATGGGGCGCCTAGGTGGCTTAATGGGTTAAAGCCTCTGCCTTTGGCTCAGGTCATGATCTCAGGGTCCTGGGATCGAGCCCCGCATTGGGCTCTCTGTTCAGCAGGGAGCCTGCTTCCCCCTCTCCCTCTGCCTGCCTGTCTGCCTACTTATGATCTCTCTCTCTCTCTGTCAAATTAAAAAAAAAAGTTAAGACTGAATAATATCCCGTAGTATGCATATATCACGTTTGGTTTGTCCATTCATCCACTGGTGGCCATTTGGGTTGTTCCTACTTTTTGCCTTTTGTGAATAATGCTGCCACAAATACCAGTATGCAAGTACATGTTTGAGTTCCTCCTTCTAATCTTTTGGGTCTGTACTTAGAAGTATAGAATTGTTAGATCAGATGACAATTCCTAAGCTTTTGGAGGAATCCATCACAGGGTTTTGACATACCCACACCTTTTATTCTCACTTTTCTTTTTCTTTTTTGGAGGCTCTTCTTAAGGTAGGCTGGTTCCCAGCGCATTCCCCAGGCAGAGCCATCCCGTGTCTTCCTTCAAACTGAACACAAAATGCTTCTCCTCTTCCCCACCATCAGCCAGTCTTCACCAACTCAAGGTCTCCCTCCTAATGATAATAAATTCCAGCTTCTGCAACCCGGAAGTGAAAAAAGCAGTTACAAGAATGTGCCTTAAGTCTTGCTTTTTCTTTCAAGAAAGCACACACCATGACATTCGAAAAGCCCTCTTTCCCTGCTACCCTCACGTGGATTGCAGTGGCTTCCTGAGAGTCTCTCCCTCTCCAGGTTCCAACCCGCAAGCTTCAACACTCAGGATTGCTGTCTCTCTCCCCTGCGCATCGCCCAAACTCTTCTTTCTATACTTGAACTTACCCTTTCAGGTTTTAAAGTTTTGTTGTGTGTTCCTCATGACCTAGGCTCTGCACAATTGAGAGCACCTGGCTGCTGACCCAGAAGGAAGAGTCACGCTGTAAAAGTTAGGGATGGGCAGGGCGCCTTGGTGACTCAGTTGGTTCGGCTCAGGTCATGATCCCAGAGTCCTGGTATCAAGCCTCACGTTGGGCTCTCTGCTCAGTGCGGAGCCTGCTTCTCCCTCTCCCTCTGCCTGCTGCTCCACCTGCTTGTGCACGCAGTCTTTGTCAAATAAATAAATAAAATCTTTAAAAAAAAAGTTAGGGATGGGCAAATATTGTGAATACCTATACATTAATTATTTCCCCTTTTTCTGTATTCACCTCGGAAATGATTTTCACTTTCCCGCATGTTAAGAATATTTTCTCTAGGGGCGCCTGGGTGGCTCAGTGGGTTAAGCGTTTGCTTCGGCTTGGGTCATGATCTCAGGGTCCTGGGATTGAGTCCCTCATCAGGCTCTTGCTCAGTGGGGAGTTTGCTTCTCCCTCTGCCTGCTGTTCCCCCAGCTTGCTCCTTCTCTCTCTGATAAATAAATAAAATCTTTAAAAAAAATGAATATTTTCCCTCGATACAATTCTGAGCTATGTGAAAGTACATTTGGGGGGCTCTTCTTTGCTTAAAAAATCTAATTGTTAAGAACACAAATTCCTTGCTTTGGAATGTATGCATATAATTCAATGCATTGATCTCAAAGGCTCTTTCCAGTCATATTTCCCACTACTCTCCTGTGTGCCCTCCAGGCCTCTGTGAATGGGACTGCCAGTGACTTGCTAACTGTCCTTGCATTTTCCTGTCTCCATCGTTCCTCTTTCCACTGACCCTCTTTACCCTCCTCTCATGTCTGCCCAATTTCTACCCATCTCTCAAGTTCGAAGTCAAATCCTGCTAGTTCCATAAAAATAACTGTTTGAGGATTAAACAAAACAGTATGTGCAAAGCAAAGAATTTTGCACAGTGTCCAGCATGTAGTATGCCCTGGATAAATAGTATATAATAAATACTTTGCCCTATCCCATTATTACTTGTGTAAACATCTTATTTATAATTTATAAGCTTTTTTGGTCTTATTTTTCTGCATGTCCTCCTCAGCCTATATCACTTTGGATTCTTTTGGCAACATAAAACCAAACTCAACTGGCTTACACAGAACGTGGGATTTATTGGGTCACATAAATAAAAAGTCCAGGGACTGAACTTCCTTCTCCTTGTTTCTAAACTCAGCTCTCCTCTACATATTTTAATTCTCAGGCTCCTGAGGAGGTTAGATGGCTGCACTAGCTCCAGCCTTCCAGGCTCTTGGGAGAAGAGAGGGCTGGCTCTCCAGTGAGCTCAACCCAAGCTCCTCGAGTTTCACTGGCTCTGACTGGGTCATGTTCCCTTTCCTAAACCATCACTTTTGATAAAGCTGCTCAAGACGCTTTGACTAGCAATGCCTAGCTCACGTGTCACCTAGTAAACCCCAGCAAAACCACCCCGAGAGGGCAGGTAGGTGGGATGGACCCACACATAAAAATTGGAGACACACCAAAAATAGGGTGAATGGATGCTGGGAAGCTAAGAAAAACCAATTATCCTCCCTAGTGCCTTACATAAAGGAGGTGCTCGATAAATCTTTAATGGGTGGAATTAGTGTTCTCTTTAGTGGTCAAATAATGTGCAAGATTAACTACTCATCAAATGACAGCTGAAAAGGGGGAGGAAGCTGACATTTGTTGAGCACCTACTATGTACCAGGTACTGGGCTAGGAGATTTTTATAGGTTGTCATTTGATTTAATCCAACAAAAATCTGTGATACAGGTGTCATTATGCCCATTTTACAGGTAAAGAAACTAGGAGTAAAAAGGTTAAGCAATCTTTCGGGGGCCATGCAGAGCTGGAATTCCAGCCCAGGTCTGCCCCACCCAGAGGCCTATGTCCTTTTACAGTGGTTTCTGGCCCTGCATTCTGGATGGCTATTTATCTTTCTTCAGAGATCACTGGGGATGGAAATTCTATAATCTATCCCTGCAAACCAGTCCATGTGATATAAATCTGAGGGTTAAGAAACTCCTTGATCTCTCCAGTGATTTAAGTAGACTCTGCATTTCACCCTTTCTGTCTTCGATAGATAGTGGAAAACCACTGATCAGTCTCTTTAAAAAAAATCTTCATTGTTTGATGGTAGTAATTAAGCAGCCACTTAATCTTTTCTTATTTTATGTTAAAGGGTTCAATCCTTTTAACCTTTGCTCGGAGAGCCTATTTTCTGACCCTTTGACATAGCACACATTTTGGCTTAGGCTCTGGCTCTGACTTTTCAGTTAGAACACGACGTGAAGCAGCTCTCAGACCACAGCTTCCCTGACCTCCGAAAGAAAACGGACTCAGCTGGGTAGACTATCTGCTTTCCCTCAGTGGGACCTCTGGGCTGCAGCGAAACCCTCTGTACCGCTGTGATGCCCTACACACACACACACACACACGCACACGCACGCACACGCGCACACACACACACACCCACACACAGCCTGACACATGCCCCAGGCCTGTGGGGAAGCCAAGGTTTTCTTCTCAGTGGCAGTCACTGGAATCACTTTCTGTGAAGTCCCAAGTCAAGGGACATGCCTGGGCTTCTGATCAAGCAGATTCATGCAGTTCTTGCTTTGAATCCCTGACAAGCTGATCATTTTATTTCTTCAGTCCCACGGTAGACAAGAGAGGAGTGTGATTTGCTGTTACTGAATTTCAAGAAATGAAACAGAAACGAGAGCTAGTTTCTTGATAAGTTTGTCTCTCTGTGCCCTGGATTGTGAAATGATCCCCTTTCAGGTTTAATTGGCCTGTGACCTGTAAGCCCCAGTGTCGGGTCTTCTGGCTTTCTTTGTACGTAGCAAAGAAAATTTAAAAAGAAGGGGAAGAAAAAAGAGGAAATTCTGGCTACTGCGTGGTGGGTGATTTTGTGTGTGTGTGTGCTTTTCTGTAGTTGCCAGAATTTCTGTCATGAACATGAATTCACTTGGGAATTAGGAAAAATATCAATATATGTTAAAATTAACTCTAAGCAGTAAAAGAATAAAACCATGGCCAAATCTTTATCAAGCAGATGCAAATGAAATGAAAACATGAATGGCAGTAATAAAGTAACAAAGTAGCATTTATCATAAAGCAGCCTTCAGGATAAAAGATCCATTTTGGCATTTTTATGTTGATAAAGATACAAGGCCGAATGAAAATATCACAGTGATAAAAGCATAGCATTAAACAGAAAGAATAAAATCGACAGAAGGAGAAATGGGCAGAAAAACATTTGTTTTTCTCTCTAAAAGGAGACTTAAATTTTGACAATCAAAAAGGAGAAAAAAGAATGCTGAAGTTTGAAATACTATAATTATTAAAAAGTAAAAAAAAATAAATTACTTTTTCCCCTAAAAAATAAATTACTTTTTCCCCTTTTAAACCTTTTTAAAAGCTATTATTTGAAACCCTGAGCACAACAAATAATATATAAAGCCACAAAGAAAACTTTTATCTAAAATACAACAAAACTAAAAAAAATTTACCCAAGTTTAAATAGGAATAAACAAATTTAAACTCTCAATTACTTGGAAGTTTTAAAAACTCTTTATTAGAATTTCATAAAAAAAAAATCAAAACCATAATTGCAAACTATTTAGAAAGTAATGAAAATTAGAATATTGCATAGAAGTGTTCATAGAATGTGGCCAGATCAGTACAAAGGAATATGTTGAAGGCCTTAACCATTGTCATTAGGAAACCAGAAATAATGAAAAGAAAATAAGCATATGACTAAAAAATGAGGAAAGTCCAACTCGATGAATAAAATCCAAACAAGCAGAAATAAATGAAAAAGATAAATACAACAATTTGTAAATTAGAAGATAAAGCATAATGGATTAATACAACTGCTTTAAATATTTTTAAAAGCTAACACAGTAGAAATACTTTTCATTATTCAAATCCAGGAATAGAGGACATACAAACAAATAATATTAGAAATGGAAAAGGGATATGAACATATTACAAAGATGATTTATTTTTTAAAAATTTTTTTTAAAGATTTTATTTATTTATTTGAGAGAGAGAGAGAGATCACAAGTAGGCAGAGAGGCAAGCAGAGAGAGAGGGGGAAGCAGGCTCCCTGCTGAGCAGAGAGCCCAATGCGGGGCTCGATCTCAGGACCCTGAGATCATGACCTGAGCCAAAGGCAGAGGCTTTAACCCACCAACCCACCCAGACGCCCCTACAAAGAAGATTTAAATGGAGTAGGATAATATTGTATGTTGACACATGTGAGAATAGTGATAAATGGATGATTTTCTGGGGGTTATTACTAAAATTGACTAAATAAATTCTACCCATGAAAAAATCAATAACCTTGAGAAGGAATTGACAAAGTTTTTAAGAAGCTTCTTTCAAGAACTCTCCAGGTCCAGACAGCTTACTAAAGAATTCTTTAGAAGTTTCTGAAAACATGTTTTTGTTTTTTGTAAACCATTCAGGAACATAACTAAAATTTGAGATCTATCAGATTTTGTTTATTTATTCATCACTTGATGGACATTTAAAAAACTAGAGGACCCAGCAATTTCACTCCTAGAATCTGCCAAGAGACATGAAACATATATCCACACAAAGACTTATATGCAAATGTTCATAATAGCATTATTCAAAATAGCCCCAAGTGTCCACTAAGTGTTGAAAAGGTAAACAAATGTGATACATCCACAGTAAAGAGTACATAAATAAAAATGAAGTAAATATTAAATAAAAATGAATTAAATATATGCTATTATAGCATGCTAAAATGTGGATAAAACTCAAAAACAGTATGGTAAGTAAAGAGTTGGACACGAAGCACTACATATAATTCCATTTCTATGAAATGTCCAGAAAAGACAAATCTCTAGAGACAGAAAGCATATCAGTGATTGCCTGAGGACTGGAGGGGAGCAGGGATTGACTACAAATGGGCTTCAGGGAATTTGGGGGTATTGTGGGGACTGGTCTAAAATTAGAAAATGTCCTAAAATTGTTTTAAAATTGGTCATAGTTATACAACTCTATAAATTTACTAAGAATCTCTGAATTGTGCACTTACAAAGAGATTTTATGGAATGTAAATTATACTTCAATAAAGCTGTTAAAAATAGCTAGTTATCAAATAAGTCCAAATTAATATGAATAAGATGCCATAAACAGATGTAAACATCTATCCAACTGGTAAGATTTAAAAAAATAAAATAGTGTAGCAAAGATTCAATTCAGAGGGTACCGTTATACATAACAATCAGGATATAATTGATACAATGCTTTTAGAAAACAAATTGAAGGCAACCTATGGAATGGGAGAAGATATTGCAAATGACATATCTGATAAATGGTTAGTATCCAAATTATATAAAGAACTTATAACACTCAACACCCAAAAAACAAATAAACCAATTAAAAATGGACAGAAGAGAATAGACATTTCTCCAGAGAAGACATACAGATGGCCAACAGACACATGAAAAGATGCTCAACATCACTGATCATGAGGGAAGTGCAAATTAAAACTACAGTGAGATATCACCTCACACCTGTCAGAATGGATGAAATCAACAACATAAGAAACAACAAGTGTTGACGAAGATGTGGAAAAAAAGGAACCCTCATGCAGTATTGGTGGGAATGCAAACTGGTGTAGTCACTCTGGAAGACAGTGTGGAGGTTCCTCAAAAAGTTAAAAATAGAGCTACCCTATGATCCAGCAATCACACTAAGGGATATTACACAAAGAACACAAAAATACTAATTTGAAGGGATACATGCACCCTGATGTTTATGGTAGCAGTATCTACAATAGCCAACTTATGGAAATGGCCCAAGTGTCCACTGACTGATAAATGGATAAAGAAGATGTGGTATATATAATAGACGATGAAGTATTACTCAGCCATTAAAAAGAATGAAGTCTTTCCATTTGCAGCAACATGGATGGAACTAGAGAGTGTAACGTTAAGTGAAATAAGTCAGTCAGAGAAAGACAAATACCATATGCTTTCACTCATATGTGGAATTTAAGAAACGAAAGAAAGAAGCAAAAGGAAAAAATGAGAGAGGGACAAATCCAGAAACAGACTCTTAAAACTGTAGAGAACAAACTGGTGGTTACCAGAGGGGAGGTAGGTGGTGATAGGGATTAAAGAGGGCACTTGTATGAGCACTGGGTGATGTATGAAAGTGTTGAATCACTACATTTTACACCTGAAACTAATATTACACTGTGTTAGCTAATTGGAATTAAAATTACAACTTTAAAAAAAAAAAGCAAATTGAAAACAGATACTAAGAATTTTCAAAATGTTAATAGGCTTTGAATTATTAGTTTCATTTGAGGAGTTTATCTTTCCAGAATAAAGAAGTGTGCTATAAAGGGATGGGCATTACGCATTTTTTTATGGTAACTACAAATTAGAAGAACTTTGATGTCCAACATTAGGGAAATGGGTATATAAATCAGAGTACACCAAACAGTGTAATTTATGTGGTTCATAAAAGTCATATTTTCAAAGACTACTTAAGGACATAGAAGAATGTTCAAGAAATAATGTCAAACGGAAAGGAAAAGTAGGGCATAAACTCTATATATACTAATCCTAAATGAAAAAAGAAGAGTCTATTTATGATTGGTAAGGCCTAGGCCAAATGTTCACACTTATTATCTGGGTGATGTAATTATGGATGATGTAATTTTCTTCCCAATACTTTTTTTTTTTTTTTGAAGATTTTATTCATTTGTTTGAGAGAGAGAGAGAGCACAAGTGGTGGGGAGAGGCATAGGGAGAAGCAGACTTCCTGTTAAGCAGGGAGCTCGACGTGGGGCTCAATCCCAGGACCCCGGGATCGTGACCTGAGCCAAAGGCAGACACTTAACCAACTGAGCCACTCAGTTGCCCCCTTTTCATTTTGTTTTATCTAAATTCTTGACAATAAACATTTATTACTTTATCATTTGCAAATCAGAAATTTTATTGGAAAACCATAAATGTTATAAAAATAGCGAAGGTAAATGGAAATTAATTATATTTTTCTCCATCTGCACCAAATGCAGCTGTCAAATAGGAAGTAGAAGGTCTGTATAACAATCTGAGCTTCCATTAGGCAAGGCAGTTAATCGTGAGCCCTCCCTTACTTTGCCTTCTTCCCATTTCAGTGGAGACCTAGGAGCAAATGAATCAACTTGGTGTGTAGGTATGGGGGATGTATTTTGGACAGTGGTGGATTTTTGGACTGAGAAGCACTTTCCCACCTTGGAGTGAGAGACCTTCTGACAACCTACTCCCACGATGGTCCAAAGTTTGGCTCCCTGTCTTCAGCAGCGCTGTCTTATTGTAAAGAACCAGAGGACCTATATTTTAAAACACAACATATAATGGAAAACACACTCCACCAACCAATACCCATGCATGGTGGCTTTCAGGTCCCTAAGTATCCAGAAGCCCTGGGCTCTGTGATAAAAATCTTCCTTCTGGATTCCTTTTTACTTTGAAAATTCAGGCTTTTGTCTAAGTAACTTGGGTGTGATGTGGGTAGTGGAGGCAGATTGGAATCAGAGGGGCAAACGGCACCAACACAGGAAGAGAAACAGGGAGACAGCACCTAACCGAGGAAAGTCCGACATGAAGCAGCCTCAGAGCTAATGAGTGGGACGTGCCAAGCCTTCCCTCTCTGAAGTCACATTATGGGCTGCTCCACAAACATTTTCCAACCTAACTTTTAAAATAATTAAACAAATGAAAAAGAAACCAGATTCTCATATAAAAGCTTCTAGGGCTTTGGTCTTTATTACTAATAAACTTCCACCAGCCGCCCCCCACCCCTACCCCGCCTTGACAAGTGTGGGAGAAGCTGGCTGGTAACAAGACTGTGCCGCCCTGATGAGTGTGCTCATTAGGGAAGCCACTTGGTTTGCAGGCCCACCCCGGCCAATCTGATTGCGAATTTTATTGAAATAATTTTATAAACAAGTCTTCAGACAAGGTTTCGTCCTGATGAATCCTCCGAGCTCATTACCGCCCTTGGGAAGAAATTTGAAGAGATAAAAATAAAAGTCTAGGATTAAAACAACACTTTCACCTTAGGCAAAACAGTCTCCCTGTGCCTCGGATTTCTCCATCTGTAAAACAAGGATAATGATATTTCCCTCTCCACCTCACTAGAAGAGCTCACACTAAGTTCTGGGAGCATCTCGGCGGTTGGGAAAGAAGGTAACACATAAACCTGGTTATTCTGAATAGCACGAGGGACCTAACGGTGATCAATTCATGTCTGATCTCTCTCAAGACAGGGTAAAAACAATGTAAAGGGGAGGCATACATATGGTGGGAGAAATCGGACAAATATCTTGGAAATTCACCTGGCTTGAATTAGAAAGCTCTTCTCCCTCCAATATTGTCTTTGATAGTAACGAGTTTTCAACCCAGTGACATTTCACCATAAGATCATTAAATGTGTTTGTTGTGGCTGCTGCTGCAGGAACAGAGCGACCTGAGCACGAGGCGTGTGTGGGAAAAGCAGTCGGGCGGCCGCCATAGATTCCCAGGCGGTGAGAACGATTTCAAAGCAGCTTGGCTCTGCCACCCCTCACGAATCGTCTCGGTCAAAAGGCAGATGACTTTAAGATCCCTATTGACCCGCAAGTGGCATAATTCAACAGAGAGGGATGTGCCCGAATTCTAACACAATGCCACGGAGCCAAACTCAAGAGTCTGCACAGAAGTATCCCGTTGAAAATGCGTGAAAGAGCTGGATGGGGCTCAAGGATGATCGACATATCCCTTTCAGACAGAAGTGACAGCGTCTTCTGCTTCTACCTGGTTCCTTATTTTTGCATCAAACCTAAATAGTAAGTGAAGAAATGTAATTCAATAGCAGAGCTTCAGGTTCCTGAGATTAGATGAAAGGGATCCTTAGAGCCGAGGCACAAAGACTTGAGAAAAAAAAGACAGAGACTAAAGGAGCAGTAAAAGGCAAACTTCAGTCGGAA
Source organism: Potos flavus (assembly GCA_028534135.1). Lineage (NCBI taxonomy): Eukaryota > Metazoa > Chordata > Mammalia > Carnivora > Procyonidae > Potos > Potos flavus. The sequence goes on along the minus strand of CM052886.1, from coordinate 61,912,980 downwards.
AATCGTGTGCATCCGAGTGGCTGATCTGAGCTTCACAGAGTTGCCCGGAGCACATGTTACGCTGGGTTCAGCCACTCCGTGTACGATCAGATATTTCACATAAATAATTAAAAAGTCGCCGGCTGCCAGGGCGGATTCACGTGGACGGAAGGGGAGCCTGGGTCACCTGTGTTCAGGCGGGGAGACTTAACGAGGGGGTGGCTCTAGTATTGCACTGGGATGTGACCACGGTCTAGTGAAGGATTTAAGGACGAGATCCACCTCCAACACTCGGTGTCCACCCCACCCTCCCCTGGGCCCACCTTGCTGGCTCAGGGTCTTTCGTGGGCTCATTTTATTCTCCTTTCTCAATTCACGGCTGCCACGTGGACATACTAAGGGACTGAAGCTTGCCTTCGAGAAATCGGAGCTCCTCGCCGGGTCCGAAGCTGCGGCCTCTCCTTGGACATGGGCCGGATGGGGGTGTTTAAGATAACAGCATTGCCGAGTGCAAACGGCCCCCACAGTGGAGCCAGAGGAACCTATGAGATCATTTGGAAAAGCTTGTGAATTCACTGCCATTTGCCTACTTGGCTTTGGATGAAAAGCAAATCTTAAAGCTGCTCAAAATGTGTCTGATTCATCTGTAACTGAGAATGAGACCAATCAGGGATAAGAAGTGAGTAAAATCCTTGTGATCACAGAGCCAAGAGAGCCTATTTTAAAGCACTTAATGTATTTTTTTTCTTAAAGATATATACACCAACTGTAATTAAGCTCTCCCTTTCCTTATGATCTTGGCAAGATGTTAAAAAAGAGATAGAGGGAGGGAGTCGACTTGCCAAGTGGATTTTTCTAAGCGTTCTCAGCCCTAATTAAAAGTCCTTTGTGCAAGGCCAACCAGCAATCAGATTCCTAATTAGAGTTGAGCAAACCGCCTTGGTGAACCTCGGGTTTCTCTGAACCCAGGAATCTGGGGAGAAAGTCTGTCCGTCTTACTGGGGGCATTTTCTGAAGCACATTCACAACCAAGTGCCGGAAGGCAGGTACACAAAGGCAGTGGCACAGCCCTATTCCCGTTGGGTCAGTTCCTTTTTCGCCTTGAAATGGCTCAGTGGAATCCTGTATGTGGTGGTGTTACTTCTGTGTTGTTTGTTGGTTCCAGTGTTACTAGGAATTGTGCCTTTTTAAAAGCCCATCTTCAGGATCTGGAATTAGGTGACTCGAGATTTAAGTATATCGAATGCTGGTATTTCATGGTTTATATCCAGATAAAGGAGACCATTCTGCCCTTAACTGGATTTCCCCTGGAGTCTTGGTTATCATTATAGCAAACATGCACACAGGGGTTATTACATGCCTGGCACGGAAGCGCTAAGAACCCTCTACATACTAACTCACTCAACCCCCGCAGGAGCCCCGTGAATCAGGTTCTATGGTTTTCCCCATCCCAGGGAGGAAACTGAGGCACAGGGAAGTGAAGTAGCTGGCCCAAAGTCACTTTAGTAAGTGACGGAGCTGGGCTGCCCTGCTGTCAGTCAGGTGCTAGAGTCTGCCCATCCTCAGCTGCCTCCAAGCTGGCCTCAAGCAGAGGAGGACCCCGACTGGCCAGAGGCCACTGGTCAGAGCACTGCACAGCGTGGTTCAAACTCCCATGTGCCCCCGGCCTGCTTCCTGATTACTAGATGGGGTTTTCCAAGAACCACATATCAAATTGAGACCTTCTGAAATGTAGGCCTTGAATAAAGAGATTCTACTGGGATGTACAAATAAAGAACGTGGCTGTTCTCCATTCCCAGAACTGTGGTGAAGGCAGCAACAATGGAATCCTTGTCTCTCTCAGTTGGAGACAAAGCACCCAAAGCCACAGCACCTGAGGGGGATGCCGCAAAAAGTGTGCACACCCTGGGCTTAGCTCATCTCCCACTTAACCCTCTGTTTCTTGATTTTTCCAGAAACAGATTTTTCCTAAAACAGAAAGGACTTTCTGATAATTTCTGATAATTATGTAATTTTCTTTTCCTCGTGTCTTCATTTGGGTCAGAGTCATGCATACTCAAAGGTAAAGGGTCTTTATGGGCTTTCTTCAAATCACTGATATTCTTAAAAGGGGCTATATTTTAACCTAGAGAATTAAGTTAAAAATGCACAATGTAAATATGATGGTGTCAAACTCTTTAAATGCTATATGGCAGAATTACCTACATTGCAAAAGAAAAACTTGTGTGTATTTCAGGGAGGTGGCTGCTTACAAGGTGTCGTGTGGGGGAGGCCCAGCATGATGAGCGGATGACAGCATTGGAGTAGGGGAAGAGGAAGGTTTAAGTCAAAGACGCCAACAGACATGGGGCCGGGGCGGGACGGTGGGGGAAGAAAAACTGGACTAGAGAAAGAATTGAGGGAAAGGTAAGAGGCCCTGGTGAAAGCCTTGGATTTTTTTGTTTTTGTTTGTTTTCCAGAGCCACAGGAACATTCTATAGCTCTCAATAGAGTTTGCAGATGGCTAGGGGTTTATAGTATCAACTGCACTGCTCTATATAATGCCTTTTTGGTAGCACTGGTTCATTGATTGAATGCATTTCCCATACCCAAAAGGGTAGGAAGTCCAAGATCGGAATCATCGACACTGCAAGAGCTTCCAGAGGAAAAAATTAAGAGGGAAATAAAATATCTGAGAATGATAAATAAATGTACTTTTGAAATGTTAAGGAACGAGACATTGTCAAGCATTTTAGGACCCCTCCATCTGCATCCACATTCCCTGAGTTGAGAAGTTTCTCCTCTCTGAAGGTCATTAAGACTTCTCAGGGTTTTGACGTTCCCTAAAAGCAAGTCTGAGGAACTGGCCCAGATGCCACAACCATACCAGCGCATGGGTAAACAGTTACCACTCAAGAGCGTTGATATGTGTAATTTATATGGCCCTCAGGCAATATGCAAAGATATATAAATTCAGATGATCTACGTTACAGAAAAATGTAGTTAGCTGATTAAATTAAGAAGTAGTGTTCATAACCAGAGACTGATGAGATTTTAAGATTAGTTTGTGCTGATGTTTATTCTTCATTTCCTGTTAAAACATTCTTCAAAGCTATGATCAGACACCAATCCAATCTGGAAGATGCCTTGTTACTTTTCTCTTCTATCCCGGCTTGTCTTAAGTGCCATTTACACATGTCAGGCATTTTGCTGGTTTTTACATTCCTTTACTATTGACATCTAGAGACGAGTTCTCCCAGTTAGTACGTAAAGTGATTTGCTCCTGTGTGTATTCGTAAAACTTGGTTCCATAACTGCCAAATATCTTTTGAAGTGACATTGTGGCACTGCCCCTCTTTTGGGAGGAACACTGAGGTGTGGAGTAGGTCTATTTTGTTCCCTAGATAGCAGGATGGGTGTAATGTACTTATTCTCCAACCAAATCCCAGACTCTCATGTAGTAGGAATAAAAGGAGGCAAACCATGTTCAATGGCTAAATATTTGCTGTGGACCAAAAATGTTAACTTTGCAAAACTACGGGTAAGTGGAGCTCTCCCAAAAATGTCTTTTGAAAGTATAGAGTTGAAACTGCTGTGGGAGCCAAGAGCCTGGACAGACAGGATTATAATATGGAGTTCCTGGATTACTTTGGGTTTTGCTTGTCTGCTTATACTCGTGCTGGGAAAGGGTTGAGATCAAACGTGAGTGGCTTTACTAACGACATTTACTGAGGACTTGCTGTGTCCATGCGCTGACCAGGGTGTAAGTGCTTGGCGTGGGTTATCTCATTTAGTCTTCAACAGTCATCTCAGGGTCAAGGTTCTGGCAGTAGCTTTATTTCACTGATTAGGAAGGTGAGTCTTTGAAATATTAAGAAACTTGCCCGAGGTCAAATAGCACATAAGTGTGAAACGGCTCCTGAAGGAAGGATTTGTAGAACACTTTGTGATTTATTAACTTTCTTTCACTGGCATCATTTAATTTTACTCTTACCTAGCTTATGGGGATGGGTGGCATGGTCCTTTCCGTGGTGTTGGTACCTGCTTACGGAAGAACAAAAATGAGATAAGTGATTGAAAACAGAAGAAAGAGAAAGGGACTCAAGGCGAGCTGGCCAGATAATAATAAAAAAGTTCTCCTTAGAAGAAAATGTTACAGGGGTGCCTGGGTGGCTCAGTGGGTTAAAGCCTCTGCCTTTGGCTCAGGTCATGATTTCAGGGTCCTGGGATAGAGCCCCGCATCGGGCTCTCTGCTCAGCAGGGAGCCTGCTTCTCCCCCTCTCTCTGCCTGCCTCTCTGTCTACTTGTGATCTCTGTCTCTCTCTATCAAATAAATAAATAAAATCTTAAAAAAAAAAAAGAAGAAAATGTTACAAATATTCAAAATGTGTCAATCTACCAGCAAGGGAGAAAAAAAAATATTCCCTGTTAAAAAACAAAACATCCTGTGGTTAAAACATACTGATAGGCAGATTATCTTTAGGGCATGCTTTTTAAAAAATCATGCAAAACCTCATAAGTTTATGTGCTTTCAACTTTACTGATAGAAATAACTCTTTGGTGGTAGTTTTAGTACATTCTTCCTGAGGAATAAATGCCCAGAATGTTTGGTAAATTCAGTAAATTCAGCATGTCCAGTGATGCGGGTTTAGCCTCTGTGTGAGTCCGGCTGCTGTGGGATGTGTGGGGGCTGGGGCCTCAGCTCCACTGTCTTTCCTGTCTTTCATTCTGCTTCTTTCCTTTTTTCCTTTTCCCCTTGGATTCTTTAAAAAAAAAAAAAAAAAAAAAGGAAGTCTTCTGATCTGGGGAGAAAATGGTTTTAAAATTCCTATTAACTGCTTTTTTTTTTTTTTTTTTTTTTGGCAGTAATAATGCCACATCCAGCTTAGCTCAACGTATGAGAAAGCTTAATAAAAGTTAACATTTTGGTTCTCGATGACCAGCCAGTTCCCACGCTGCTGAGTAAGCAAGATTTCTCCTTTCTAGGGATTCATAGTGAATCCTCCACCCTACCCTTAAGAAAGCATTAAAGAAGTTCCGGAGAAGGGAGCAAAACAAAACGCACAGCCAGAGACACCGTGTGCTGTAAGCAGCAGGCATGTACTGGTCAAGGAATTAGATGACTCAAGGTGGTGACTCATTCAGCAACTATGTAGTGTTTGCGGTTGAAGAGAAACCTTCGCCAGAGAATGACTAAAATCTATTGGCAGCGTCTTTAAAGAAATCATGACTGGGCCCAAACCAGTGAATACGCAAGTGTGCTTTTTTTCTTCGTCTTTTACTTATTCAAGACTGAGAGTAAGAAAACACCATCGCCGTTGACGTCTCCTGTTACAGCTTGGTCTTGGGGGCATTCCCAAAAACCACTCTCAACAGGGCTGAGTCCAGACACATGTCTGTCTGTTTGGGCGTGGTCATGTAATTGTGTGAGAGTGTGTGTGTGTGTGTGTGTGTGTGTGTGTGTGGTTAGTGCAATGAACAAATCAGACTTACACAAATTGTTAGAGGTATTTGATCTTGGTAGTTTAAAGAAAAGCCCAGAGGAGAAAATTTCCAAATTTGGTGGTTGTGGTTTTCTAGGGCTGACACAACAAAGTGCTACAAATGGAGTGGCTGAAACAACAGACAATTGATTATCCCACAGTTCTGGAGGCTAGACGTTCAAGATCAAGGTGTTGGCAGGGTTGGTTCTTTCTGAGGGCTGAGAGGGAAGATCTCTTCCATTCCTCTCCCCTAGCATCTTATGTGGGCTGCAAACTGTGATATTCCTTGGCTTGTAGAAGCGTCACCCTGATCCCTGCCTTCACCTTCACATGGCCTTCTCTCTGTGTGTATCTGTCTCCAAATTTCCCCTTTTAATAAGGACACCAGTCATAATAGATTAGGGCCCCACCCTGCTCTGGGATGACTTCATCTCAGCTAATTACAGGTGCAGTGACCCATTCCAAATAAGATAACATTCTGAGGTACTGGGGGTTAGGACTCTGACATAGGAATTTGGGAGAGGGGGACAAGTTTCAGCCCATAACAGTTATCTATCTAACAGCCAGAGATAATTTATTAAAAAAAATAATGGATTCATTTAAAATTCTTTGATAGTCGATCTTAGGCTCTATTAAATCTGGAAGAAAAGTTTAGCATCTTAAAGAAGTTAATAAATAAGGAATAATTCTTTGAAATGAGAGAAATTCTTTAAGCCAAAACAGAATATTTCAGCTAAACAAATATTTTTTGAATCATCTAGGTGCAATGCCATGTAAATACATTTGCATTTATGAATGCAAGTATTGCACAATCGTCCCCGCATTGACAATAATGCAAAACGTGAAATTTTAATTTAACAAAATTGTAAGAGAAGACAGAGTTGGTACCTAAAACTTCAAGACTTTAGTTTTGAGGTTTCCAAGAAACTTACTTTTTCTTTTTTTTTAACAATCCTTGAAAAAGGGGACATGCACCTGCGTGAGCACATCCATGTGCACCCACATCCCTGTGAGTGTGGTGTGCACATTTATGTTAGTGCTGTTTCCCACGCTTCAAAGTCCATTATGTAAATGAGGGTGAACATAGACAGTCAAGGGAGAGAGGGACACGTGTCACTATAGTTAAAGAGCAAGATGAGCAGAAGCATAGATCCAAGAATAAATGGAGTTCTGGGTGAGTTCTAGGTCCCAAGAGGGTGTCAGACTTCCAGAGGGACGCAGGTTATCTCTGCATAAAAGAAGAGCATATTGGGGCTTCCTCAGTGGCGCAGTCAATTAAGTGTCTGACTCTTGATTTTGACTCAGGTCATGATCTCAAGGTTTTGAGATCGAGGCCCATTATCGGGCTCTGTGCTCAGCATGGGATCTGTTTAGAGTTTCTCTCTCCCTCTCCTCTCCCCCTCCCCAGCACTCTCTCTCTGTCTCAAATAAATAAATACATCTTTAAAAAGAGAGAGAGAGAGAGAGCGCATACTGGCTGTGAAAGTACCTGACCAGCCAATGTCATGACCCATGCTTTTCATTAGGGATTTGTTTCTGCCCATGCCTGCGCCCTATATATATCCATATGGAAAGTAACAGTTTGTCTCCTGGTTGGATTAGAGGCTTAGTAAGGGAGATCCTTGGGACATCCGGTGAGTGAGGTCACTGGGGAGGTGAGTTTAAGCACTAACGTTGAGGCTCTGACCTTTCTTTGTGGAAGCTTCTCTTGCTGGGGCCTGGTCCCAAATAATCTATTGTGTCTCCATCCGCTATTGTGTCTCCATCCCTTACATGAACATGAACTGTGAGCAAATTCACTCATTAGGATCATGGCTACCCCTTTATTGTCAGTTTTAATAGTTTGTCACTTGAAGGTCTTTTTAGCTCATTTAGTGCTAAGTGTAGCCAATTCACACAAGCACAGACAGATATGCTTTTTCCAAGAAGGTTAGAGATTTAGAATCATAAAATTTTATAGCAGAAGGTGACCTTGGAAATCATCTAGTTCAATCCCTCATTCTACCGATAAGGAAATTAAGTTTTGTAGAGATTAAATCACTTGTCAAAGGTCAGCAACCAGGAAGGGGCAGAACCAGGGCTGAAACCCATTTCCTGACCCTCCTTTCTCTACTGAAAGTGCCATATATGATAATTCCAGACCTAGGTTATAAACTAACAAAGAATTATCCAACAACAAGCACTTCAAATAGAATCCTGTCCAATGAAGTAGTTATTTGTTATTCTTTCTCTGTGGGCACTGGTCTCTGGTATAGTTATTTAAAGCAGATGCTAATGATTTCTTTAATTTGTGGTCAACTCTAAGTTTTCAAAGAAGTGAAAAAGCTGCCCAATGACATAAAAGAAGGAAATGTGGATTATTTATGAAAAGGAAAAAGAAAGGTGGACCCTTGGATCTATCTCAGCTTTCCTTCTCTCCAGCTTGTGGTCCTCAAACAAAGAACATTATCAGATATTTATGTGATATAAACAGTTCCTGGTATCAACAAGCCACATACTCCATACCCCATTAAGATGTAGTTTACCAGTAGAAGAAATATGGAACTTATTTTAGATTTCTACCACCTACCCAAAAGTAGTTTCATGTTTTGTATACAAGCAGTTAGTTTTCTTTGATTAATTCGGAGACCCCCAAAGCTTACGCCTTAAACATTTCACATCGTCTAAGAAGCAAGTGTATTTCCTAGTGCAGAGATGAAATGCTGCTTCTGCCACAAGTCACTAAAGTGTTCCATGGGCAAGCAGTGTAAGGCTGGGGTCTAAAAGAAATGAGTTGGAGCATATTTCGTTGATTTTAATAATCTGACCTCTGAGTGTGCACGCAGCAAGGCCGGGAGGTAGCGGCAGGCCATACATGACTGAATTAAAACGAAACCTGGCATCGCTCAGGGAAGCCTTCCCACACCTGCTTCTCATTTCCTCTAGTTATTTCTGGTAATGAAAATTGGAACCGTTGCTATATATTTTTGGGGTCTAGAAGGTCTATACATTTTTCTTTCATACAATATGCTTGTGATTAAGTATATGTCTCTGTCTAAAAAAACAAAAAAAACAAAAAACAAAAAACCCAAGACCTAAGTGTTCCTAGAAGAATAAGGAAAAAAATCATAGCACATTCCCTGAAAAATAGATTTTTTTTGGTTTGTTCTCTTCACAATTCCAGCTGGAAGACTGTGCCATGCTGCCGCCTTCCTACCTGTCTGCTGATGTTTTCATCTACTATTCTCTTTACCTTTTTGCACACCGTCTTGGCCCTTCATTAGGGACCTGAATGGCAAAGTGGAATAATAATACCGGCTTGTCTTAAAGAAGCTGAAGGATTTCTCAGGAAAGTTGAAAGCATTTGGATGGGGGAGAAACCCTTCCCGAATTCATTTTTTCGCTTGAGTTTTTTATTCTCCAATCATCTCCTAGGCAGTCCTGATGTCTGTATCAAAAGAAAGGGATGCGTGGCTCAAAAATGCCAATTGGAGCCTTCCCTAGGGAGCTCTTAGCATAATTTGTGATGAGTTTAGGGCTGGAATTTGGCCCAGTCCCTAATCAATCCTTAGGTGGTCCTGGCTCTTATTTTCATGTTGCTAGGGACAGCCTTCCCACCTTCTTATCATTGTCTGCCTTCAATTGACATTCTGAAGTGCAGCTGTATTGATTATGACTTTTCCCTCCCCTCGCTGGTAGCTTGGAATCTCATTGCTGAGGAGTAATAACATGATATAGATTCATATGCACATATGCACGAACTACCGTGTTCAGTATTTGCATTTGCCTACACGTCTGCTGTGCAAGAGTATGCCATACGAGAGAGTCAGCCTCTTCCCCCTCCCTGCCATGTGATGTCTATATATTTATGAGTAGGAGAGAGAGGAGCACTTGGGTATATGAATCTGCTTGCAATTTCCTAATGGAATCTGGCAGAAGAGCTTTGCAATAGGACAAGTTCCAGTTAAAAAAAAAAAAATGTTCATGGAAGTGCTTTCCCCTCGTGCCTGTCACCTATTTGCCCTCCCAGGCCATTGAAAAGATTAATCATGGAATGAGCCAGATTCTCCTTCTGGTCAGCAAAGAATAAAATACTGTGTTGAAGGAGGGGAAAATGTTATAATTTTGCTCCTTTTAAACAGGGCAAATCATGGAGGAAGAGTCCAGGCGAATAGGATCCCGAAAGGGGAAAAGACCTTGTTAACAACGGCCTAGTCTTCTGTAGCTGACTGGGCTTCGGGTGCTGTTATTTGGGAGGAGAGGGCTGGGAATGTTCTTTAAGGGAGAATGCCAAGTTGTCAATGGCGTTAGAGGTGAATAGGTTTGAAAAGCAACAGGCTCTTTTCCCCGGGGAGCTGCTGCTGTGTTGGGAGGGCATCCTGAGATGAGAAGCCCTCGCTATTCAGAAAAGATCTCCATTAATGCCATGATCCTTTGTGGTCATAGCCTGTGCCTGCATGGGCCATTTAAATCATGGGTCTTAAAGAAAACCATTGCAAAGGTCCCATCCTGTCCCACATCCATACTCCCTAGACTTTCTGCCTTCCATCATGGCCTTGGTGTGGCAAGGGCTGTTGGGATGAATGGAATGCTAGGAAGGAGATTTATGGTGATTGGAGATGCCAACATATGGAATCCACAAACCTCGAAAATGTCTGTGTCTCTGCATGCAGACTTTTTAATTGGAACTTCATGTACCCGAGGTCCATGTCTTCAAGTGAATGAAAGAAAAATTGCTTATTTGGGGAAGCCTTGGCCCAATTCACCTGGGATAAGAAAGCTTTCAGATCACATACATCTCATTCCATAGACATTCCATGGATGGAATGCTGTAATGTAGCTATACAGCTTGGGCAGAAAAGAGGCAGGAGAAAATATTCTAAAGAGCAAACTGATCCTTTATATTCTTCAGAAGGACAATTTTTTTTGTCATTTATTTTTTTCTTCAGATACAATCTTCCATTGTATCTGAGCAGTTGCTAATAGGTATAAAGATAAATGAGGACTATATTTGTTTAGAGTTCACATATAGGGCAGAGTCAAAGCATAAATTCTTTTGCTATGGACACTGTCAAAGGATTTTAATATTCCACATGACCTCCAGTACTCTCCTCATGCGGAGGTCTTGCCCTAGGCCACATGTATGAAATATGATGGTTAGAAATCTCCTGTGGCAACACTGCAGCTATTTTAGGGAAGATTCTGAGAACTCTAGCAATGGCTATCAAGCCTAGCAGATGGCAGGATGGCTGTAGGAACAGACTGGCGATTCTAGAGTTGGTTCATATAAAACAGGCGAAGGAAGAAAAAAAAAAAAAGATGCCGCCACCTTGTAGCATTCAGAAGCTTCTCCTGCTAGGAGGGACAATGACCTGAGTGGCTTCCTTGCTGAGGGTGGGGAGACAGAACTGGCAGCTTTGCAAGTATCTGAAATTCTCAATCAAAGGAAGGGAAAATTGTGGCTGTATTTATTAATAATATTGTTTAAATCCTCTCCCTTTTAATGGAGTTTTTTTGGGGGGTCTAGTTATCCTATCAATTGCTGGAGGGCAGTGTTAAAATCTCCAACTATGATTATATAAAATTGTCTATTTCTCACGTACTCTATTTTATTTCATGTATTTTAAGCTCTGTTATAAGGTGCATATACATTTGTTATTGTCATGTCTTTCTGTTGAATTATGGAAAATCCCTCTTTTCCTCTGGCAAACTCTGTAATGAAGTCTACTTTATCTAATGTTATTATAGCCACCCCCGCCTCCTTGTGTTTACTGTTTGCATGACATATTTTTTCCCATCCACTTCATTTCAACCTATCTAAATCTTTATCTTTAAAGTGTATCTCTTATGTACAGTTGGATTTTGCTTTGTATTCATTCTGACCATCTCTGCCTTTTAATTACTAGTGTCTAATCCACTTACATTTAATGTAATTTTTGATATGGTTGGATGTGAGTCTACTTTTTCCCATTCACTTTATTTGTCCCAACTAATACTTGTTAGGCACTCCTCAGAAAAGTTACCTAAACCTTGAAAATTAGGAAAGATGGCTTGTGGCCTCTTGAAGTCATTCTAAAGCATTGTCTAAAAGGCCTACCTAAGGCCAGGATAAGATAATTTTGTTTGACTTACTATTTGCTATTAAGGAAACTAAGGTGCAGAGAGGTTAGTTAATTTGCTCAAGATCATCCAGGAGTAAGTACTGGAGTTGGAATTCAGAGCCTGAAGCCTATAAATTTGATCACTTTACCATACTGCCTCCCACTGGTAATTGCCTCATTATTGAGTTTATGGACAATTACTAGAGGAAGTAGGGAGGACTACTACTGCCTTTTGCTAGCTATGGTACCTGCAGATGGCATTTTCCGTTAAAGAGAAGGGCAGCTGTGCAACACCTCAAGGCTCACGTGAACCAAGCTGAGGGGTCCCAGGGCAATGAGGCTCAGCCTGAATGCATAGGGTATTTGTTCACTCTGTTGATCAGGAACCCCTCATGTTTATCACTGCCAGACGCATAGATGCATAGAAATGAAGTGCTGTTTTCAGGAAGTATTCTGGTGACATGCATTTGTTCTTCTGTTTGATAGGGGAGTGGGGCTGAGGTGAAAGAAAGAATAGTATGACCAGCCAGGAAAACACACTGATGTAACAAAATGTTAGTGATGTTTTAGCACTTCCTCATGAAGCAGCGTGACCTCCTGCCACCCAGACAGGCTCTTTCTTTAGATTTTTTCTTGCTCGTTCGCCACAGCTGTTTGTTGTTTTCTTAAATGTTAAGCTTTTTATAGCTCTTCAGTTACTTATAAAAAGTATCAGTTATTCAGGCCATACGGGTACTGGTTCAGTGCTAGTCTAATGAGCAGTGAGAACACTGAAGGCATATTTTTGTTGCTTCTATTTTCTCACCGCTCCCCCACCCCTCTCTCTCACAAGTTTCCCCTTTGGACTCAAATGACTCCAGATTTTTGGAATTTGCTAAAAAGGTGAGCCACCAGTTGGTCTTTGCTGCTTAAAAATAATTCACTGCCTGTGATTAATGTTACTGGCTTTCCATCGTTTTGTGAAGGAGAGGAGTAGGTGGAACCTCACCCAGCCATAGGCACCCCGAGGTGTTCAGAAGGGCTGCAAACCTGTATAGACGCACCTGTGATCTCTAGGGAAAAGAAGTCTCATCTTCGTCATGCTGGGGTGGGGTGGGGGAGCCTAGCACTTGGAGTGCCTTCATTGAGTAAATAGGAACTGTCTCTTCAATCTGCATCCACATGGAAAGCAGGCCCAGTAACAGAAGAGGTCCTGATAGAAGCATAAGGAAGATTCCAGAAAACACGGTCAAAACCACAATTGATATTTATGTTATTGAAGAAATTGGACAGTCTCTCCTGGGCTTGGAGGCCTTTACAATGATGTCTCAATTGTACACACATTCTATATGAGAGCTACAGAACACTCAGAGAAATTATTCTGATCTTAGTGCAAGAGAGTATCATTGAACACCTCATGGAAGAATCCTCTCAGGATAGCCAAGATTGAGAAAATCTACATGTATGTTCTGCCATGAAGGTTGCCCATCTGGGAGCTTCAGACACTAGGGGCTCTTGGAATAATTTGCAAGGGTCCTCACCAACCATTTTTAGTTGATTTAACAAATAACTGTTCTACATATATGTGTGCTATTTTTCAGAAGTAAGTAGATACTAAAATGATTACTAAAATATTAAATATAACATCAAACTACTGGTGCTTTTGAAATATCATGATTATTTTAATCTATTTATTTGTTTTTACCTTAATATAGCTGTAGGTTAGAAGCTGCTGTTCTAGAAGTGATAGGTCTTATATCCAGAATGTGTTACAAATAAACTCCTTAGGAGACACTGGTCAATTATTTGGGTGGAAAAGAATCAGATTATGAGTTTGTTTTTAGGTACCCATACCCTCAGCCCTTCTTTCTTGGTACTGAAAGAAGTGATGTCGTCCTTTTCAAAGAAAGACAATTCTCCTAGCATACAACCTGGGATGATTTTGCAGAAATGGCTCCTTGTTAAACGTGTTTTGAGGTGGAAAATAGACTTCATTCCAACCAGTGGTGACCTGGATTGATCCCAAGTGTCAATCTCGTAAAGGTCTATTTATAGTGGAAATTGTATATATTTTTTTAGCTCAGAGGCTTTTATGTGTATCTATTGCAATATCATGCTTTTAAGTGTCCATGTAATAATAACAATGACTAATATTTATTGGGCATTTAATACAAGCCAGACACCTTTCTGAACATTTCACATGTGTTATCTCAACAGGCCTTTGTGGTAGCTATTATTATTTTCATTTTCTACATAAAGACGTTAAGAGTCAGAGAGCTCAATAACCTGGCTTACCAGCACATGTGTGATGGAGCCAAGATTTGGACCCAGACTATCTGACTTTTGAGCCAACGCTTTAAACCACCATACTATATTCACTTCATGTAGAAAGTCTGACCCAAAGCTGGGATTTTTTTTTAAATTGTGATTTAACATTTTAAGGGATTGTCTTTCTCCTTATTTAATTTAGGATTTAATTTTCATTTCTCATTTGAAAATCCCTCTGTTATGATAAAAAAATCTATCCTCTATCTAGCTGGACTCCCAAATATAGAAACTTATGGAAATTCACATGTACCAGTTTTCCTAATTCTGTTTAATAAAACCTCTCATTTCTTCCTCAAGGATATTGTCTCCCCTTAGTATGCTCTGTGGCATAAGTATGGGAGTTTACATTTTCTTCTCTTGGCCTTAGTTCAGTTTTTATAGTGGGGCCACCTTTACACTAAAGACAATATAAACAATTGTGAATTAAAGAAGACATGCAAACAGGCAGTTGGCACAAAAAAGATACTCAACATCATTAGTCATTAGGAAAATGCAAAATAATAAAATAAAATTAGGAGAGGGGTGCCTGGGTGGCACAGTCATTTGAGCCGTTGACTCTTGGTTTTGGCTTGGGTCGTGATCTCAGGAGGTCGTGGAGCCTGAGTCAGGCTCTGTGCTCAGCTGGGAGTCTACTTGAGTTTCTCTCTCCCTCTCCCTCTGCTCCTCCCCTGCTCTCTCTATCTTTCTCTCTCTCTAAAATAAATAAATAAATCTTTGCAAAATAAAAAAAACAAAATACGGATCCACCAATACATATGCACGAAAATGGCAAAAATGGAAAGAACTGACAACACCAAGTGTTGGTGAAAATATAGAGCAGCTGGGACTCTCATTAGTAGCTGGTGGAAATGCAAAATGATGCAGCCACCTTCAGAAAAGCAGTCTGGCAATTTCTTACGAAGTTAAATATACACTTATATATGATTCACCAATCCTACTTCTAGGTATTAACCCACGGGATATGAAAGCTATGTCCAACACAAAGACCCACACATGGGTCTTCATAGAAGTTTTGTTCACAATAGTCCCAAATTAGAAACAACCCAAATGTCCATCTGCTGCTAAATGGATAAGCAAATTGTGATATATCCAAACAATGGAATATTCCTTAGCAATAAAAAGAGAACAAACTTCTGATAGATACAACAATGTGGCTGGATCTCAAAAGCAAAAAAAGCTGGACAAAAAGAGACTACATATGATGTGGTTCCATTTATGTAAAAATCTGGAAATGGCAAAACCATAGTGATGGAAAGCTAAGCAGTTGTCAGGAGGACGGGTTTGGGAGTGGGGTAGGTATTGACTAGGAAAGGGAATGAAGGAACTTTGGGGAACGAAACAAAGGTTCTATATCTTGGTCGTAGTGGCAAACATGTTTGTCACAATTCATATACGTTTATCAGACTCATCAAGCTGCATGCTTTAAATCACACCTCAGTAAAGATGACTAGAAAAAAATGTGTAACGATCTTAGCAACTGAGCTGTATGTGAGACAATTCCATTTTTAAAACTCTAGGGTCACCTTCTGTTGGGTTCAACCTAACTAATTTCATTCAATGTTTAATAAAAGGGCTTGTGGTTTAAAATGTATCTTAAATCAAAGCTATTTCTTCAGTTGCAAAAGAGGGTGAATTTAACATAAAACAAATATTCAGTGAAAAAAGGAAAATTGAAATAAATGTGTTCATACTCAAAAAGACTCATATCATTTATTCAGTGGTCATACAGCCCTCTAAGGGTCACTGCATCTTTGTATTTGTTGATACTGTTAATATCTTGTCACACTGGATCAACTGCCTTGTGAAGACCTTATTTAGAGTTTGAGAATTTTGATGGTTGTAGGTGACATATTGGTTGTGATATGAACCCCCTACAACCAAAAATTCTCCATGTGGAACAGAAGCTAACTCTAAGAGCTACCTGATAAATTTTAAGGCTGAATTTCATTACAAGAAATCAATTGGTTGTTTGAGGCAAAATAATTATCCAGTTTATTTTGTAATTTTCTTATGAAAACCAATAAAAAAAATAGTGGTTTCTCCAATCATCATACTCTTCAGAGATATGAATATATATCAACTTACCCTCTCCTTCAGCCAAAACGTGTTTATCTAGGGGTTTACTTTAAGCAAGGCATTGTGCTAAGAACCACGGGAAATGCCAAGTTGCTTAAACTATGATGATTGCAGTCTTATTTAATCAAAATTCTGCACTTGGAAATTGGCTGAAATGACTATAAAATTACATGCAAATATTTGTTTTTGGTTATTTCAGGTAAAGGACTCAAAAGATACATATTCTTTTTTTTTTCTCTTTTTTTTTTATTATGTTATGTTAGTCACCATACAGTACATCATTAGTTTTTGATGTAGTGTTCCATGATTCATTGTTTACATATAACACCCAGTACTCCAAGCAACCTGTGCCCTCCTTAATACCCACCACCAGGCTCACCCATCCCCCCATCCCCTCACCTCTAAAACCCTCAGTTTGTTTCTCAGAGTCCACAGTCTCTCATGGTTCATCTCCCCCTCTGATATCTCCCCCTTCACTTTTCCCTTCCTTCTCCTAATGTCCTCCATGCAATTCTTTATGTTGCACAAGTAAGTGAAACCATATGGTAATTGACTTCCCTGCCTGGCTTATTTCACTCAGCATAATCTCCTCCAGTCCCATCCATGTTGATGCAAAAGTTGGGTATTTATCCTTTCTAATGCCTGAGTAATATTCCATCGTATATATGGACCACATCTTCTTTATCCATTCATCTGTCGAAGCGCATCTCGGCTCTTTCCACAGTTGGCTATTGTGGACATTACTGCTATGAACATTGGGGTACATATGGCCCTTCTTTTCACTACATCTGTATCTTTGGGGTAAATACCCACTAGTGCAATTGTTGGGTCATAGGGTAGCTCTATTTTTAATTTTTTGAGGAACCTCCACACTGTTTTCCAAAGTGGCTACGGCAACTTGCATTCTCACCAACAGTGTAAGAGGGTTCCCCTTTCTCCACAGCCTCTCCAACATTTACTGTTTCTTGCCTTGTTAATTTTTGCCATCCTAACTAGTGTAAGGTAGTATCTCAGTGTGGTTTTGATTTGAATTTCCCTGATGGCTAACGATGATGAATATTTTTTCATGTGTCTGTTAGCCATTTGTAAAAGACATATATTCTGAAGTCAGAATATTTTGAAGTGACTATGGGATGCTAGAAAAGGCTCAACTCCCCACCCTCAGATGGGTCTCCCACCAACCTGCCCCATAGGCCTGAAATGACGCTATTAGAGGAATATTGTGTTAAGCATTCTCTTTTCCCTCAAGCCAACATCACCTGGGAGCTTGTTAGAAATGCAAAATCTCAGCATCCACCCACTGACTGACTGAACTAGAATCTGCATTTTAATGAGATTCCCAGACATCTAGACCACATCATAATGTTTCTTCCAACCCTGAAGCTTTTCTGCTGCTCTCTGCCTACCAGGAGTATGAACATTTAAGGGCTTAAGTCCTTCTGCTGCAATATTTTGAGATGCACTGAAGATCAGATGTCTGATCCCTTCCACCAGGGAGAGACTTGAGCCATTCATCAGGTTTCCTACGAGACCTCTCCTGATGTTTACTTACCTCTTGTAGTTCAATAAGCATCTTTGTAAGTAAGAGGAAGAAATTGCAGGTATCTGAAAAGCTTTATGCACACAGCCAAAGGGGGCTCAGATTAGAAGAGCCTGCTCTGCAATACTCTTTATTTAATAAATGTTAAATGAAAATAATAAATGCCCTTCCTGTTGGCTTGGAAATGACTTTTGCGTGGCCCTGGTACAAATACATTTTGTAATCCTTTCAAAGCACCTGTTGTTTTGTTCCTACCTGGGTTCTATGTGAATGACTGTATTTACTGACTGAGGTGTGCGCAGATTATTTTAATGGCTGAATCTTTCTTCCAAGCTCTGGCTCATGTCTGAGCGTAGCCTTTTCTCTTTTACCCAGAGAACGCACTTGAGGCGCAAGCTGACTGGCGTCCTGAAATGGAGCCCCCTGTCCTCCCATCCTTTTCGGGAGCTGCTTGTCCACAGAGGTGGGCCTGCACCCTATGTTAGCAGAAGCCGCTCAGCACCCCGGGAAAGGAGAGAGGGGTGAGAACAGGAGTGAGGGGTCAAGACCCTAGAGAAGTCATCTGACCTCCCTCAGCCTTAGTTTCTGACCTATAAGATGGAAGGGTCCGACCAGATGATGTAGGATGTATTTATAACTCTAAACCAGGAAAAGGGTAGAGGGAGTTAGATTTGGTCAACTATGACACCCCTTTCCTATTCATTCCCCTATGGAAACACCACAGCTCTGAACC
>CM052886.1:61869583-61894303 GCA_028534135.1 Potos flavus | reverse complement strand
GCTCAATCCCAGGGCCCTGAGATCATGACCTGAGCTGAAGGCAGAGGCTTTAACCCACTAAGCCACCCAGGTACTCCATGCAGAACACTTTTTTAAACATTGCCTCTGTAGTCTCAAAACTCCCCTCATAAGGTAGGCAAAAGTGGACACTGCTATGCCATTTCCGAGAGAAACGAAGGCAGGGCAATTACATGAGCTCCCTAAGGTTTCGAGGTCAGAAGTGGACAATAATCACAGCTGCCCGACATTTCCATAATCTATTTTCTCACCTAGCCACTGGTCCTGCCCACAGCCATCATGCCCCCTGTTCTCATGCCCAGGTGTTGCTGGCCTCAGAAAGTGGGGCCGGGGGTGTGGGGAGGGTGCCTGTAAGGAAACAACTAGGAAAATGCGGAATGCAAAAATCTATGGCTGTCCTTAGGTTTTGATAACACGGGGAAGAATCTTTAGATTCCGTCTAGGACATCATCGAATTTAAATATCTTACCAGCTTCAGCTAAACCTTCTCAAATTTTTAGCCGTGCTAAAAGCAGATACTTATTTATCTGGAGTTTAATTACAAATATAGCTTTGTTCTGCATGGATAAAATGCAAAAAAGTCAAGAACAGTTAGCTAGAGTCAGAGCAAGCGGGAAAAACAGCTGCTTCCTTTTTTTTTTTTTTTTTTTTCATTTTTGACAGTCATAACACCCAAGTAGCACAGAGGCCAAGAGGGTAATTTAGTGTTGTGGTTAAGAGTGTGGGCATTAAACTGTGTTTGCATCTTAGCTCTGCTATTTACTAAGCTTTCGACTCTGAGAAAGTTGTTTCTTAGGTCAGTTTCCTCATCTGTGAGGTGTGGATAATAATGGAAGCTACCTCTTAGGGTAGTTGTGAGGGTTCAGTGAGTTAATACATGCAAAGTGCTCAGAGTAGAGCCTGGTTAACAGTAGGAACTCAACAAATGTCAACTATTATTGTTACTGTTACTAGTGTGGAGGGGAAGTTAAACATTTTGCCTTTATTGAATGTAAACCTAGTACTATGTAATTGAATTCTAACACATCAAGTAAGGAACATAGGTCATCAACTGAGAAACTCTGTGTGGTTGCCCAGGTCAAGAAGTGAGTTGTAGATGGGCTGGGAAATGGCCAGTCCATTTAAGTTGACCAAACACAGGGGATAATGCAAAGAAATGGATAATACAAATAAACTAATGCAGGATTAGTAACCTAATCCATTGTAATAGCCTCTGTCTGAAGTGATGGTGTAGTGAGAAATTATCTAGAGCCTTCTTGAACTCCAGAAAGAGAGAAATCAAAATCAATTTTTCTTTCTTTCTTTCTTTCTTTCTTTCTTTCTTTCTTTCTTTCTTTCTTTCTTTCTTTTTTTTAAGATTTTATTTGTTCACTGGACAGAGAGAGACAGCGAGAAAGGGAGCACAAGCAGGGGGAGTGGGAGAGGGAGAAGCAGGCTTCCCGCTGAACAGGGAGCCCGATGGGGGGCTCAATGCTAGGACCCTGGGATCATGACCAGAGACAAAGGTAAATGCCTAACGACTGAGCCACCCAGATATCCCAGAGAAATTAGTTTCAACACACTGGAGAAATAAATTGTGTCTGGTCATAATAGATTATATAGTTAGGGGAAGGAAAATCTCCTCATGGCAAATACACAAATGTCTGCTCTTGTTTATACATCAGTCTCTAATGTGTATAGTTAGTGTAAGTCAGTTTCCCTCATCCTAATTAACTCTGCATGAACTAATAAATTCAAGTCCTGGAGTCAGCAATACTAACCCCCTGGATTTGGGAATTCCCAGAGTACTGCAGCCTATAATGTCTGGCCACTGAAATCATTTTATCTCTTTCTGATGTATCTCTCATTAGATACCAAAATTTAAAAGATCAGGATCCCTGTTTCAGTCCCACAGAGTCATTATACCTATGACGTTTTCTGCTTATCAAGAAAGATAAGAATGCTCTAGATGTCTTTGTAGGAAAGCTGAAGTTACAAAAGACTATACCGAAGATAAATACGCAATTAAGTGAAAAGTCTCCTTAAACATGGTGAGAAGTGGCAGAGTCTGGAATTGACTGATTGAAATAGGAAAACTTCTCAGAAAGGTCCAGATGATCCTTGTGTACACATTTTGGTAATGTACAATTGCCTGTAACATACATGGAATTCCCTTTCCGGTTCCATCAAAGCATTCCCAGGCAGCCTGAGGAAGCTAGTTGCATTGCTTCACCATCATCCATTGTTTGTCATCTAAAACATTATTGTCCAGAGCTCACCTCATTCACCACGCATGGCTCTGATTTTTGGCAGTTCCCAGAAGTCAAATCCACTCTCAAGAAGTTAAAGATTGGCCACCACCGAAAAGTCAAAGAAATGGATCACAGGTACAGGGGTGACCCAAAGGCTGAGCAGTGGCAATGTCTTTAGGATAAAGGCAGAGCCTCTCAGGGGGCTGGTGTGTTGGGGTGACACTAACTCGGTAAGTTGCAGTGTGCTTGCAAAGGAGTACAGCGTGCTACCAAGTGCATGGATTCTTGGAGCCTGTGTGCTGCCTCCTAATTCTGACTCTGCCATTTTCTGGCGGCATGACCTTGTGCAAGTTACTTAGCCTTCTTATATCTTAATTTCCTCATCTGAAAAAGAGTTTAAATCTCATAAGGTTGTTGGGGAGATTAAAAGAGTTAATACATTAAGAGTGCCTGGCACATAGCATTATTTTCAGTTCGATTATTCTTACATCATCAACCATCTTTGGTCCCATGTTGTGGGAGCCCACTGCCTCCCACTGGGGTCATAATGGAGACAGGTGCGCCCTCCTCAGGGAGAACCATTCCTTAGCCTGCCTGCAGCCCCATTCTGGTGCTCTGGTGGCTGGTTTTTTGCTTTCTGCTTCTCTCTCCTCCTTTTCTTCCTCCCTCTTCCCCCAACCCCTTCTGTGTATCTCTCCTCTATCTTTCTTGAGACACAGGTGAGAATTAATAATGAATTTGACATATATCTTTTTCGTTTTATGGATTCAGTGATTGCTATGTGTGCTTATTTGTCTTATTTGTCTATTTGATTTTATAATTCACGAGAATTAGAAAGAATCAGGGGCCATATGCTTTATTTGTTTTAGTGTTACAATGGTAGATAGCATGGTACTTCATGCTGCGTGAATATTTGCACGCATTTGCATATTAGCATTTGTTTGAAAAAAAAAACTATTTTGAATGAAATTTACCATTTGAAAATATCCACTTCCAAATTTTTAGGATGAAAACAACTTTTGAAAATTTTATTTCTGTTATGTCTAAAGCAAAGGTAATTTTTTAAAAATAGCATTAGTGACAAAAAGCCACCTTCTACATATCTATTATAGAGGTTGTCACAAGGACTAGAACAGGTATAATTTCTTACAGCTAACATTAAAATTGGCCTGTTCTCCTTCCGCCAGATGTTGGTATTGGAACAATATAAGGCCTTGCTTAACAGCACGAGGCACCCACCAGGCTAATTTATGGGATTTAGAATGTTAAGGACAATCAAGTGATCTAATTGTTTCAACAATGCTCACGGATTTATAATAATCTTCAAGATCAGGGTTTTGCTGGTCTGAACTTCCTCTTTCCCACCTCTACCCCCTGCTTCCTTCTCTCCCTCCAAGTGGTTAGGTTCTATTGTGTTCGCTAGTTTTAAGTCAGGTAGGAAACAGTTGAAGTAGGAGCCTGAGTTCAAGTCTTAGGGTAAGATTACATGTGAAAATTCATGGGGGGGTCTTCCTGTAATTACCCTTTATGCATTTTATAAAGCCACTGCTGGGTTGGAAATGACTGACAGCCTTGACTCAAATGAGGTTTGAATGGAAAAGTGTGTGTTTCTAAGATTGGGGTGGGATTGTTCAAGGAGCATGGCACCACTTTGCCAGTCTCCCATCTACTGAAACACCTTCATTAGCCCCTCACACTTGCTCCCTGACGTTAACCTGGATGACATATTAAAAATCCATTTTAATCTATGTGCTGTGAAATGAACTTAGACAACAAGAACGTATGCAGCCCCCCAAATTTCATTATTCAGAGCCCTGTAAATGCACAGAGGGCAGCGTGATAGATGAGGGATGCCAAGCGCTATATGACAATCACTTATACAGAGCAGACGTCTGTGTCCCAATAACATTACACTGTTGGTTAGATAAAAAGAGAAGCAGGGACATATGCAGTTTACTTTTTTCCCCAGTGCATCCAAGTTGCTAAATTTTATAGTTACTGTAAAGAAAATATCAGCTTTCTAGTAGGCAAGAAGATTTTTGCTTGAGTTTAAAAAAAAACAAAAAAAGAACAGAGAGGGAAGACAGGGATTTCTATCAGCCTTTACAGAGGGATTAATGTTTGTCAAACCATTAACAAGTTACCATGCCAAATCTGTAGGTGTGAGGGTTTGGGGTATTGTCCTGGCTTTATAGACTGCTGGTGGAGAGTACTTAAAGTTGTTTGCAGGCAAGTCATCAGCTGGGGGTTGGGTTTCATGGGGTGAGGGGCCCTGTGATTAAGGAGGAAAAAAGACAAGACAGAAGTCTCCCGGTGAGGTGTCAGGAAGGAGCAAGACTGGTGACAGCCAAACCACAAGGACTATGACAGTCGTAAGTTCCCTTTAGGACTCAAATCTACAGAATAAAGAACAGGACTGGCGGAGGCCTTGGGATGCTGCCACAACCTTCTATTTGCCAGCCTCCAGATTTGGTTGGTGCTATGAGGAAGACAGTACTTTTGATCTGGTTTAAATTGCCTGGACCTCAAGAGTTGATTTTTGGTTTTGCTTTGGGAGGGGCGTTGGTGGGGATTCCCTTCCTCCCCTCTATCCTGATCTGTTTTTCCTAATGGATCTTCTCTCTCTCTCTCTCTGAGTCTGAGTTACCTCGTATGGAAAATAATATAATGGCTTTGGGGAAGATTGTATGCCTCTGCCCAGTATAGAAGAGATGTTCACTCAACATTTAGTTCTCTTTCTCTCCTTTCAAAACTGCCATCAGGGGAAAAACCTATAGGGATTTTTTCTAGTGGCATACTGTGTGGGGTCATTAGCGAAGGACATCAGAACACAGCAGCATCTCTGCTGGAGCTTGGTGCTCAAGAGAGCCCTTGCAGCTGGTCACCTTAGCTGTCACAGAAGGGAGGGTGACCCCTGCTTCTCATTTCCACCTCCTGGCGCCATTGAGTGGGCCCCCTTACTCACTTCACGAAGCAGGGGTGAGGACCTGCTAATTAGCATGCACACAAAGTTTAGCCAAGCCACACCCTTGATAAGGGCTTGAGACAGCTGTGATTTCATTCTGTTTTTCAACACAAGACCACCCATTTTCCAGAAGACAATTAAACCTGTCTCTGGGATCATAAACATCAACACTTACCGTCACCAGAAAGATCTGGTCCAGGCTATTCTTAGACCTGGGTTTAGGCATCAGTTCTGAGCTGTGTTCTCCTCCTTCCCTCCTAGGGAGTGGGTCTAGGGAGGGTAGGGTGGTATTCTTAACAAACCCTCCCCAGAGAACTCACAAGATGGAGACAGGGAGTATTTGCTTCGCTTCCTTTCCTCTGGGTAAGAGGGCTGCTTGATGGGAAGTCTCCATCTTGGCAATTTCCTACACACAGTTTCCGTTAAATGACAAGCTTGGATGACTGCTTTAAATAACACGACTTGAAGAACTTCGTTAAAAAGCATAATAACTTTGCCTAGACTGAAAACTATATAGGTGACAAGGGATTTGGAGTAATGATCATTTTAGTCTGCAACTTCAGCGTCGGTGAGAGCTTGTTTGTTCTCCTTTGTTGTGATTTGATATCGGCATGGAAGCCAGCCTGGGCTGTTTTGTGCAGGACACCGAGTCCACGTGGGAAGGATCGGAGCGAGTGGGATTGATGGGTGAACCGTGGCACACGAAAGGAAGTGTGCCCTGACTGACTTAATTATTTGCAAGGTTGGTTTAGGAAAATCATTTCCTTCAATCATTCAGATCAAAAAGCAATTATCTCTGGAACACCTAACCTCCCATTCATAAAAGCACCGACTTCTCTTTCACAGGGAAGCTTACCTTGGCGTCTCCTCTGTATGCTCACACTTACTCCTCCCTTTACACTCAGACCTAAAATGGCTGCTGTTGGCAAGAGAGGGAAACGAGCCGTATGCTTCTAGGCCTGCAGCAAATTTAAACTACCCCAGAAAAACACTGGTTTTCCTCCTCGACAGATCAATGAGCATACTTTTTTGTGACTGGCTTGATATTAGCTAGAGAGCATGTATTAAAAAATCCACACAGCAAATGCTTTGGAATTTGATTCACATACAAGAGGAAATTTTCACGGAAAACCTATCTCTACATTGAAAACGTAGCTTAAAACCCACCGTCTGTCCAGGAGTATGGCACTTCAGCAGAAATCTAAGATCTTGTCCTCAGAATAGGCTCGATTCTGACACACACTCCTTTGTCGAGGCCACCTTCTTCACCTTTAATCAGCTAGTCAAAACTGCCTAGTATTGGAAGTGTCCTATCCCTACGCCCAGATGGAAGATGAGCAGAGGTCTTAACTCCTAACTAACTAACTCCTAACTCCTAACCTAGAAGCCAAGGTCTACCATGCTTTACCAAGTCACTCTCTTAACCGTTTGGGGCACAGGGAGTGGTAAATTCAGGCCGATGTCTTGCCAGCGCACGTTAGTCTAGCTCTAGTTATTGTAAAATAGTGTAATATTTTTCCACTGTCTCATAAAAAGCTGTGCTTAGAGCCCCTTGGGTATCCTCCCTTACCCTCCCCTGGGACTGCCTGGACCAGCCCTGTGATGTGACACCTGGAAGGTTATCACCTCATACAGCTGGAGCCTTCAGGGAAACTGGCCTGATTGTCTGACCCCCTTTCCCTCTCAGTTGTGAACTAATTTAAATGTCACTCCGGGCTTGTAGTCTTCATGTTAAAAATGGCTGATCACATAACTACCTTCCTGACGATTTCATGAAAACTTAAATTTTATAGTGACATCAATAGTCCTTTGCTACTTGGGCAAAGAAAGAGCCACTAATTAGACATTACTCCTAGGAATTTGTCTCAGTCGATGCACTCAGCTTCTTTCCTCTTATTCAACTGGGATTTGATCCCTAGGGACACAGGCATTTATTCAACAATTTAGAGCGGTTAATTAAAACTTCAAGGCCTCTGTAAATACAATTCTTCCTCGGCAGCACCAGAACACTTGGTATGCATGCATGGTAGGAGCATTAGTAAAAGCACAAAGACACTAAAAGACAGAGGTGGCCCCATTGCTTTATACTGTTGGCGGCCTTCTAAGTGGAGAAAAGTTGTGAGGCATGAAGAAAAGACCCAGAGTGGCCATGACCTTGGACTTCTTACCTCAGCTCAACTCTGGCTGAATACTCACATTACTTAGAGCTGGAGGTCAAGTCTCTTCTGGGGCCTTCCTAGCTGAATTCTCCCGAAAAGCAGGGGCTGCTGGGTTTGTAGACTATTTTTTTTATTTCTTCAGGACCATACTCTACAGTGCTACTGTTTGCTATTTTGTTTGTACAAGTTTGTGTATTTGAATGAATATATAGTGTGTAAGACAAGCTATTCTAAGTAATGGGAAAGTTTTCAAATATTTAAATGACTTTGAAATTAAATAAATAGATAATAATAAGGGAACGGCCTTGGTATATTAGCAGGGATATATATGCTTCAAATTTCATATGAGTAGGAGGCAATGTTAGGGGCAGAGCAAAACTTGGACCAAAATGAGCTTGGTTCATTGATGGTCTCCCAACCAAACCAAAGGGAAAGGCTGTGACAATTAGTACAGTGGTTTTAAACTTGAGTAATTTAGGATCCTTTCAAAGAAAAATTTTCAAAGAAAAAAATCCTCTAGGGTATTAGTATTAATCTAAAATAATGCTAATTGAATATGGAAAAAAAAGGAGATATAAACTCATGCTTAAAGCTCTCATATAGCTCTTAAAAGTAATTTACAGGGGTACCTGGTTAGCTCAGTCAGTTAAGCATCTGCCTTTGGCTCAGGTCATGATCTCAGGGTCCTGGGATCAAGCCCTACATTGGGCTCCTTGCTCAGTGGGGAGCCTGCTTCTCCCTCTCCCTCTCTGCTCTCTCTCCCTCCCTCCTTCTCTCTTTCTTTCAAATAAGTAAATAAAATCTTTTTTAAAAAGTAATTTACAATTTAAGTAGAAATAAAACTAAAAAAAGAAAATTTAAATTCATAATGTTAATTTCATATTGACAGATGAGGTTTTACTGACAATAAAATGCCTCTTGCCATAGGAATATGGTGTTGTCCACCATGATATACATTCTTTTGAATTCAGTATGTCTCTACCAGTGTGAGCTTTGGGGGGTGACTCAATTCTCCCACTCTTCTCCATTCAGACTCCTGAAAATCCATTGTTATCTAGCATATTGTGATAGCATTTGAAAAACTTCACTTGATGTGAACACATTTGTGTGTCCAGGCTCCTTCTCTCTCTCACCTCTGAAGTTCAAATAGTATTACTTAGTGACTATGTGATTATAAATACACAGGCAAACACAAACCTTGAAATCATATGGCATTTCTTGGTAATAATTAAAATAATGACTAACATTTATAAAGTTCTTACTATGTATGAAACACTGTTCCAAGTGCTTTATAGGTTTGAATTCATGTACCCCTCACTACTATGTTATGAAGAAGCCCCATTGTACAGATGAGGAAACCAAGGTGCTGAGAATTTCCAAAATCACATAGCTAGTAATGGACAAAGCCGGGATGTAAACCCAGGCTGTCTATTTCAAAACCAGGCTCTTAAGCACTATGCTCTACAACCTTTTATAGGTAAATATAATTCAGAATATACTTTTATTAACTTTTCATGAAATAAAACACAACATTAAAGTTCCTCCTACAGAGCTCTAGAATCTCTGAGAAATTATCTGAGTTAGTTTGAAAATCATCATTTAATTCTTTACTCTTAAACTCTTTACTATCTCTAGTGTTCTTTAATATAGTGTTCTTTAATTCTTTAAAGTATAAACATATGTCCTAATTCTATCCATGATTACCTTAGTTAGCCATAAGGTACTTTTTAAGGCAATAGCATTGTATTAGTTAATTGGCATAAAAGCCCTGCTAGTAATTAAGATGATAAAAGGGATGACATGTAGACACATTAAAATGTACACATCTATATAGTCTTCCAAGGATAAGAAATCATAGACAGGCAGCAATTTAGTCTCATTGCCTTTGAAAGGAACGGCAATGAGGCGAGTGTTCTGGGGTAAGTGGCGTTAAACCCTAAGAAATACTAGGAGAGGAGCAGTTGGCTGAAATTTTGAGAGGGAAGGCTGGGTACAGAAACCCACTCAAACTCACCCTGCCCTGAAGGTGGCAGCTAGCAGAAAATTCTGGAGACAAGGACCCAAAGTTCACTAATTTGAACTTTAATGGAAGGTTTCAAAAAACCTGTGAGTAACAAAGTGGGAAGGTTAAAGAAGCAGGCATTGAGAATCATCTTAGATTTTTGCCCTTGACTTATATTTATAACCTAAATACTACATCCAGTTAGGTCTTAGTTCAGGTTTATTTCTCATTTGTCTATTCTCAACAGGGTCATCTGTGTCATTGCTGCTTACTTTACTTGTTTTAGATTATAAATGAAGATAAACTGGGGAGGCTTAACCTACTCCACACATCACAATACCAGAAAAAGACACACAAAAGCATTTCGAACGATAAATCAGTCAGACTTATTTATTGAGCACCTACCATATGCAAAGCCCTGTGCTAGCTGCAGATGACAGAAGGATGGGTGACTAATGGCTCCTACTGTCAAGACATTTCCTAGAGTAAGACAACAAACAATACATGTGAATGGTACAGATAGTAAGGCCTACCGCTGGTATAGCATGGTGGCTAAGCACTTGGATTGTAGAGTCGAACCAGTTCCAGTGTCAGCTCTAACCACCGGCCGGGTGCCCTTGGACAGGTTAACCTCCTTTTCCTCATCTGTAAATGGAGATGATGATGATAACCAGTACCCATATTATAGGGCTGTTGACAAGACTAAATGAGATGATCCATGTACAATGTTTAGTCTGTTTGCTGTGTAGAACTTAGCTTATCAAATGTGAACCTGCAGCTTCCAGGGCTCTGCCAACAACCACCATGTCTCACCAAGGGTGTGCTTTTGACTTTCCCAGAGCGACGGCAGCATGGTCTGTTGGAAGGTGGGGAAAGAAGCCTGGAGAGGCAGCAGTAATGTCCGGGGCAGTGGGAGCGTGTACCACTGCCCTCTACTGGACAGAGTTCTCACAGATTTATAAGAACTACCTGAACTATTTCAGTTTCTCTTGTTCCAACACCTTGTGTTTATAAAAAGTCTCCTTGTAGAGAGTTTCACAGCCCATTGCAGGTAGTTATTCCTCCTTCCAGATACTTGGGAACCAGGGGAAATTCTATTGTCTGCCAGCCCCAGCTCCTCACCTGCATTTAACTTATATGGAGTCTGCACAGGTATTGATTTTTCTGCTTTTCTCTGACTGTGCTCATCAGTCATTTTATATTACTGGAGAGTCCATTAGCAATAAAAATAAAGGATGCAAGTTGCAAAGCCCATTAGAGAAACTTACTCTGTATCTTCAGGGTGAGGAAAACAATTAAAAGCACATCCTCTTATAAACATTCTAATAAAGGTATTAGAAAAGTGAGTAAGCCCAGGAGGTGACTGTCAGGGGATGAAATGAAATCCTCCTTAGAGTCAACTAGAAGGGAGTGCCCGCCATTCTACAACATCGTCATGGGCACGGAGCTCAAATGCTCTACATGGGTGAGATGAAAAGAAGAGTAAATACGAGAATAAAAGAACATTACACAACAGAGATCCAGCTGTAGGCTCATGTGTGAGCGAATTTCAGAACCCTAATGGCAGCTCAAAGATGAGAAAAAGGAGGGGTTTAAATACAAAGGGAAGAGGTGGCAATACAACCCCGACTTGGAAATTTAGGTAAGTAGGGGAAACAAGGACATGTCTCTGCTAGGTTAGGCGGCCTTGCGTGGGTTGTGCAGATGGTCAATGAAATTCGCTAATTCCCCAGTGGGGAGCTGAGAGGGGAGAACAAAGCAGGACCAGACCGTGGAACTTGATGCTTGCTGACTGGAGAATGTAATTGATGAGGCAGGTGTCCTCACGCGCCCTGGGTCGGTGTGAGTGACTAGCAGTGTTCCTGGCACATGTTGGCTCTCAAAAAATGTTAATGCCCTTGCTCCCTTCCCTGTAAGTGAGACAGTGTGTAGAATCTATTATGAATGTTATGCTGCATTTAACTGAATTTCCATTTATTTTCAGAGCTTCCAAAAATAAACAGTTTTCATGCTAAGGGCTATTTGGACAATTATTCTCTTTACATGAACACTGAGTATATATTAAGGTGTCTGACCCTCTTCAGTGCAGAAAGTAATAAATACTTCCACGAAACCTTGTTGGTGGCAAAATTTATCATTGGTTCTCTCATCCTTCCTCAGACAGCAAGTTGTTTGGCAGTGTAGTAGGTTTTTCTACTTATTATAAAGTTGCTACGTGGTATGCTTTTTCTCCAGATTGCAATCAATTGTCTAGAAATAGTGTAATGGTAATACTGGGAATAATTAAAAAAAAATTCACAGTCCTTCTCTAACAGTTGCAATATTTACACTTTCCATGTTCTTCTGATCTTTATCCATATGCGTACTTACTTGTACAGAATTTTGGATTTTGCTTTTTCGTTTAATGTTATTTTATATATGCTTTAATAATGCTTCATGGAAGTCATAATTATAATATTTAGTGGCCACAAATATTTCATTAAACTTGTATCTTATAATTTACTGAGTCAATTTTCTATCAGAGGCATTAAAGATTTCTTACTATTTTTTTGCCATTATAAAAGATATCATTATAATTGTATAAGTAGGTTTTTTCCACCACTTGAATTATTTTCTCTGAACAAATTCCCAGGAGTTGCGTTATGGTTATGGATGTACATGACCAGTTATTTTCCTAAAAGGTTGTGTGATTTTACTCTGCCAGGATTCATGGTTCAGACCTCTCTTGCATATCTTCTGACCAGTATTTGCTACTGTCTTCCCTAGAGTTTGTTCCCTAGGTACCATCCTATTGAAGTTTTCCATCTACCTTCCTTGGTCTTCTTTGTAGGCTCAGGAGCTCAGGCCTGGGCGGTCTGCTCTTCCCATTGCTTGCATTCCCCTTAGAACAGCCCTCTACAGCGGGCTTTAATTACTCTATCATGGGTCACATCACATCCCTGAACACCAGACACATACATCCAAATGCCAAGTGGACATCCTAGTCTCTTGTTCCCTAGAAACTGTTTTCTATACGATAGAGTGCTCTCCCAACATGTAAGTTGGATCATGTCATCTGTGAAAAATGCTTCCGTGGATTTCTGCTGCTCTTATGAAATAATTGGGATTCCAAAATTTGGATCCCGAGACCCTTCGTGGTGTGACCCCTGTCTCTTTCTCTTGCCTCTCCCATTCCATATTTCTGTCATTTCCTTGTATGTAGCATGGCTTCCATCCATACCTATGTGCCTGTCAATACCCTTCTTCCACCCTTTTGTCTAGCTGACTCCTATGCATCCTTTGGGGCTCAGAGAGGCCTTTTCTGGACACCAGGCAAGTTTGGGTTTCTCTGTGTTCTCCAAGCCCCTTTCCCAGTCAACCACTTGCTATACTTTATGGAGGCCTGTTTCAGGAGCATCTGTGCCCTAGCACCTCTGGCCTGCCCTCTGCACAGGCCAAGCACACTCCTAAGTCCAGTCCAAGCTCTCGGCAGAGGGTCGTCAAAGTAAGAGGCTGGGGATGTGCACAGGGGCAGGGGGTGCGGAGGGCCTGGGGGTGAGTTACGGACACTTGTTACAGTCTGCCTCCTACATTTCTCAACCCCACTCATGTTCCATATTAAATTCACTCTAGCCTGCCACTTCCGGGTGGTGGCTTCAAGGTGGTGGCTCACCTCACACTCACCTGGTTTTCTTCTAAATTTCTTTTTAAAAAAGAAAAAAAAAAAGATTCACAACAGGAGGGCAGGTGGGACAAGCTTCAGTCCCGGATGCTGCCCCAAGGCCACAGCTGAGGCAGTTTTGCTGATCTAGGCTGCTTGCTCAGTGGGGTGACCCTGAATTCCCCTCTGAGAATCTGAGCCTCTGGTTACACTTTTGTCAAGCTCTGATTGCCTCTGGTTATTGTGCCTTTAAGGAAGAGGAAGCACAAAGTACCTAATCAGGTCACTTAGATAAGTGATAAGAGTGGCCCTGTCCGCCTTGTATTCAGAGTATCCGAAGTATACTATGCCTCTTAAATCATGACTTATCCTAAACCTGGCCCCTCCCCTGGGCCCTTTAAAGACCTTTCTGACACTACTAAGCTGGTAGCCGCCAGAATGTGCCATGGAGGAAAGTATAATGGATCCTGAGGTCACAGGCCATCATGGCACCTCCTTGCTCTCAGGTGGGTCCCTAGGTCCGAGGTGATGAAATGTGTGATCTCATGTCAACCAATCAGCCACTGTGGGAGCTCTCAGACCACGGGGCTGGCCAGAGCATTGTGGACAGGGAAGGCACACCCATACTGGGCACACAGATCGATCTCAGTAAAGACAAATTACTGCCCCACCCCCACCCCAGAAGGGCAGGGATCTGACACAATCAACTTGTCACCAAGTGGCTGGTGGGTCACCTCAAGGGATGGTATCATATTAGGCCCTCAGGGCTGATTTCTGAGGCTCAGATCAGACACTCCTCAGCCGCAGTAGCTAGATCAGCCTTGGTGCTTGATCTTTCAGCCTTTTGCTGGTTGCTCCTTCTTCACTCTTAGGTGCCTGACTGTAAACACGCAGAGACTTGACGTTAACGAGATGTCTCTAGTGATCTTTGTTCACAGTCTTGGTGCTCTTAGCTCCTGCTCTCCCTTCAAAAGACGGTTTTCCCAGATGTGCTTGGGATCCAAGCTGAACCGATCATATTGTACTTCAAATAGGCTACAAGAAAAGATTTGGATCAAAGCAAAACTAAGGGGGGAAGAGGTAGGAGATCCTAGCCTGTAAGAACAGGCTGACATGGATGGCAGGTGTGTGAATAAGGGAGGAGGGGCAGCTGTCCCATGAACCTGATTCTATTTAGTCACTTGTCGGCTCGAAGCAATTATCTTTGAAGATCCATTTTTGCGGAAGCAACATTAGCACCCCTGTATTTCTCTTGTAGTGGTTCTGTAATGATCTGAAGCCCATAAACACAAGTGAATATCTTAGCCGCACACCCATACCATGTTCCCAATGCATGACCCAGTGCCCTGCTCAAAGTCCTGAAGAAATATATATTTGTCGAATGAATGAATGAATGAACAAATATATGAATGGATGAAGTCTTTGATGGATAAATGATACTTCATAGGAATCATTTGAATAGAAAGCTTCTCCAGCTCATTTAAGACAGGACTTGATTTGCAGGGGGTGGGATAGGTGGTTTAGCCGGTTAAAGAAGACTCTTGATTTTGGCTCAGGTCATGATGTCAGGGTCGTGAGATTAAGCCCCATGTTGGGCTCCGCACTCAGTGCACAGTCTGTTTGAGATTCTCTCTCTCCCTCTGCCGCTCCCTGGCTCATGTGCACTCTCTCTCTTTCTGTCTCTCTAAAATAAATAAATAAAAATATTTAACAAAAGGGCTTCATTTGCCAAACTTCATTTGGACACAGCATTTCAAAAGTATGCTTTCTGATAAAGGGAGGTATGGCTATAAATGAACAATGCTTTTCACAGTGTCTGAGTCACCTCACACCCCTCCACCTCATCTGATAACGGTCCTTGGCAGATCTGCCCTTTTGCCGGGGATTCCCCTGGGCTATCACCTCTTGCCTACCCCTGTGTGTTCTACCACATCATGCATAGCGTTGCCAGGCACCAGAATGTAAGCACCAAGCGGGAGGAAATGGGGGGAATGTGAGGGCAAGTCTATGGCCCTGAAGCCTCCTGACGGTACACATTTCTGTGGATATCATGCACATTTTACCTCACGATGGTATTTTTTATGCTGACAGAAAGATAAAGCTGGGCAATAATGGAAATGCTGACTGCTGAAGTAATGCCGAAAAGGAAATAATTTGTTTCGATGAGACATTGTCATTATGTGTGTTGGTTTAGCCCAAGCATCTGCCTCCTCTTCCCACCCACAAAGGTTATCTTCTTCTAATATCTTGCAGAGGAGGGTGGGGGTTGTATCAACGCAAGCTTCAGCCACTTCTCCTGTGTTGCCGCCTTCTACATCCCCCCACCCAACAAGGAGACGACAGGGATGTGACGAATGAGCTTCATCACTTAAGCTTTGGCATATCAGGAGTGTCTTTATCTTCAGCTGGATAAAAATATTTAACTAGGGCTTTCACCCTCAAGAATCTCTCTATTAAATAAAGCAAACGCAGTAGAGATCTAATAGAAATTCGAAAGAAGCTAAACAAAAGATAAATCAAAGATCAGTATATTATATGCCCCCTAAAAACATGTAAGCAAAGTTAAAGGCCTTGGCATCTCTAGTGAAACAGAGAAACTAGCTTTGGATGTGCAATGAGGAGTCCGCCTGCGCTCCAGTGCTGTCTAGCTCTGTGAAGCTGTATGAGTCTGGTCTTCCTGGGCCTTGGTCTCTTGGCCTTCCTGGGCCTTGGTCTCTTCCTCTGGGGAATCCTGGTTTGGTGTCTGTCTGTCTGTCTCTCTGTTAATATAGGAACCTTCTCTTCAAATGAAATCTCTCGAGAAAGGAAAACTGATATATATAAAGAAAATTATCATGGGTCTTCTCCGGTTGAGTGAAGCAGGAACGGAGTCAGAGGTACCCATTTCTAGCAGCCTCTGAGACATATCTCAGGAACCTGTAGGGTCCAGTTGGAAAAACTTTCTTTTTTTTTTTTTGTTTTAAGATTTATTTATTTGACACAGAGAGAGAGAGGTCACAAGTAGGCAGAGAGGCAGGCAGAGAGAGAGAGGGAAGCAGGCTCCCTGCTGAGCAGAGAGCCCGATGTGGGGCTCAATCCCAGGACCCTGAGATCATGACCTGAGCTAAAGGCAGAGGCTTTAACCCACTGAGCCACCCAGGTGCCCCGGAAAAACTTTCTAGCTCTGGGAATTTATGATGTGCAAACTCTCTGAAAGAGCTGCTTTCCTGATCTTACCAGTCAGGGAAGTGGGAGACTTTCCTGGCTAGGAGTTTGAGAATATCCATTCTGGCCAATTTTCTAAATATCCTGTATTAATTATTATGAAAAACATTAACTTGAGTCTGAATACCTATACTTTAAAGGACATCTACAGACTTGGGATTCCCAATTACAGAGAAAATTATCCTACATAATTACCTTCATGGTGTGGCTAACCTGATGGCCAGCATTTCTCTATACAAACTCTCTTCTGATAAGCCCTCAAAACTGAAAAAAAAAAAAAAAAAAAAGAAAAAGAAAAAGAAAAAAGGAAAAAAAGAAGAGAGAGAGAGAAAGAGAAATGGCCAAGGGAGGGAAGATTTCCCTTGGGGGTATTTGAGGAGATTGCCAAACCCAGATTAGAGGCAGCACCTTGCACCTCATTAAAACACAGAGAGAGAGAGAGAGAAAGAGAGAGAGAAACACAAAAGCCCAGCTCTAAGGCAGAGTACCCCTCTTGCAGACTGGCTTACCAATCCCTCAGTTCCCAGGAGCCAGGCAGCCTCCTCTGGGCAGGGCTCACCTCCTGTTTGCCCCACTGTGAAGTCCAAATATCACATTCCATCTCCCCACCCCCCACCCCCATGAGTGTGGAAAAGTATGCCAAGTACTGTCCAAATCCCAACTACTACAAGTGGGAAAACAAATATGAGAATCTCCTGACCACCAAGGACAGTGCCAGGTATACAGCAGGCACTCCATAAATATTTGTTCAGTAAATGAAAAGATGAAGGAATGAAATTCCTCATCTCAGTATCCGTTTTGGAGACCTGCTGGTGAAAACCCAGTTCTGAACATCTTCAGATCCATTCCATCAAGTTTTGAAAAAGGAGGGGAAAAAGTGACAACACATGTGGAATCAGGAGCTGGCAGAGAAAGTGTGATCTGATTCGGCATCCCTGGTCATTAAGTGTCCCCGATGGCCGCTGGCTTGGGTGATGACAGCGTGCCCCACGCGGTCCTCTGTAGGTGCGTGGGCCGGCTGGCTCGGGGCAGCCCTCGAGCTGCTGCTGCTGCTGCTGCTGTGCGGGGGCTCATCACCTTATCAAGATCTCCCCCGCCTGCCGTGCTGCGTTCCCCAGCCACCCAGCAGCGCTTCACCCCTGCTGGCTGCCCTGCACTGCCAGCTCCCTTCCAGGCCACCCACCACCGGGGCTGTCTTCTCCAGAGTCCAGCCTCCTCCCTGAGCCACGGTGTTTCAACAGCTGGCCTAGGTACCCCCCTGCTCAGAGAGAGAGAGCGCCAGGGAGGCCCCCAGCGGAAATAGTACCAGTTCTCCAGGGCAGCACGGGCTTGATGGAGCCTGATTCTTTCTGATGGCTGTCACTGCGCCTAGAGCCGGGTGGAAGTCAGGCACGAGGTGGCCTGGTTTGCTCCAGTGCAGCAGGAGCGGGGGAGGTAGACAGCTGGCTTTTGTGGGGGCAATGGAGAGAAGCAAGGGAGGTGGTACCTTTTTTTTTTTTTTTTTAATTTATTTTGAGATTTCTACTTTCTCCACTCATTTCAGGGGCCCATATTGGTTATTCAGGTTCCAGAACCGGGGCAGGGAGTGACTCACAGCTCTTCAACAACAATAACAGTAAGCTGGCAGAAATCATGTAGTTCACTCTTTTGAGGTCTAGACCAAAAATTAGATGAAGCTTAATTTGATATTTTTAAGACCCTCTAGTTCTGTGTTTTACTGCACAGTCCCTCTCTTTCACCTGGGGTAGGAAGAGGTAGTGCACATGGCCGGCTCCCTGTGTGATGTTTAATTTCCAAAGGTCTGCCTCTCCTGCCCTCTTCTTCGAAGCCTTAAGTTCTCTGTGGCTTCCTTGCATGATGGGCTTCTCCCAGGGGTGGTGCCCTCAGCCCAGGGGCCATGTTCGTCCTCCTCTTGATTCAGGTGTCTGCCACCCAGGCAGTTACAAGCCCCCTGGTGCGCTTTAGAAGAGACAGAACAGTTGGCAAATAGCAAATCAGATTTTCAAAGAGCTGGGATGCCCTTGATATGATATGATAACAGCAACTTATCTCTTATATTTCTCCCTGAGATTATCTCTTCATTCACCCTCTCTTTCTCCCTATCCCTTGCTCTCCACAGTCTGCTCCCCAGAACCTTCTTCCTCTGCCCGATTGTGCTTCTTTCCTCAACACCTCCCTTTGCTTTCTGCCTCCTCTCCCCTGTCTCCCCTGCTCCCTTCCCCTTAAACCCATGGTAGCAAGTAATACAAATGGCAGTTTTGACATGTGGACTTTTTACTTACCAATCAGATTGCTTCATTCCCAAAGCGAGGCAGGAGAACACTTTTATATTATTTTTTTAAAAAAGAAAATGAATCCTCAAACCAGCCACTTTGCTATCCCCTACTGGACCTTTAATGGGAGTCCACTATAGAGAAGACCATCCTTCCCCTGGCTGGCATTGTGGGAGGATAGCAGGACCAACTCGACACTGTCCTCATTAGGGCTTTCCCTGTGTCAGGAGAGCTGAGACTGCAGAACAGGTGAGAGTCCTGGATATAAAAGTATGGAACAGGGATCCCCTGAGCATCAGACTTGACTGGGAAAGACCTCCATTCCTCTAGGCTATGCCATGAGCTACTTCCTCAGTGAAGGATACCCAGTCCTTAGCACTTTGCCAAAGAGAAGGGGTTGAGAATTAATTGGGCCATACCTCCAATGCTCAGTTCCCGGCTGGGGTCACTTTTTCTAGCTGTCTTCCCAACCTGTGGTGGGATTGTATTCCCAGCCCCCTCGTGGCCTTGGGAGGCCAAGTGACAATTCCAGCCAACAACTATGTGTGGAAGTGATGTGTGTGACTTCCAGACTGAAGTATCTAAATGCCAGTGGGAACCTCTGCAGTTCTCTTTCCCTCCGTTTGCTTGGATCTCAGAGATAGGACAATGTAGAGCCAAGCCTTCAGCTCATAGTCTGAATGATAATTACACCTTCTTTTTAGTCACTGAGCTTTTGAGATTGTTACTATAGCATAAACTACCCTAACTTGACTGAAATACAAGGTACAAACCTCTGCCCCCAACTTCTTCCCCTTGATCATAATACCAGGGGTATTCCAATGTGGGGAACAAGGACAATATTTGTCTGAAGAGAGGGAGGCCCCATCGAGATCCTGGAGTGGTATTGGGCTCACCGAGCAGTGAAGAATTTATGATTGTGTGTTAAACCAGCTCACTGGTTGGCTTGTGTTTTAAAGACTTCAAGATCCAGAGGTGAACCCCAGAGTAGCCGTGGAAAACCATAGAGATGGCAGAGACTGACCTAGTGTATCACCAGATGACCCAGGAGGATTGGGCATGCGGTGCAGGCTCCCCCAAACCCCCTTAGTGCTTTGCTATGCACACCCTAGGTTGTTAGGCCCCCTTTGTGTTTGAGCAGGTGGCATGGGACTGCGGCGTGTGAGTGTGTCAGGAGAGTAGGTGGAGAGGCAGGAAGAGGCAGGAGGCCATTTGTCATGTAGTCTTCCTAAGTTGGTCAGTTTGGCTAGCCAGGCATAGCTTCCTGCCCCTGGGTCTCAGCTTCCCCTTCCTTCCTACTTTCCTTCCTTTCTCTTTTTATTCAAGGAACGTTTTATTCCAGAAATATTAATTGAACACATAGCACATCCCAGGCATGTGCTGGGTCCTGGAGACACGGTGACGAGTAAAATCATCAGGCCAGTGTTATTGGGAACAAAGGCACTGAATCCTATTTCCAATATGGGCCAGGAGTGTTCCTCAGTAATCATGTGACTGTGTCATGTCCAAACAATGTCACACATCAGCAGACCCCACTTGGGGATTCTTTCCTGACCTAATGACTCTTCCTCTGCAGGTGATTTTTTCTCCCCCTCAAGAGAATCACCTCTTGTGACCCCTGCTTGTCTGTTTTCACACTGTTTTCTTCATGACCCTTCCCTGGTATTTACTTCCTGCTCTTCACCGTTCTGCCTTTCTCTCTCAGTTCATTGCAGTGGGTGGCCCATTTCTTTTTTTCTTTTCTTTTTTTTTATTATTAACATATAATGTATTATTTGCCCCAGGGTACATGTCTGTGAATCATCAGGCTTACACATTTCGCAGCACTTACCATAGCACATACCCTCCCCAATGTCCATAACCCAGGGGTGGCCCATTTCTGACTGACATTTCTCCATAGTCTCTTGGCTTCTGCCACATCCTTATGTCCTCAGCTTTGTATTCTCCATGGACTCCATTCTTCACTACATCCTGATGGAATCCGCGGCCTCCTCTCTTGGCAGCTGGCTGCCTTCCGCTCACCTAGCATCCTGGATATCTTCTGTCATCTCTCCTCAGCCTGTGTCCAACCAGGGGAGCTGCATGGTGGAAGGTGTCTCTTCAAAGCTGACATCCTGCTTGTGTTACGAGCCTGCATTATTAACAAGACCTTCCTGACACCGAATGTCCAATATGAGTGTGCTGCAGGAGTGAGCGGCAGCTGCTGGGTCTGGCCCAAGTCTCACAGCTGGAAACAAGGGAGGATCTTATCTCTGCTCCTCATATTTGGCCTGGAGTTTGATGCAATGTGTAACAGGAGCCTCCCAGCCCACCCTGCAGCTCCCCAGAAGCCACCTAGAGCTTGCTCATTTGACTTTCTCTTGTTCTCCTCTGCCACTGCCAGGCCACTGTCACTAACAGGTGTTACTCTGTGGAGGGTGTGACACGTGGGCTCGGCTGGAATTCTGGTTCTAGCATTTACTAGGCTGTGTGATCTTCACTGTATTATTTCACTTCTCTGTGCCTATGTCTTTGTCTTCAGTAAAATGCACATTAAGCAGTACCTGGTTTACTGAGGTGTTGATAAGATTGCAGGAAGTGTTTATCCCCTTGCCTGGGTCCTGGCGGCTGGTTAGCCAGAGACCCAGGACTGTATCTCAGCCGCCGGGCTCCCATTCTTTCTCTTGCACTCCAAGCTCCCACTTACGAGTCTGCTTCATGGAGTAAAACCCTCAAAGATGTGAGTTTGTTGTACATCGCAAAACAGTTGTCAAGACTTCTCTCTCAAATTTTTTGTTTCCATGTGACCTTTTGTTTCGTCTTGGAAAGAAATGTAAAACCAGCCGAGTCCATTGGCTGTGGAATGGGTCTATAAAATCAACCAATTTAATGAATAGTTATCAATGAAAGAATGATAATAATATAAATAATAATAATAATAAGCCATTGTCCAGAGCCAAATATATAAATGATTAAAAAATCTTAGGATGTTGCAGTGCCTGGGTGACCCAGTCGGTTAAATGTCCGATTCTTGATTTCAGCTCCGGCCATGATCTCAGGGTCGTGAGATCGAGCCCCATGATGGGGTCTGCTCAGTGGGGTGTCTGCTTGAGTTTCTCTCTCTCCCCCTCTCCCTCCCCTCTCCTCCATACTCTCTCTTTCTCTCAAATAAATAAATAAATCTTTAAAAAAATATTAGGATGTTATCATGCCTACTGATCCTAATAGCAATAGAAAATAGAACAGGAAATAATAAAGATCGATTAATTTTTGGCTTCTTTTCTTTGTTGGTAGTTGTTATTTTTCCTGATTTAGGAAAGACAAGAGCCTATATGATTGATGATTGTAGGAAAATATTTTTTAAAAAGGACTTGTGGCATCTCGTCTCTGAGAACTGGAAATTGCACTAGATTTATAATTGAATTTTCTGGTAAAAGGCATTCAAACAAATTTCAGAGGAACATCTAAAAGTTGATGCATATTTATCCACACTCCTTTAAATCAGATGTCTTTGATCTTCTCCAAAATCTTTAGCTTTTGAAATAGATCTATAACTTGTCTGTACTAACTTATGGACAAGATTGGGCAACGTTTGTGTTGACAGACCGACCTGCCAAAGGCTAGCTCCCTAAACATTACCAGCAAAAGCTCTTGATAAGGCAAAGCAGAATGTCCTCATGGTCAGGGAGAACATCCCTCAGCAGAGGTTGGAAGTGTCTCAGAGCAGAGGAGGTGACATCAGAATTTATTGAGAATTGTAAGGTTGGTGGAAACAGCAACGTAAGGATTCCGAGAGGAGGGAGGACAGAATCTTAGGCTGAAAACTGCTGATGCTTTCCACTGAAGAGTTTGTGAATCTTTTGTTGAAGTTCAGGTGAGACAGCCGTGGAAAAGTATAGTCATACCAACAAAGACAGGAGGAGAGCAAAGTCATGTGAGTGTAGACAGTAAGGACTAGTTTCAGTTCTCTGTGTCCAGGCTGGGTATGGGGTAGATGGTTTTGGTTCTCACACCTCTCTTGGGTGTGAGAAGCTTCACCAGGGCTGGGGTCCTGGGAGCCTCTTTTACCACAGGCTTCAATTTGCAGGCTCGTTTCGATTGGTTAGACTAACCCTGTTTCACTTGGAGATGGCCTATTGCTGCCATGAACAAAATCAAGCCTCTGCCAACAAGAAAGAGAGAGAGAATGGGCATCGGTTAGTCTACTGGCTGTATTTGCCACAGTGAGGAGGGAGAGAGCTTGATGGCCAGCAGAGAAGGCCGGCCTTTTTGAGGTCACCGCTGCACTGAGGCCCGGTCCTGAGGTAAGGCTCAGCCTCAGCACCAGCTCGTCTCTCCTCTATGCTCAGGGCCCTGACTCCTATGCCTTTTGTTCAGGGTCACACTCTGCTGAATTGTAGTCTCCCACTAGCAGAAATGTCCCATCATGACTCTGACCCTTTGCTCTTTGGCCAGTCCAGCCTGGTGCTGATGATGTTTTCCATCTCATTGGCTCTGATCTCCTCTCATGCCACTTTCTTTTCTCTCCCCACGCTCCAGCCACACTGCATTTTCCTACCTGGAACACTTCAACTACTGCTGAGTTCTGCCTCCGGGCCTTTGTACCTGATGTGCATCTGGCCTGGAATGCCCTTGTTAGGATACTTTGTATGTCTCCCACTGTTCAGGCCACAAGCTCAGCTGTCACCTCCTCAAAGAGGCCTTTCCTGACTGCCCTTTTGAAAGTGGACCCTGAAGAACTCTCAGTAACATTCCGCTCCATCATCCTTCTTTGCATCTATCGTTCTTCGAAATGATCTTGTTTGCTAGTTTGCTTACTAATTTGTCTCCACCTTAACAGGAACAGAAGTTTCATGAGAGTCCTATCTTGTCGGTCTTCTTCACAACTGGAGCCTCATTTCCTAGAAAAGGCCCAGGATGTAGTTACAATAAAACATTACGAATCAATAACAGCTAACTACTTGATTATTTATATGGGACCGGGCATTGTTTTTAAGAACGTCAATGTATTATTACCTATTTAATCTTCCTAGCAAACCTATTATCCCAATTTTACTGAGACACAAAGAAGTTAAATGAGATCATAGACAGAAGGTACCAGAAGTGGCATAAATTAAATGTCCAATAAATATTTATTAGACTTTTTTAAATGAACCTTTTATTTTGTTCTTGACATCCCTACCAGGAGGCACGTACTCTTTGGCAACACATAAGAGTCTCCTGGCACAGTGTGAGGCTTTTCTGCTCCTGCCTTATTAATTTTCTAACAGCACTAGGTCACATTTCCTTCTACAGTTTTAACACGCAGCTACAGTTTGAACACCACACATCTTAAGGTTATATAACAGAATTATCTGCAACAAACCCACACCACATCTTAATTTAATATATGATACATATCACACATGTTAGACATCCTTTGATTAGATTATAAATGCTTATCCTCAAAATTCATCTGTGTTAGAAAATATCACCTGGGACTTTCCACTCCATTCTCAACTGAACAGCCCAGCCAAGCAAATAGCTATCTACGAATGCACTGCCCCATGATTATGTCTCATCCTACTTCCCCTTATCAGTGTGGTTTTAAGTTAGGCATGGTCTCACCCTGCTGCTCTCCAGGCTTCTGTCTATCCACTGGGATGCTATTTCCCTTGGAAGTTCCCCTTTCCATTCTCTTTTCTCATCACTAGCAGTCCCTTGCCTGGATGTTGCTCCCTTTCATGCCCATGTGATCCCACATGGCTACAAGAGCTTATCCACTTAGCAGGAGACATCAAGTATCAATCACTTTATCCTACAAATATTCATGGATGCCCACCGCCCATTATACAGCAGGTCTAAGTGCTAAGGAAATAGGAATTAGAAAAATGAACATGGTCTTTGGCCCCTGAAGCTTAGTCTCATTGGAGACATAGATATTAATCAAAGAATCGCACCGATGTTGTTGAGTATGAGGAAGGGCTCTTACTGGGTGCTGTGAGAGTATAGTCTGGAGGAGTAAGGCAGGGTTTCCTGGACCTTCTGTCTGAGGTCTGAGGATGATTTGGAGGAAACTGGGTGAAGAGGGGGAGTTGAAGTGAGGAGGAGGGGGGCCAAGGCTCTGAGGGGGTGAGCATGCCATTTGCAAGGAAGTGATAAGAGAGGAGTGAGGGAGCTCAGGAAGAAGGAGGAGAGGTCTGAGAGATGAAGTGGGCAGGAACCACACCGGGCAGGGCCTTGGGATCCATGTTCTGATTTTGAACATAT
>CM052886.1:61691666-61869083 GCA_028534135.1 Potos flavus | reverse complement strand
TTCAATTTGCAAGTTATTCAGCTCTCACCATCATTCCCTCAGGTTACCAGCCTGAATATATAAATGAGGGACAGCTGTCACTGTAACGGGACTGACTCGGTTCCCTCTTGGAAAAGTGCCTCCCTCTAATCCTGCCTTTTCCTTTAAGGAGGTCTCACGTGTGAATTCAACCACAGCCTCTTTCCTCTCTTGCACCTTTGAGCCTTGGTCTTTCCTATGAAAGAAAAAAGAGAAGGGAAGAAGAAAAAGAGGAAGGAAAGAAGAAAGGAAGGAAGGGAGGGAGGGAGGGAGGGAGGAAGGAAGGAAGGAAGGAAGGAAGACATTGAAATCTGTGTAGGGCAGGAACAGAGTGAGGAAACAGTGTGGTGAAGAAGTCTGAGGACAGGTGTCCCAGGACTCACGCTGGC
This sequence comes from Potos flavus, assembly GCA_028534135.1. Classification (NCBI taxonomy): domain Eukaryota; kingdom Metazoa; phylum Chordata; class Mammalia; order Carnivora; family Procyonidae; genus Potos; species Potos flavus. The sequence goes on along the minus strand of CM052886.1, from coordinate 61,868,676 downwards.
AGCCAGGGCTGCTCTGAAGAACAGGGTTCGGCTAACTCCAGGAGACCGGGCAGGGATCAGGTGTGAATGTGGAGCCAGCCCCCTACTTTCCATTAGTGTCCAGGCCTAGAAGAGCTGTGCCTGACTCCTGGGTTGTCAGTGGAAAGAGACCCTTGTCCAGGGGGCAGGGAGGAAGCGACCCGTGTATGAGAGTGGGATCCAGTCTGGCACGAGCCAGTGTCTTACTGGAGACTCAAGCTGCATGTTATAGTCTGTAGGGTGTCCATCTTTAGTAGGGGGCCCCTGATGTGCCAGAGATCCTGCATGCACAGTCACCTTGACAAGACTCCCCAGAGAGCCTCTCCTCTGAGACTCCCCAGCTCTTCACTCAACTGTGAGGGGCTCCTTGGCCTGCTACTTAGTCTCATCTGATTTAGCCTCTTTATGGAACTTGGGACAGCTTCCCTGGAGCCCCCTAGAGTGTGAGCATCCCCTTGTTCATCCACTTAAGTTCAGACATATTATCACTGTGAGGGTAATCGAATCTCCCCGGTCCTGCCAACTCCATTTGCCCATGGATCACAGAAGGCCCCTTCTGCTATTGTGCCAGCCTCAGAAGGGGGATGCCTTGCCCCAGGGAAGGGATACAAATCCTGTTTCTATTTCAAAAAGGAGACCTTTCTCATAGCCCTGCTTTCCAGAAACATGTGGAGCTCTCCTGAGTGAAAGCCCATGGACTTCATACAGTGTACAAGGATTGGGGGCAGGGTAATGGGGTGGTGCCAGGTGGTTTGTATCCAGGGCCTTGGGTGCCAGAAGGATGACAAGGCCATTATATTCCTTCCTCAGCTCCTGGGAGACAGACTGGGGAGGGTGCCTGTGATGGGTTTCTGAATCACTACCACAGAAACAAACAAGTGCATCCTTAGACAAACTGTGGTAATTAGAAGGGAAACATAATGATAGTGAAGTTACCTTTCTCCATTCATTCCACAAGCATTTTCCTGAGTGTTTATTTTTGGCACAGAGCTATTTTAGGGGTGGGGGAGAGCATGTGGGGAAAAGGAAAGGGAATTGGTCCAATGTGGCAGCTTGAGAGGAGGCGATGGATGGTGGGGGATGGGCAGTATTAGTGTTTGGTCTGTGGAAGATGAAACGCAGCTCTGCTCTGTGGGCGGTTCTTTGATCTTCCAGTAACTGCTAGAGTAGCAATTAGCATCCTTAATGCTGAGGGGAGTCTCTGAGAAAGCCTTTAGACTGCTGATTTAGGTTGGTAAATCCGGAAGTGTGGGTGCCTGCTCCTGCGTGTGTGTGTGTGTGTGTGTGTGTGTGTGTGTGTGAGAGAGAGAGAGAGAGAGAGAGAGAGAGAGAGAGAGAGATGGTTTTTAAATTAGATGTTTGATGTTTCTAATTGATTGAATTTTTACTTTTTACATGACAAAACATTTTAAGCAATCATAAAAGTATCCACCACTCAACTGTCAGTATTTTGCTATATTTGCTTCATATATATATTTTTAAATGTAAAAAAGTTACAGATAAAATTGAAATCTACTTTTTCTTCCTCCCCAGAGCCACCCATTCTCTTAAAATTGTTCCTTGTCCATGCTTTCATATCTATGCCGTATGTATGGATTCACAAACAGCGCACCATATAGTGCTGTTTGGGGTATTTAAAATGTTTACATAAACAGTATTTTGCTGTTTTCACTCAACATTGTGTTTCTAAGATTTACCTATTGTGATGCTCGTAGAACAAATTTGCTCATTTTTAAAATCACGTTACAGTGTTCCATCTAGGAATGTATCATAATTATGTTTCTATTCCCCAATCGATGGACATTTAGGTTGCTTCCAATTTTTTCTTCTATGACAACAATGGGACTAAAAATATTAGTGTGTATGTCTTCTTGTGCACTTGAGTGATAGTATTTCTAGTTTATGTATCGTATATAAGGCTTCAACTTTCTGGCCATTACCAAATGGCCCTCCAAAATGATTACACACCTATCAGAACTGTGTGAGAGTTCTCATTCCCTTACAACCTTTCTGATACTCAGTAATGTATAACTAACACTTTGCCTCTGTCTTAATTCGCATTTCTCTGATTACTATTGAAGGTGAAAACCTCTCTTTTTGTGTTTTGACCTTTCGGGTTTTCTTCTTCTGTGAATTTTTTTTTTTTTTTCTCTTTTGAGTTTTCTTTATTCTTTTATTTGTAAGAGATCTTCAAGTACTCTGGGTGGTGATATTTTGTTGGTCATATGGATATTTTAGGATTACTTGACAAGAGCAGGGATGGTGCTCTTCTCTGTGTTAGACGCGAATTAATTGTTTCTCTGGTAAAGTAGTGAGATATAAATTAACACAAGGGACAAAAGTTAACCCAAACACTTTCAAACAAATCTTTTTTTTTTCTAACCAAGATAAGATTAGATCATAATAGCTATTAGCAACCTTTTTTTCTCAGCTTCTGCTGCTGAAGTTCCTTTTGTATTTCAAAAGTCTGTATGGTTAAGAGCCAACCCCTCCCCACCCAATCTTAAAAGAGATGGACTAAGGGGTGCCTGGGTGGCTCAGTTGATTAAATGTCTGACTCTTGATTTCGGCTCAGGTCATAGTCTCAGGGTAGTGAGATTGAGCCCTACATCAGGCTCCCCAGTCAGTGGGGAGTCTGCTTGAGATTCTTCCTCTCCCTCTCCTTCTGTTCCCCCCACCCCCACTCCCACATACTCTCTGTCTCTCAAAAAAGAGAGAGAGAGAGAGAGAGTAAAAGGAAGGTGTCGTTCTGTAGACATAAACTTGCAAGTGTTTTGTAGTTAAGGAAGGTGTTCAGATACACTCTTTATAAGTTAGAATGACTGTCAGAGATGAAATCCAATTGTAACTGTTCTGTCGTTACTAGGGGCACTGAAAAGTGGGCTTTCTTCACAGAAGCATTGTAAAGAAGAAAGTATACATTTTATTTCTTTAACAATAAATAATAATAAAGAGTGAGATGTGAGAATGCCATGCCCCTGGTCTTCCTCTGCTTGCATTTTATATGAATTATCTCCTGGGATGAAATAGTGAGTGCTTTGTGTACAGTGCTTCTAGAAATGCTAGTACCAGTGTTTTATGTCCTTCCAGAAGAAGGAAGAATTATAAGATGGCAAATGTCTGACAGCCTTGGTATGCAAGGCAGGATTTTCCAAGGGTTTTCGGATAATGATTTGCAAATATTTCCTCCAACTTATTGGTCATCTCTTGTTTTGGGGTGTTCTCTCTTGAACAGAAGTGGATGATCTCATTCTTTGTGCCTCTCTACATGTCTCTCCCTCAGTCCTCCTTAGGCCATTACTTTCATCGGTCCTTTCAGGACCCTGACTATAATCAGCTTAGCCATCTGCCACTGCCAGTGAGTCCATAAATACTTTCATCTTAGGTCACTTCTCCTCCCATACAAAGTGGATGATGAAGTGCATTATCTGAATCTGTTCATCAGAGGGATTTCCCCTCCTCACCGTCCCTCCAAGACACTGTGAGTTGAGCTGTAGTGTAGAAGTGTTCCATTTTCAGCTCATACCAACATACCAAACCAATCCACCATGGGCCAAGTTCAGGGTGTCCCTTCTCCATAAACTGCTCATAGGGGACCCCTTCCCCAAAGGACACCATGAGGTAGAATTGTGACAGAGGAAAGTGTCATAGGGGCCTGGGTCCCCTGCCCATGTAGCATACTTGTGACCTCTGGACCCTCTTGAACCTGATCCCAGATATATCATTTTCCTATTATAATTTTAGGACTTATTATGTCTGATATTACCTGGCTCCCAGCTGCATAGTCAGACACCAGTTCCCACACAGCCCAGTAGCATGGCAGGAGCTACTTTCCAAATGGTCTAGGATCCTCCGCTGTGGAATGATTCTCTGCTGTGGACTGCGTGGCCTCGCTCCAGAGTGTCTCCCGTTAGCACTTGCCAGAGGCTCCACACACTGTTTTTCTCCTCCACAGACACCTCTGAGCAACGAATGATCTTTTAGGTCACGTGCAAGCCTGATGCTCCTGCAGCCGGAGCCTGCTGCTGAGCCCTTTCCTGCCCTCCGAGCTGCCACCTTCCACATCACCTAACATAGCATCTTTAGACTGGATTATGACAGAGATCAGAATAGTTAACACTGCCCTGGGTTACAGCCATAAATGTATACCCTCGTCTATCTCATGCGAGTGCAGATTGTTTCTGGTCCTCCTTCATACAAAACCAGCGACCTCATTCCATGTGCATGAGCCCGTGTCCACCTGCTTTAGCAATGATACTGCACTTGGTACAGAAGCTGCAATTTGGGTACCGCTCATTGAAGTGGTAGTGATTCACTGTCAGGTGCCTTCATCCAATCAGCGTTTGCAGAGACAGACTGGCGAATTAGATGGGGACATATAACGAGGACCCCTATCCCTGAGTCCTCTAAGTTTTTGAGGTAACAGTGATATCTGTCATCTCTTCCAGTGCTGATACTGTTTTGATTTACCATCCTGGCCAAGGGACAGTTTCAGGGCTTCTACTCGGCTTTTTATACCCCAATAGCGCTTAATTTCAACATCAAAAACAAATGTGAGATTTCTGCCCACTCCTAAGGAAGTCCATTCTAAATATACATTTGGGAACCAAGAAAATGACCCCTAGATGTTTCCGTGCACATTGAACACACTGTGAGGTGGCCCTGGGCAGGACTCCATTAATGACCCGACCCGCATTTGCTTCTATTCTAACAGGAGGGCCGTGATGGTCCTGTGAGTCTCCCCCTTTCTCTAATACACTTAACCCTCTAAGATAGACATAGGTATTGAAGCAGAAGACAGAGGAATCTCGAGCATTTTCATGGTGGTGTAAGGCCCTTCCTTATGGGAACCTGTCTCTTCTTTATTCAGTGGGCACTGGCTCGTAGAACTGGTTCTGGTCTGGGCACTGGGAAGGGGGTCCTGTTTCTCCACTTGCCTGGCTCATCCTAGTCTTCTGCTTATCTATTCTTGATCTCTTTTGAATATGCTTTTGTCGGTCGCCCATCCATATTGTTCCTGGGAACACCATGTTCTTTGGGCCATCTTCATGGACCCCCATGGATCAGGCTCCCTGACTCTGATTCCATTCCTACTGCCTGTCAGGGAAATTTCGCCCATCTTGCTTTTGACAATTAGAAGTTGCCATTTGGCCTCTGCTATTCTGGAATCCTATTACTTCCATGGCTACCAGGGTACCAAGATGGGAAATGGCATGTTCTGTGTCCATTCTGTGCAGAGAGGGCAGTCTCATCTTGAGTTTCTCAATGATGCTGATGTCCCCTCACCAGTATGCTCTTTTTCACCTTGGTAAATGGAGTGTCCTCCAGGTTGGACTGACCACACAATGGTCAGCTGGTGGAGTCAGACCCTTCTAACATGCCTACCTCTCTGAGCTTTTTGACTCCTTTCTCCACAGTTTACCACTAGAGTACTGGCACCTCCAGTTCACTTAATGTGTGTCATCAGTCTTTCTAGGATTTCAGAGGCATCTAAGCAGAGTGCTAGAACTGTCACTTGGGGCCCTTAGCAGGGTGTTAAGTTATGTGTCATGGAAGAATGTCCCTATGTCTTTTTTAAAAAAGACTTACAAGTTAGGGGAGCAGCAGGCAGAGGGAGAAACAGGCTTCGCCATGAGCAGGGAGCCTGATGTAGGGCTCATTCCCCAGACCCTGGATTCATGACCTGAGCTGAAGACAGATGCTTAACCAACGGAGTGACCCAGGTGCCCCAGAATGTCCCTATGTCAATAAACTCTCCCATATTTATGTTTCATTTATCTTGATCCTGCACCCTGAGGATCTTCTCCTTGCATATTCCCCCGTTCCTGCCATTTAGTGGGCACTGGCTCACTGCAGCAGCATTGGCTCATCCTCTCTTTCCTCCCTTAGCGAGTCCTCACCCCCAGTTTAGTTATGCTGAGATATAACCCTAACCAAAGATCCAGTAGCCAAGAAAAGGGGTGGGAGAGTATCCTAGAGGGCAAGCATTGTCTTTTGTAAGTCTCCTGCTTTATTTGAGGACTTTGGACAGTTTTTAAGAAAGCAGAAGGAGGGGGCGTCTATATTTCTGTGACTCCAGAGGTTTCAGAAGAACTAGAGCTTCCAGGTTTCCAACAGAACCTACCCAGATATCTCATCCCGACTCTCAGGATCCCTGTCACTCCCCACCAGGGCCCTGGCGGTGGTAGAGGAGACTGGGCTAGGCTGAGAGTTCAGCCTCCTCTGAAGTTTTGCCGCTCTTAAATCCTGTGCCCTTTTTCCGGATGCATTTGCCCTCTGGCTGCAGGGAATAAGAGTCTCTGTTAAGGAGACCCCTAACCCTCACATTTTGCCCTAAGCCTGTCTTTTCTCTCTCCAGTGAATCAATTGTACTTCGCCACAGTCCTTATAATTGCATTCTACATAATCCTCAGATGTCTGGACATTGCCCCAGCTGGTGCTTCCCTTTCTAGCCATATCTGTCCCCTCGTAGTTCATTACAGGTGAATGCCACTTGCTTTCTATATCACCCACAGTCTCATTTAAATATTTTAATCATATTTATTATATAGACCTTTCCACATTGTTCTATTACCTTAGGTTCCTGGTTCTGCATGGCCTGGCTCTTCCTTATAGCACTTTGTTTCCTTCCGGGGGTGTAATATTTTACTGTGGACAGGCCACTCTCTGGTTCTTTTCTGTGGAAGTCTCACCTGAGCTGGACCGCCTTCATGTCAGGATTCTGTCTGTTCTGGACCAGTTTTTGCCAGTTCCTATACCATGCTGTTATTGCAAATTCAGATACCACAGCCAATGGCTCAGATTTCTGACTATTCATGGGTGATCCCCTTCACCTAGCACCTAGGAGATGCTTCTTCAGATGCGCGGGTGCAGCTGACTACTCACGTGACTTGTAGAAAAGTGCTGCTCTATTCCCCCACCTTGGCTCTTGGTGGTCTGAGGACTGACTCTTGTGTTCCTGTAAAGATACTAAAACATTAGCCTTGAGCCTTGAAGCCCATGCTTGGGTCTGCTGGCTATACGGCTCTCTACACTTCAGTTCTTGCCACTGTAGTTTTGGGTGAGTGCTTCCTTTTTAGCCCCTGGAAATTATCTTTCTTTAGTTTGAACTCAACTATACATTAAATAGATCATTTTTGCTAGAGTTAATCCAGCACTTATAGGGGTTCTTCGCAGGAAGGTGGCCTGAACTTGTCCTCTAAATCTATCGTATTTACTGGACATTACACCAATTTATTCTCAGAAAGTGTGCTGGTTAGTCCACTGCAGTCTCAGAGGGCTTTATGGATAAATTCAATGGATAACTTCAGACATTATAACCACAAATTCTCTAAGCTTAGAATGCAGTTTCCATCACTTTCCACTCAGTATGTGAATGTTAGATTCTTCATTATGGTGGCAGGGAACACTGTTTCTAAGGGAAACAGTTGATGTTTATATATTCCTTACTCCTAAAGGTCATAGGATCATTAATGTGACAACATCATCTTGCTAGAAGGGACTGTTCAAGCTACAGCAATATGTGGGGCTGTTTCCTAGTGACTAGGGAAACTTCAAAATGATAAAGTACAGGACAAGAATATATAAATAGCAACAGTTGGAAATTTCCAGATAATCTTGATACATGGAGACAAGAGGAAAATAGGTGCATTTCACTTAGATTTCAAAGCGATGACTTCTGGTTGCATTTGAATACTGAACTTAAATCTGCCTGCAGGCACAAGAAAGTAGGGGAGCTGACACCCATGTCATAGATCACATGGGTTTGGCTGTCCTTATAGCAAGACAAAAGGTGTGTGTGTGTGTGTGTGTGTGTGTGTGTGTGTGTAAAGATCTATATTTATTTATTTTCCATCAGCAATATTCCCAGTACATAAGGCAAGTGAAGGCACATTTTCACTCATCTGCTGGCAGACATGTCTACAATTGCCATCCTTTCCATCCTGCTTCCCGCACACAACATAATTATAGGGCCGTACGGGAAGGGCCAGACCACAATATGCCTAGAGGGGTCTAGAGAGACTGGGGAAGTAGGTGATGCTTGGAAACAAGAAGAAAAAAAACTGTCATGTAAAGACATGCTGGGAGCAGAGCTGTGGCCAAAATGATCACATGTGAGACGGCAGCTGAGGCAAGCATCCAAGAGAATTGTATTTGATATTCATTTTTAAATATCAGATGTGTCGTTTTAGGGTTGAGATGCTAAAAATAGGTACCACTCCATATAACCCACTCCCTCTAATTTCTTATAATTAATTCTCAAACAGCTTGTATTTCCCTACCAGTATGCAAGAGTACATTAAGGACAGCAACTAATATCCCAGAATTAAAACAAAGCAGAAAGTTAAAGTCATATACTTACATGAGTAATACACTAGTATCTCTTCCATATACGTCAAAGAACATTTATTATTTCTTCCATTCAAAAAGTGTTTAAATACAATATTCCGGTTGTCTCTGTCATGGCACATTATTGACTATAAGTAAAATACGGTGACCATTTATTTGAAGGCTGCATGTTTTTTTATTTATTTCTATATACAGCATGTAATTCGTGACTGTGTGTGTTTAATATTTTGGTAGAAAATTTTCATATAAAGGAGAGCAATAAAAAAACATACAGCACATTTTCTATATATTTTTTTCTTTTCCTACTCTCTTTACTGCACTTTCTCTTTGTCAAACTCAATTGGTTTCAATGGTTTGATCTGATTTCTCAAATTTTTCCCCCATTAAGTTCCTTTGTGTATTTCTATTTACCTCCTTCCTGAATTCTTCGTTTTACCATGTCTTCATCCTTTCTTCTTCCTTTTGGGCAATTTATCTACATTGTTCCCTCTCAGTTAGCATTGTCTTTCCATCCAGGACTGATTTAAATAGTTCCCTTTTCCAAATAGTGATCCAGGGCCATACTGGACAGTAGAATGAAAGCAACAATAGTATAATTTTCTACCAGGAGCATTGCCTTCCATCTGTAAACTCAGCTACCATAAACCGCAAGTCCCTCATGCCTTCTAGTGACCTGGCAGCCTACAGGACATGCCACTATCTCCAAAGTATCCCAGAAAAGCTCTGGCTCATTGGGTCACCATCCTTACGACTCAGGAACAGTTCTCAAGTGTAGGTCATAGGGCTGCTAAAGATTCAATTCAATGCCCATCAAAATCTGTAGGCTTTCTCTTTTTTAAATTGACAAGCTGATTCTAAAATCCATATGGAAAGACCAGGGAACTAGAGAGTTGCTAAAACAATTTTTAAAAAAAGAACAGAGCATCCATACTTCCTTATTTCCAAACTTGGTATAAAGCTGAAGTCATTAAGAGAGTGTCAAACTGGTGGAAGAGTAGGTAGATGGATAATGGAACAGTACAGGGAGACCAGAAATAGAGACACACATATATGGTCAATTGGTTTTTGTTGTTTTTTGTTTTTTACAAAGATGCAAAGGAAATTTAAGGGAGAAAGGATAGAGTTTTCAACAAATGCTGCTGGAACAACTGAACATCATATGCAAAAACAAAAAACAAAAACAAAAGCCGTGACCCCTACCACACACCATATGCAAAAATTAACTGAAAATGGGTCATATATGTAAATTTAATGTCTAAAAAGTACAGGCCTAGAATACATAGGAAAAAAATCTTTGTGACCTTAGGTTTGGCAACTGTTTTTTGATATGACACCAAAAGCATGATTTGTGAAAGAAAATATTGATAAACTGGATTTTGCCAAAATTGAAAACTTCTTCTTTATGAAAGACACTGTTAACAGAGAATGAAAAGATAAACCACATACCAGGAGAAATTATTTGCAAAACACATATCTTTCAAAGGGCTTGTATCCAGAATATAGTTTTAAAAAATCTGAGGGGTGCGCCTGGATGGCTCAGTCAACTGAGCGTTTGCTTTTGGCTCAGGTCATAGTCTCTGGGTCCCGGCATCGAGCCCTGCATCGGGCTCCCTGCTCAGCGGGGAGTCTGCTTCTTCCTCCCCCTCCCCCCACTCGTGTGCAGGCACTGTCTCTCTCTCTCTCAAATAAATAAATAAAATCTTTTAAATAAAAGTTCTGGAGCTTGATAATAAGGAAGCAATCAACCAAACAAGTGATAGGTAAAAGATTTAAACAGATGCTTCACCAAGACAAAAAAAAAAAAGAGCTTTTGAAAAGATGCTCAACGTCATTAGATATTAGAGAAATGCAAATTAAACCACAATGTGATACCACTACAAGCATATGTATTAAAATGAGCAAAATTTTTAATTTTTCTGTGACATCATCAATAGCTAGAGAGACTGCTGAGCACCAGAATTCTCATTCAGGACTGGTGGGATTACAGAATTGTAAACCACTTTGGAAAATAGTTTGGCAGTTTCCTATAAATTTAAAAATATACTTAATATAAGCCGAGAAATCCTACTCTTATATACTGACCAGAGAAATGAAAATTTATGTTAACACCAAAACCCATACATGAATATTTATTTATAGAGGCTTATCCATCATTGCCAAAACCTAGCAATAAACTATATGTCCTTCAGCTGTTGAATGGGTAAGCAAACTGTGGTACATCCATACAGTGGAATACTATTCAGCAATAAGATAGAACAGTCTCCTAATATATGCAACAACATGGATAAATCTTACATGGGCTGTGTTTGGTGAAAGAAACCAGGCAAGAGCTACATACTGTATGGTTCCATTTATATGACACACTGTAAAGGCAAACAATAGTGACAGGAAACAGACCAGGTTGCCAGGAGCTATGGGTGGAAGAAGTAGATGAAGGACAATGTGGGGGTGGTAGAACCATTCTATATCTTGATTTTGGTAGTGGTTCTTTGGATGTATGCATTTATACGAACTCAGAACTATGTATCTAAAAGACTCAATTTTACTAAATGTAAATTACATCTTAAACTTAAAAAAAATTAAAATGGGGCAATAGAAGAAATAAGCCATAAAAAACAGGCCAAAAAAATGATACTTTCAATGCTGAGTGGTGAGTTCATAAAGGGACATATTATCCTCTGGTTTTGTGAGAAAGTTTCCACAGTGAAAAGTAAATATGACAGCTTCAACAGAGCAGACTTCTTGAGCTCACATTCCCCTCTCACCACCATACCACTTCTGGGCTTCCTCTCCCAGCAAAACTGCTTGAAAGATTAGACTTCAGACACAATTTTCACTTCCTCACTGTCCATTCAAACTTCTGTCCCCACTAATCCATGGACTCAGGTCAAGGTTCTTGTCAAGGTCACCCACAACCTCCTGACCTTCACATAGCCAAACAGGAGATCATTTTCTTTTCTCATTTATGCCATATTTTAGCAGCTTATGTTAGTTTCTTTTCTCAGTTTCTGTGACATCCTTATAGTCTTGGTGTTCTTCCTCTTTATTCACACCTTTTTAGTTTCGTTTGCTGCCTCTTCTTTGTAAAACCCCTAAGCTGTGTCATGTCTGAGTGTTCCGTCTTTAGGCTAACTATATTTACTCTCTGTCACTAGGTATTTTCACTGGGCCCTCTGACTTTAAATGCTATTTATGTGCCCATGATTCCCAATCTGCACCTGTACCCTGACCTTACCCAGAAACTTCAAAGTCACAAATCTAACATCCTACCTGACATCGTTAGGAATTGCAGGCAGCTCAAAATTAAAATGCCCATGAAATTAGAATGGTCCCATCAAAAAAAAAAAAAGAATGGTCCCATCCTGGGGTGCCTGGGCGGCTCAGTTGGTTGAGCGTCTGCCTTTGGCTCAGGTCATGATCTCAGGGTCCTCGGATCAAGCCCCGCATAGAATGCCCTACTCAGGGAGGAGTCTGCTTCTCCCTCTGCCTGTCCTGTGGATCCCCAACCCCACCTCATGCTTGTGCGTGTGTGCTCTCTCTCTCAAATAAAAAAATAATATCTTAAAAAAAAAAAAAAAAAGAATGGTCCTGTCCTCATACCTGACCCTGGTCCACACATCCAGTAAACATCATCTCATGTCTCCAGTCACTTGAGCTAAAAACTTAAGAATCATTCTCGGCCTCTTCAATTGCCGTCTTCTCCTACCCTACCCATTATTACTCATTTCCTTCCAGACATATATTGAATGCTTTGCATTTCCATTTCTACTGCTATGATCCTAATTCGAGTCGTCATACACTTTTGCCTATTTGTTTCTTCTTCCTATTCCTCACCCTCCTCCAATTTCTTTGATAAATACTTATGTCTAATTTAAGTTTTAAAATTCACACATAGTTTCATGAATGGTGCCTGTAATACATAAAATGTTAAATTTAAATTTCCAGGAAACTACAATACTCAACTCTTTCATTACTTAGAGATAGTCTGGATTTTTTAAGTACTACTGAAGAAAATTAAGGAATTTTATAAAAGGGAAGATGGGGAAAATATGAATATTGCCTTTCTAGTTCAAGGTCATGCATGCATAGCCAAATTTGAAGATGGAGCTTAGTACCAGGTCAGTGGCAAGAAAGTACAGATTATTTGTTCAGGGAAATGTAATACTTGAAAACTAATAATATTTGAGCCAGTTGGTACAGATTAAATCTTTAAAGTAACCTTATTATTTTCTTGTCAACTGTCTTCAGAGACCTAGGGATAATCTGAGGAGAGAGAACACTGTTTCCTTTCAGAATTTGTTTTATTTCATTAGGACTAATTTATTAGGAAGTCATTGGGAACCCAGTCTGGGAAATTAGTACATGGACAAAGCAGCAAAAATTAATTCATTGAAAATTAGTGACTTCTAGTTTTAGGTCCACTGATCATGTATCTTTGTTCTTTTGTTGGTCTGGATATAAACTGAAAAAAAAATATTTGTTATCTTACTTCTGACTTAATAGACCAAACTCTCTTAGTTTTTCTCTTAGGAATTATTTACCAAACTGTTAGAATCTTGTCATCATTCCCCAAATTTACAAGTATCTCCTTAAATCAAGTGTTGTAATTAGATATTACCGGAGAAAATAATGGCAGGGAGGTTGGGGACAGAAGAATTAGGAGAATAGTAGTAAATATTAGCAATAAAAATGGGAAAATTTATAGCTATTTCCCTGGCGTTGGCTAAGACAATAGTTCAGGGCAAGCGATGCATGTGTGTCAGAATCTGATGCATACCAGGCCTGTCTGGCTTCATGTAATTGTCACATAAGCCACGGGCAATTTCCTCCATCATCGCGTGTTCTTTGTACATGCTTCTTTTAAAAAGGTTTAAAAAGTGGAATTTTTATTTTAGTCAATTTGTTTTTCATTTATAAAGTTATCCAAGAGGTTCACGAGTCATTCTTAAGATAGTCATTTGTGTATTTTATGTGGGTATCATTTCTTCCTACCTACATTTGCTCATCTTCATCTGTCATTATTGAATTTAATTCTGTTAGTGGTTAGTGATTTGAACTAATTAAGAATTCTTTAAGTGTGGGTTCTTGTGAACATACTACTTTCTCTTTTTGATAAATATCCAAATAGCAAGCAAACATGCTTTTTGACTTTACAGATTTTCCAACCTTCTCTTAAAATTAGGACTATTGGAGGGTGCCTGGGTGGCTCAGTCGGTTAAGTGTCTGACTCTTGATTTAGGCTCAGGTCATGATCTCAAGGGTCATGACATTGAGCCTCACATTGTCAGGCTCTGCGTTCATTGGGGAGTATACTTGAGATTCTCTTTCTCCCTCTCCCTTTGTCCCTTCACCCTCCAGTGCGTGCTCTCTCTCTCAAATAAGTAAATAAATCTTTAAAAACAATTAGAACTATTGGCCTCAAAGCTTTTTATTACCTATTGAATGAACCATAAATCCTCTGAAATTTTGGGACATAAAGGTAGGTGGGAGAGGGAGTTTCTATGACGCCTTCAAAGCTGTGACTCATTTGTTGTATCTTCCTCTACCTTTCAACATCCTTCATGGTTTGGTTAATACTAGCTTTGTTTTGTGTTTTGTTTTGTTTTAACAAAGTAATGCATGTGTGTATTTTAAAAAGTCAAACAAGAGTAAGAGGTTATAACACAATACCTATAACACATACCTCATACAGACTCCTCTCACTCCAAAGAGCTTCTTTTGATATTTACCTCTATGTTTCCCTTAACCAATACATACATATTGTTATCTCTTGATACTTATAATTATCTTTTATTTGCTATGAAGATGACACTTTTAGCTTTCATACAGGCCCTTTACCCTCTATGTTTGAATTACAAATGTTAGTTAAATCCATCGTGTTTCAATTTTATGACCACACAACCATTGTTCAAAAAGTTACATCCTTTATTTAGACTTAATAAGTCCTCAGTTTTTCATTTGCTTCATTTTCTTTGAACTTTATGGATCAGTTTCCCTAAAACTTCCTACAGTTTCCATATGGTTCAACCATTTGAATAATGTTTTATTTCCATTCTTTACTTGAAAAATCTTTACGACTTCCCTCCATCTCTCTGCTCCAACTGAATCATTGCTCTCCAGACTTACTACATACCTGCTACCCTATTCATGGACAGCTTGTGAGGAGTATTAGTCAGTGTTCTTCAGGGAAACAGAACCAATAGAATATGTGTGTGTGTTTGTGTGTGTGTAAGTGTCTGAGAGAGAGAGGGGGAGAGAGAGAGATTTTAAAGGATTGGCTCATGCAACTGGGGGCTGGCAAGTCCCAACTCTACAGAGCAGGCCAGCAGGCTGGAGACCCAGGGAAGAGTTGATGCTGAAATTCAAGTCTGAAGGTAGTCTGAAGGGAGAATCCTCTTTTCCATAGGGGCTCTTGGCCTGTTTTCTCTTAAGCCCTTCAACTGATTGACTGAGGCCCACCCACATTATGGAGAGTAATCTGCTTTACTCCGAGTCTGAATACCAGTATATCTCATCCCCATGCCCAAATCTGCAAAACTATATCTACACTGGTGTTTGACCAAATATCTGGGTACTGTGGCTCAGTTGAATTGACACATAAAATTAACCACCACAAGAGGTAACTGAGAACATGAGAGCTGGTAACCCAAATTTAGAAGGCTATTTTTCTGTGTAGGAAGTCTTGTCCTTTCCAATACTTTACTCCTCAAATTCTGGCCATTTAAGCAATCTCAAGTGTCCATTTTTGTTTTCTTGTCCCAATGAGACTACCATCATTTGCTACTTGAGCACTATTTCTGTGTGCCAATTTGAAACCACTTTTAGGGAGAAAAACGCAGTGAATGTCAGATGCACCTTTGTGGGCATGTCTGCATTGGATGCTGTTGGGTGCTTGAAAAGAGTTGGTGTATATATTTGTTTGGAGTTCATAGCTGTTTGTGGTAGGAAGATAAGCACAATACCAGTGACTCTTTCATCGCCAGAACGGAAACCTGCTTGGGCTTCTTAACAAGCCCTGAAACTGCTATTCTGTTCCCACTCTTGCCCTGATAGTCTGTTCTCCACCCAGAACCAAGTGGTCTTATGCAAATTAAAGTTAGGGGCACCTGGGTGGCTCAGTCAGTTAAGTGTCTGCCTTTGACTTGGGTCATGGTCCTGGGGTCCTGGGATCTAGCCCTGCATGGGGCTCCCTGTGCAGAGGGGAGCCTGCTTCTCCCTCTCCCTCTCCCTCTGCTGCCTCACCTGCTTGTGCTCTCTTCTCTCTCTCAAATAAATAAATACCATCTTTAAAAAAAAGAGAAAGAGAAAATTGAAGTCACCTCATAATACCCCTTGCCAAAACTCTTCAATAACTTCTCATCACAATTGGAATGAAATCACAGCTCCTTACTCTAACCTACAAATTCCATCGGGACCTACGCTCTGCCTTTCTCTCCAGTCCTATCTCTGCCCCTCCCCTTCTCCTTTCCACCCTTCACCACACCACCTTCTCTCTGTTCCCCGAACATGCCAAACTGCTTCCTGCCCTAAGACTTGGCATTGCCTCATAGCTCACCTCATACACTTTTTCCCTCAGTGTCTCAGGGCTGATTTTTGTCATTCAAATCTCAGCTTGAACATCACCTCCTCAGAGAGTTTGTCCCTGACCAGGCAATTTAAACAGGCCCTAAGACATGTTCCCACACACAGCCCTGTCTTATTCTTTTCATAGAACTTTATCGGTAACGCTTCATTTCTGAGCAGTTTTCAGAAACTTTTATTCATTTTCATGCCAGTTTTCAGTGTCCCTCCTCCACCGTGTAATTCCACGAGAGTAGGAACCTTGCCTGAGCTATTCATTGCTGTGTCCTCGGCGCTTAGGACAGTGCCCAGCACACTGCAGATTCTCAATCAAATTAAAATTTGATGAGTGAACGAGTAAACTGAGACACATCCAGGGCTGGGGATACCGGTTGTAACAAGCATGCCGATGAAAAGGAATTTTTTTGGGTTCCCACTTGCATGGCTCCAAATTTGGAAAGAAACTCTACAGGAAGTACTGCCTTCCTTGGTTTGGCATTAAGCGAGCATTTTTTGGTGTGTTTGTCATGTGTCATGGCATTTTTTGAGTGTCTGCCATGGATCATCTCCAGAAAAGATACCAACTGCACAGCCTGTGGAGTCAAACAGGAAGGGTTATCAATCTCGTTTTGCCACATTCTAGTTCTGTAACCTGGGACAAATTAATTTATCTAAGTCTCAGTTTTTCATCTGTGAAATAGGATGATAATCATCCTTATTTCACAAGAGTTTTGTGGAGGTTAACTTAAATAATTCATCTAAATTATTTAGGATTATATTTTGGCTCTGCATTTTGAATGTTCAAAATATGCTTAGTGTTATCATTAAGTATTATTAGTTTATGTGATGGTGCTAGCTATTTTGTGGGATTAATAGAGATCTTATGGGGGTGAGGGTGGTATTGGTTGCGGGATGAAACACAGTACCTAAAAATCACCTTTTCTTGAAATTTCCTGATAAACCACTCCCTCCGATTCCTTCTTGGCTTCATGCACTCATTACATATATATTTATTATTGCTGCTTGGTCCTTCTTTTATTTTTTCTTTTCCTCGAGCATCGTCACTGATGCTGCAAGGTCCTTCTTTCTTTTTAAGAATATAGAGATGTTTAATGTAATCACATATTCCCGTCCATCCTGGTTCCTTTTTTCCACTAGCAATCATTCTAAAGTATTTAATGTGTATTACTTAGCTTTAAGTGTTCTTATAAAATGTGTACTAGTGTCTTGTGCGAATGTACTTCTAATTTCCATAAATGCCATTATCTTACTATCACTCCATTTCTCACATTTCTTTCACCAAGCACTGTTTTTTGCTATGCACATATCTCCTGTGTGCTTCTTTTTTTTTTTTTTTAAGATTTTATTTATTATTTATTTGACAGAGAGGAGAGAGATCACAAGTAGGCAGAGAGGCAGGCAGAGAGAGAGGGGGAAGGAGGCTCCCTGCCGAGCAGAGAGCCCGATGCAGGGGCTCGATCCCAGGACCCTGGGATCATGACCTGATCCTAAGGCAGAGGCTTTAACCCACTGAGCACCCAGGCACCCCTCCTGTGTGCTTCTTAAGGATGCAAAGCGCTCCATGGTGGGCATTTATCACATTTTATATATTCACTCCCCCACTGATTTTCAGATTACCTTCCACTCCCCACCACCATCAACTGCAAAGAAACGTATCCTGTGCATTTCAGTTTATAACGTGTGTTGAAGATTTCTTTAAGACATATTTCAAGGTGTGGAATTGTTGAGTCAGAGCATGAAACTCTGTATGCAACTCTATGTATCTAACTCTGATAATTGTTTTCAAGTATCTCTTTCTGGGTATATGTTGTATATTCCTCATTCACCTGTGAGCTAAGGGGTCAACTCTTAGCTCTTAAAGCAAAAAACAGCAGAGAAAACAGGTCCAACATTGGGTAAGTAGAGACTCAAAGTGGCAAGTAGAACATGGGGAGAATTATTCCATTTCTGTGTGACTATAGACATACGAGTAGAGAAATTGGCTGCATATTTGCTATTTTTACAGCTCCATCCACAAGAGGATTTGCTGGCATTGCTCGCACGGCATGTGGAGAGTCCAAAATACAATTATCCAAAGGGAAAAAAATTAACACCAAAAAGAATCAGGAACTAATGGGTTGTAACTGCTTGGCATACCCCCTCTGCAGGTTGGGGAAGGCATGATCTTATCCCTGATTTGGACCCTTTATTCTAATCTGCAATCATATAAAGTCAGAAAATCACCAGTGTCCAAGAAACTGCAGAGAACTGGAAGGAACTGAGCGCTCAGGGTACATTTGTTCCTTTTTTTTTTTTTTTTTTCCTTCCATTTTTATTTTGACAAATGTCAAACTTTAGAAGAGTTGCAAGAATAATACAATGAATACCTTTCTACCCTTCAACAAGACTCACTAAGTGTTACCTTTTTGCCACATTTGGTCTGTCTGTCTGTCTGTCTATCACCCACCATTTGCACATTCACCCATAAATCTTCAGCACTCCTGTCCTAAGAACAAGAACATTCTCACCAATAACCACAAATTTAACATTGATACATGCTGTTATCCAATAGATACTCCCTATTCAAAAATTCAGAACAGGGCTCAGTGAACTTTTTCTAAAGAGGGCCAGATAGTAAATATTTTTGGCTTTGTAGGTCAGACGGTCTCTGTGGGAAGTACTCAGTTCTGCTGAGGTAGAGCAGAAGAAGCCACAGGAAAGCATAATACCAGTGGGTGTGGAGCGGTCCCAATAACACTTTATTTACCAAAACAGGTGGTGGGCTGGTCTTTTTTTTTTTAAGAATTGGTGCAAGGTTTACATTTTACAGTCAGTAAATTTTACAATTCAAGATATACCACGAAGATCAGTCTTCGTTTCAAAAAGGTTTTGCCATGGATTGGACTACTCAATTATAGATCATTCTACTGCTTACATTTCTTCATGTCTAAGAATCTAGTTCCTACAGATCTACCTCTTAATTCTTTATTTGGAAAACACCAATGCCTATCATAAATACTGCACAGCCTTATCTTCAATCAGTGTTCTTTTTAAAAATTGTGGTAAAATATACGAAGCATAGAATTTACTATTTTAACCATTTTTAAGTGTACAGAGCAGGGGCATTAAGAAATTTCACATTGTTATGCAACCATCACCACCATCCATCTCCAGAAAATTTTCATCTGCCCCACTTGAAACTGTACCCATTAGAAAGTTAACTTCCCATTCTCCCCTCTCCCCCAGTCCCTGGCGGCCATCATTTTCCTTTCTGTCTTTATGAAGTTGACTACTCTAAGTACCTCAAATAACTGGAATCATACAGTGTTTGTCCTTTTATGTGTGGTTTTTTGGCTTAGCATAATATCTTCTAGGTTCATCCCTGTTGTAGCATGCGTCAGAATTTCCTAATTTTTTAAGGTTGTCTGATATTCCATTGTGGGTATAAACCACTATTGGTTTATCCATTCATCTGTTGATGGACACTTAGGTCATTCCCATCTTTGGTTATTGTGAATAATGCTGCTATGACCATGGCTCTAGACTGATTCTTGAAGGAGTAATTTTCTTTCTGTCTAGGGGATAGGCTCTAACAACAGATAGGAACCTAAAGTATCACATTTAGCATAATAGAGTTTGAAGTTAGCTCAATAGAAGATATCTATGCAAATAATCAATTCACCTCCCCCTTTGTCCTTTGTTTTATTCCTTCTGGGCTCCAGCATCTGTTGCCTGGATATTTCTTTTATTTATTTATTTATTTATTTATTTAACAGAGAGAGAGAAAGAGAGAGAGAGAGATCACAAGTAGGCAGAGAGGCAGGCAGAGAGAAAGAGGGGGAAGCAGGCTCCCCGTTGAGCAGAGAGCCCCATACGGGGCTCGATCCCAGGACCCTGAGATCATGACCTGAGCCGAAAGCAGGGTCTTTAACCCACTGAGCCACCCAGGCACCCTGCCTGAATATTTCAATAGCCTTGTCCCCTTGCCTCAAGATTTGTCCTGACCTGTACTGGCACCAGCGTGACCTAAAATGCAAGATTAATCATATCATTCCCCTGCACTAAACTTTTCCATAGCTCCCTATTTCCTATGACACAAAGGTCAAGTCTTAGCCTGGCATAGCAGGCCCTTGGTGTCCTAGCTCTTCCTGTGTCCCCATCCTCACTTCCTATTCTAGCCTCTCACTTCATATTTCAGTTGCACTGAGCTGCTTCCTATCATCTCTTCCTCAAAAATAAATAAAAACAATAAATGATGCTGTTTGGTGTCCCTTTGCCTTTGTTCACTGTGTTTGTTCCATCTGCCTGGAAAGCTTTTCCTCCCTTTTCTTTGCTAGGTTATACGTACACTCATCCTTCAGGATTAATTCAGCAGTGGGGGTGCCTGGCTGGCTCCATTGGTGGAGCGTGCAACTCTTGATCTCTGGGTCATGAGATTGAGCCCCACTTTGGGCATAGAGATTACTTTAAAAGGAAAAAAAAAAAAAATTCAGCAGTAATGCTTCCAGGAAGCCTATCCCAGACATGCCTCATCCCCTCTCCCTCCAATCTGTGTGCCCTAGAGCACCTTAGGTTTGTCCTTGTCCTAGCATCATAGGGTCTCTATAAGATTATCTCCCCACGTGATTTAGCCTCCGAAAGGATAGGGATCATCTTTCCACTTCCAGTGCTCAAAAGAATGCCAGATATGTAGTAGGTGCTCAATGAATGTTTTCTGAATTGAAGAGAATTACAGGCTTTTAAAAAGGCATACTAAACCCTTTGTAAGCTGCTCCAATGTAACCAGCTTCATTTTCTGCTATTCCAGTCTTTTTTTTTTTTTTTTGCCCACGTGCCCCAACCACACCTAATTCCAGTAGTTCCTCAAGTAAGCAATGAAATCCCATGCCTCTGGGCCAATGTGCATTGTCAACTCCCTGTAGAATTCCTTACACTTCCCTTCCTAAAGTACTCCTATTCATCCTTCAACATCTGGCCTAAATACCTTCTACTCTAAGGAATGGACTCTGAGATCCCTGATTCTGCCAGACAGAAGGTACCTTTGCTTTTCTGTTCTTCATAGAATGGAATAACCTGGGGTGCCTGGATGGCACAGTTGGTTGAGTGTCTGACTGTTGGTTTCAGATCAGGTTTTGATCTCAGGGTCCTGAGATCGAGCCCCACATAGGACTCTGCACTCAGTGCAGAGTTTGCTTAAGGCTCTCTCTCTCCTTTTGCCCCTCCCCACTTGTGCTCTTTCTCCCTCTTTCAAAACAAATAAACGAATCTTAAAAAAAAAAAAAAAAAAAAGAATGGACTAGCCCTATTACATACAATATCACATTATATTGTCAGTAACTTATTTATCTGTCTTTTCCCATCTGTCGTTTCCCTGTACCTTGTTTTATTCATCTTCGGTTTTCCAAAGTCTGGCACAGTGTGGGGGCACATAGCAGGTGTCTGATAAATGTTGGATAAATAAGTGGATGAATGATGTAGACATTTGATAACCATAGTCTGAGTGGACACAAAGAGAATCTGATTCAGTCTGTTTTCATTCCAGGATAACATGACCTAACTCAGCATCTGGGGTTCAGATGCTAAAAGCGTTATCTCTCCCTCAACATAGTCATTTATATTTGAGGTTTTATGTAGCCCTGTCCTTCCATAAATTTACCCAGAGATGGAGAGGACTATTCCTTAGCTCCACAAAGGAGAAATGAAGACATAAAACCGTGACCAATAGTGTGAGGTGCCCCAGGTCAAAGTTGGAGGAAGAGGACAATAGGGCCTCTGGGAAGAAGCTCACCATAGGGAAGAGGTGAGCTGGACTCAGTGTCAGGGTCCGTGTCTTCGCTGGGAAGTGCTGATTTGGGGAAAGATAGGAGCAACTCTGCTGAGGCAGCTGCCTGTCACCGTGGGAGAGCTTTGAAGAAAAAGGCTGCAAATGTGGCTGTTGAAAGAACGGTGATATTTGTCAAGATGCTGTGATAGTTGCTGTGGGTCATCTTTGGCAAGAATAACAGGAAGGAGCATCTACCCTTCTGCCACCAAGAACCACAATAGCCTGGGCAAATTGTCCAAGGGTCTACCCTGGGGTAGGTGAAGGCAGATGGGTCTTGTTTGTGTTGGTAGAGACAGCCAGGCATGAGGGGCAGCAGACGGGCGGGTTGGTCAAGCCTTACAGTTGGACTGTCGGGGTTTCAGCCTGGAGCTTCAGCAAGTGTGGGCTTCTGGTTTCATGTCCGTGGAGTGCTGGCCGGCTGCCAGAGTGGGACGGTGATTAGGAAAGCTGCACGGAGGGCTTTGCCGGCATTACTACAGCCACTGCAAGAGGGTGATAATGAAGACAAGCTCATAGGTACATGTAAGGAGCTCTGGAGAAGTGCTGAAAGAGAGACAGCTACTCTGGAAAAGACTGGAGTTAGTGCGAGGAGCATTGGGAGATTGCAGCCCTTGTTATTTAGGCCTAATTATAAGTAGGACCTCGTTTGTTTCTTGAAGGTTGGTGAAACCAGGGGCACAGTGACTGCATAGATAAATAGAAGTCTTTCACTGATTAAGTTAATCAGTTAATCTATTATTGGGGCACCTGGGTGGCTCAGTTGTTAAGCGTCTGCCTTCGGCTCAGGTCATGATCACAGCGTCCTGGGATCGAGCCCCGCATCTGGCTCCCTGCTCAGTGGGGAGTCTGTTCTCCCTCTGCCCCCCCACTCCCCCTCCTTGTGCTCTCTTTTCTGTCTCTCTCTGTCAAATAAATAAATGAATTCTTAAAAAAAAAAAAAAAAAAGAGGAAATTATTGCCCACAATGGATAGGGCCAGGGTACACCCATCAGCCTGGACTTTTTCTCATGAACACACTAGATTATCCTGTTTTCTTGTGGTTGATTGGTTATGTTTGATCCTGCCGCTGCAATTTTTTTAAAAGTAATCTCTACATCCAACGTGGGCTCAAACTCACAACCCTGACATCAAGGGTTGCATGGTCTACGGACTGAGGCAGCCAGGCTCCTCTACCTGCTCAGAGACTGGCCAGTTCCTCGACATTCTCTCCTCTTATGAGATCACCTGAGATCACCTTCCTGCCATCCATTTTCCTCATACCCTGAGCCCTGTGAACTTGAATTGCAATAAGCTTGAACCACAGACCAAAAGTCTAAATGTCCTGACCAACAAAAGCTCATAAATTGTGGGCTCAGCTCCTTGGGAAGTAGTGGGCATTACTTCCTTCACCATATTCAAGATCTGATGGAATTAATCCCTGAGGAATGTATTGAAAGAGATAGAAAGAGAGTGGACCAGAGACCTAAGGAACTGTTTTCCTCCCCAGTTTCTGGGATTTTTGCAACAAATCGTGTAATCATATGCAGCAAGTACAAAAAAACCAAAAGCCAAAGAAGAAGAAGAAGGAGAAGGAGAAGGAAAGAAAAGAAAAAAAGAAAAGAAAGAGAAGGACATTTCCCTTTGTCTCCTATTGTGAGGCTACTTCATTTGTAGAGAAGTAATTGTAAACCACAAGCATGCACTTGGGAATGTGTGTTTCTGGGAAGATTCGAGCTCCTCCCATGAAGAGCTGAAGGGGACTCTGACTAGAAACAATCTCTTCAACTAGTGACTCTGCGCCTGAATGAATTGAAAGAGATGCTTCTTCGCTTTAATTTTTTTGCCGCCCCCAACTCCATATTTAAGGGGAAAAAAAAAAGCTTTTTTTTTTTTTTGAGACGATACCAGACTAGTTAATAGAATGGGATAATTCTGGATACAAGGCTCTGCAAAATAGGAGAGTATAATGAGAGGCATTTGAATGGATGTCATTGTCTTTCACAAAGCATGCTTTTGTCTCATTGTTTTCACCTAAGACTTCTTGCAAAACAACGGGCTTTGAAAGTGCAAGATATGCTGCTTCACTCTTGAAGAGCTGACAGACATCCCACCTTTTCCAGGAGGATTGTGACTGGAGCTTCAATCATTCCCCCCCCCCCCCCACGCCTCCGTTTCTGTGCAGTAGGTGTGACAATTAGAACTGTTAGCTGACTATCCTATACCCAGTTCCAGTCGTGTCTGAAGGAACTAAAAATATCCTGTGGTCAAACTGTAGTGAGTCCCGCTTCTGAGGAGCTTGGGCCGAGAGTAGCCAGGAGGCGGGAACGTCACCCACAGAGGCAATAGCCAGATGACACAAAACCATCGCATGAAATTTCCTTCGTCTGAAAGACTGAGACCTTTTTTATGATATGCCACTTTGGTGAAACAAACAAACAAAAAGGCCATTTCTAAATATAGCCAGCTTTTGTAGGCTATAATTAGTCCCATTTCTACTTTATAAAAATATCAGAATGCATTTTGGCAGAAATTTTCATCGTGATATGTTTTTTTCCCCCTTTCACTTCCCCATATTTAAAGCTCTGGTGACACAAACATTAAGGAATATAACCAGAAAACCCGAGGAACTCTTCTTGAGTCATGTGGTTATTCACTTGACAAACACTTACTGAGGACCTGAATCAGGCCTTGTTCCAAGCCTCTGCTTTGAGTCGGTGTTCACTACAGTCTTTTGTTCTTGGAACTCTCCAGGAAATCCCCACAGGGCTGGAAAAAAGGTGACTTAGGAGAGAGCATTTTTTTTTTTTTTTTAAGATTTTATTTATTTATTTGACAAAGACAGTGAGAGAGGAAACACAAGCAGGGGGAGTGTGAGAGGGAGAAGCAGGCTCTCCGCTGAACAGGGAGCCTAACACGGCCCGATCCCAGGACCCTGGGATCATGACCTGAGCCGAAAGTAGACACTTAATGACTGAGCCACCCAGGTGCCCCAGGAGAGAACATTTGAAACAAAATGGCGATCATCAAATCCCTGCCTTCCGGGGCCCCTGTGAACTTTGGATGCATTCCTGCATGCACGGCATCTAATCAGAGTCCTGCACGAGGTGGGTGCTCAGTAAATGTTAGCTGTCTTTACTAGTAGTAGTAGTATTTGCATAGAGTGCACACAGATCGATTTGTATACACATGTACGTTCTCCACCCTTAAGGCAGAGACTTGCAAAAACAGTCTCAGTCTTTCCACGCCGAAGTATCCAACATGCGTATCACGGAAGGTCCAAATGGAAGCAAGGGCCTCTGCCTTCTTCTTTTCCACTGTGATGAAATATACACAACAGAAAGTGTACATTTTGACCATTTTTTTAAAATATTTTATTTTTAAGTCATTGGGGCCCAAACCCACACCCCCAAGATCAAGAGTTGAATGCTCTGCCGCAGGAGCCAGCTGGGCAGCCCCATTTTAACCATTCTTTTTTTTTTTTTTAAAGATTTTATTTATTTATTTGACAGCGAGAAAGAGATCACAAGTAGGCAGAGAGGCAGGCAGAGAGAGAGGGGGAAGCAGGCTCCCCGCTGAGCAGAGAGCCCGATGCGGGGCTCGATCCCAGGACCCTGAGATCATGACCTGAGCCGAAGGCAGAGGCCTTAACCCACTGAGCCTCCCAGACCCCCCATTTTAACCATTTTTTAAGTGAACAATTCAGTGACATTGACTACATTCACATTGTTGGGCAACCCTCACCACTAGCCCTCTTCAGAACATATTTATCTTCCCTGAACTGAAACTGTATCCACATTAAACTCTAACTCCCTGTCCTCCCTCGTCGCCCCCCAGCCCCTGGCAGTCCCCGTTCTACTTTCCGTGTGTATGAAGTCGACGAGTCTGGGTACCTCACATAAGTGGAATCATCCACCGTTTGTCCTTTTATGTCTAGCTTGTTTTCCTTAGCATCGTGTCTTCAAGGTTCATCCCTGTTGTAGCATGTGTCAGAATTTCATTCCTTTTTAAGGCTGAATAAGGAGCTTTCGTTTTAAAATGGAGGTATTTTGGGAAGACCATATGGCTCCAGCTCTCACAGGCGACTTGCAATCCTCTCTTCTCTCTGCTAGGCCTCATTGTCTGAGTATTCTAATGAGACCTAATGACATGGCTTCCCTGTGGTATCCTTCCACCAGGAATGGCTTTGCCCTTGAACTTGGGCTCTGGAGTCAGACAGATGTCTATTTGCATCTGCATTCTGCTGCTTAAGAAATGTATTCTCTTGGGCATACATTTGGGTGAGACCATATGATAATGCCGATATTTGATAATTTTTACTAAAATTACTAAAATGTACTAAAATAACAATTTCATATGGCTCAACCTAGTTTTTTAGCTCTCTGCTTCCCAGTTATTTGATACAAAATATACAGTAAAAATGCTTCTTGCCTTGGGGCTCCTGGGTGGCTCAGTCAGTTAACCATCTGACTCCTGATTTCAGCTCAGGTCTTGAGCTCAGGGTTGGGAGTTCAAGCCCCGTGCAGCCTACTTAAAAAAAAAAAAAAACAAAAAAAAAAACTGGTGCTTGCCTCATGGGGTTGCTGTGGGGACTGAATAACAGCGCGTGGAACAGTGTTTCGTCTGAGCTTGGCCAAGGCTGCTGTGGGAACTACGTGTCACTGCCTCCTTTGGGGAGAGGAGTCTCCTCACAAGTCCAGCCTTCCAGAAGTTTCCTGCTCACCTCTCCTGCCCTGACTGGTTGTACCTTCAGCATCAGTTCAAGGGCAGGAGAGTCAGCCTGGAATGAGAGCAATTTTTCCAACGCTTTAGACAATATGGCCCAGTGAACAAAATAAGTACAATTCACGATATAGCCCAGTGAACAAAAGAAGTACAATTCCCTACCTTCACGGAGCAAACGTTCTAGTCAGGGAGGAAGAAAACAAGGGAAGTAAGAGAAATATGTGGTGTTTTAAGAACACTGAAGTAGAAAAAAGGATTCGAAGTGTCAGGTGGTACTTCAGATGGAAGAAGACACAGTGCCCTTGTTCTGTACCTGAAGTACATTTCAAATTTGACCTTCTTTTTAAGCCTTCCCTGTATCACCTCCCTCCCTCCCTTTCTTTTCTCCCTTTCCTTCCTTCTTCCTTTTCTTCTTTCCTTCCTCCCTTCTCTCTTTCCTTCACTTTGTGTCTTCCTATTTGTATTTTGGGCAGCTCTCTTGGCTCACTTGACACCGCCTTTCAAGGGTGGCTGCCCGCTGACTCCACTGAGGTCCCTGGGTTCAGAATTCCAAGAGAAGGCTCCCTTCACCCCGAGCCTGTTATAGGATGCTTTGTTCAGCTGCCGGCTCCGCATCCATTTGTAATCGGGCTACCTTGGACTTTCTCCGTGCATTTTACCCTTTCATAACCCTAAGCCTTCAAATGTCTCCCACCCGAGGCCTTCTGTCTCCGTGCCAACCAATTCGGCCTCCTGCATCTCAAGGAATTATATGACCGTGTCATCACAAAACGGTAACCCTTTCTCATTGGAGCTGTCTGGGCTATTGCCCCTGGCGCTAGCCAGGCCTGCGGCAGCTTTTTAAAACACAAACCAAGGCATATTAAAAATTTTTTAAGAGTTTATTTGAGCAAAAATCCATTTGAACAGGGCAATATCCAATCTAGTGGTTAGAAAGGAGCTCTGAGGAGCTGTACAAAATGAAAGACTTTCATAGGCAGAAGGGGGCAGAAACAAGGATGTCATACTGGCCAAAAAGCAGGTTGGTTATCACGAGGTTACTTTCTTTGAGGAGACAGCAGGGGTCTATCAGGCCATGACCTCACTGGGGCTGATCAGGCTGATTGGCGGGTTTAAGATTCTGGTTCTGGCAGAGAGGAAACTGTAAATGAAATCTCAGTTTGGTGACATGGAGCCAAGCATAAGCAACTCCATTTTGGGCCTGTTGTCTTGTTTCGAAAAGCCCCATCTGAGGTAATTTATGGGATAAAGTTGGGATTTGATAATATGGGATTAACTGCCTTTTCCTCCACAAAGCACACAAGACTCTCCAGGGCCAAAAAAAAATCCTCTGTGAAATGCACAGATAAGATCACAAAAATTAGTGTTTTAAAACACGTATATTGCAATACTGTTTGTTTGTTTGGTATTGTGCGGGTGGCTTGTTCTCTTTTGTCTTGAAGCTTGTATTCAGGGCAGGAAAATGTGTCCGTGGGCCTGTGGGGAGGACTGGGGGCGGCAGCCAACGATACTCTGCTTCCCTTCCTGGACTTGTATGTTGTTCTTGGATTAGAGACGAGCCACGGTGAGTGGCGGCCATTGTCCTGCTGCGGCTGCCACCTCTTGGGTTCACCACTGACTTCAAAGTTTTGCTCAGAAAATGCTGCCTCATCCCTAATGACTGCACAGCCAGGAAAATATTATTTTCAGCTATTTCAAATTTGTGCAGTGGGAAACATACGTCCTGCCATATGGAGCACAATAGGAGCCAGTTAAGGCCAAAGTGGAAACCAGGATTAGGACGTCTCCTTTCTTCTGTGTTTGAAGTCAGACCTGCAGGCCAGATTTCCCCACGCGGCAGTCAGAGCCGTGCTCTGAATGAGAGCAGTACGTGTGCAGCAGAGAGAGGCTGTGGCCACAAAAAGGCAACTACGAGCCCCCCTCTCTCGCCAGCAATGCATCCAATTAGGGGAGCTGAGCAATGCTGCCGTCGCCCCATCTGGAAATCAAGTCACAGCCAACCTTGCAAATGCTTCAGGGTCCTGTGCACCATGATAGAGAATGTCTGAATATCCATTCGCACAATAAGAAAGTTGCACTAAAGCTGCCTGTGTGAAAATCTGGTTGGCGTAATTTTCACTATTTGTTTTGAAAAGAAAGCTCCCAGAGTGATAGTAGTAACAGTGTTGGCCTTTCACATTTAATCCGAGAAAGAAATGCAAAGAACACTAGAATATGGAAGACAGCACTGGCTTATCAGTCACTGACTCACTCGGCAAGGGAGGCTTTTGTGTGCCGTCCAGGGCTGGGTTCTGCAGAGGAAAGATGTGTAAGACAAGCTCCTTCCCACAAGAAAAGCTTCCAATCCACCTACTCTTCCCCTGAATTTTCCTTTCAGAATGACTTGGTTTCATTCATTGAGCTTTTCCCCGGACCAGGCATTGTGTGATGAGCTCTCACAGAGCTCTCTCATGGAGGAAACAGATAAGGGAACAGATGACGGTCTCGCGTGAGCTCTAGAGCTATGATTTAGATAATGGGGGATGCTAAGGGAGCTTAGTGAGGTCATACGGGCAGGATGTAAGGTCAGAGAAGGCTTCCCAGAGGTCACGGCCCCTGAGTTGCCTCCGAAGAAGTTTACCTAATGTTTATTCAATGTATGGTTTAAGGGGGTGATGCTCAAGGGATGATTCTGGGTTGGCAGCTGAGCTAACATCAAAATTGACTTCCCTGGAGCCTGTGGGCAGTGGAGCCATGTGCCCTAAGCCTGTTTTGTGCCCTAGCCAACAGAAGGTTCAGCTTGCAAGCTCCACCCAAACACAACACCCCCGTGAATTCCCGTTTCCAGTCTGGGAGGTAAGGATCTCCTACTCTTGGTCTTTGCCGAGCAAAGACATCGGATGGATCTTAAATCCAAGGAGTGGCTGCTTTTTCCCAGCACCAGGTACCAGCTCGACCCCTTTCCTGTGAGTTTGGTGTCTTCTCCTCCCTCCTGCCAGAGGTGACCCCCCAGAATCTCAATATGACAGACTTAAAATAGAAAAACGTCCTTATGGACTATCCGGGGGAGACTGTTCCCCCAGAGGGAGTGGTGGGGAATTTTGCTGTAGGAATGAGGGTGGAGCCAGATGGAGGGGACCTCTAGAACACCAGGCTGAAAAGCCTGGACAATAGGAAGCCATTGCTGCTTGTTATCCATGGGGCCAACAGGATGAAAAAATGGAGTTTTAGGAAATAGCTCAATGATCGAATGCAGGATGCATTGGACGAGAAAAAAGGGTAGAGGCAGGCAGACAGATTAGAGCAATAGTGCAATAGTTCAGGTTTAGTGTAGTAGTAAGTATTGGCCTTAGTATAGGAAAAAAGGGCAAAGCAAAGGAAGAAGCGGAAAGACTTGAAGGGAGATGGGGGAGCATGTGATAGAGAAAACCAGCAATCAATTGTGAGGGGTTCATGAAGATGATTGATCTGATGTAGTATGGATGAAGGGATTGTGGCTATTGACTTGTAATAATACAGGTTTCATTGTTATTTTAAAGCCCTCTCCTAAAATAAAGTCTGTACATTGAGTATGGCCCTATGCTTTAAGATTGGGCATCTGTCTTTCCCGGTGCCCGTTTTCTTCATGTCTTATGTTTCACTGGCCTTGGTCCCCCCACCCTTAAGTCCAAGGACACTACCCTCCAGGCACATAGGGAAGTGTACCTATTCTCCTCCTGTGCTCTTGTAGAGGCACCAAGGGCTTGGACCAGGAACACGTAGACAAGCAAGAATAGATAATAACCTAGATACAACACTTGAGCTTTGTATATAATCTTGATTATATGTCGTTTAGTAAAATACATGACTTTGTGTTAATGCAGAGCTTGAAGGGTAAATTTTAAATCCCCTACTCTTCTTTGAAAAGTGGAATCAGATGAAAAATAATTTCGGGTTGAATTATAGAAAAAGCAGTGCCCAAATCTGAATTCACCAAAAGCTTGTTTCGAATGGCCAGATTATTTTGTAAATGTGTTCGTCTCTACAGTCAAGACAATTCTAGCCTCCAAATTGTGTGACCTTGAGGTTTTTAATATTTTTTATTATGTAACAGCAATGGTGAGTCTTGATGTCTGCTGGCTGTTTCAAATTTCTTTCTTGACATACCTCAGGCAAGGTTCTTTCAGAGCACAGAGATGGACCCTCACAGACCGCCAGCTCCAGCTTTATTTTGAAAGGTAAAGCTCTTCCAGGCCAGTCTTCTTTAAGAACACACAGTCCATTGCATGAAATGCTTTGAGATACTGTATTCCGTTCTAAGTGCTTAAAAGCCCTCAAGTGGAAAACTCAGATCAGTCTCAAAGAACCAGCTATGTGCTGATAGCCAACTTCTCTGTGCAATTTCTATCTGTTCCTTACTGCTAGACCAGCATGATGTCAGTGCTAGAAAAAGCAAGCTTCATGTCTTTGCTGCTTTTTCAGTTTCTGTTTGGAGCATTGGTGTTGTGTTAACAAAGGCTCATGGGAAATACAATGTCTGGTGTTGCTACTCAGAGTAGAAGAGCAACAGTTGATGAGAACATGGAAGTCTCCTTGTAAATGCTAGAAAATGCATTGTTGGGTTAGTGTAAAGCTACAAAAATAAAATACCTAAGTCTGTTTCCTCAGACAGTTAATATCCATCCTGTGGACATGGAAAAAGCAAGGCAAAGAAGGGGAGAAGGCAATGAATGTTCAGCTGGAATAAACAGTAGAACAGACTCCTCTGAGTAAGCTGATGCTTTTCTCCCCTTAGAACTCATTTGGATTAATCTTCTATTTAAAGCTTTTAATATTAAATTATAGATAAATGGCCATTTGGAAACATTCAAGGTGGCAGAATGAAACAATTTGAACATATATTCTTATTACTCTACATTAACATAACGAATTTGAGATGTTCAGTCAACTCCTTTGAAAGAGAGAATAGAAAAAGGGAAAAAAGACAAAAGCAGTGTTCCAAGAAGCAGAATTAAAACAGAGAACACTCTTCACCTGGTCAATTATTTCAGAGCAAGAGATAAGGCTCCTCATTAAGAACTAGCATCATAAAAAGTACTTTGTGCGAGGAAATTAAACAAGAAAGAAAAAAAGAGCAGGAAGCAAGGACTATGGAAAATGTTTCTACATTTTTCTAATTACTCACTTCATTTCCTGGAAAGGAATGGCTGCCGACTGGTGGGTTGATCTAGTTTAATATTTACCTCGAAGTACAATTTTATTGCCTAGGCTTTATTAACAAAGTCAAAGTTACTGAGGAAAAGTGAATGAATGTTAGAAAAATGCGGACTTCCTGATTATTAGTGGCTGCGTTAGATATGTTGTCCAATTTTTCTCCTCACGTTTGTTGAGTGATGAGAGGTTAACTTGGACAGGTAATGCAAACAAAGAGAACAGAAAAATCCAGCAGGTCTAGAGAGTCAGTTCAAGCAATACTCCCCCCTCCCCCCCCCGCCTTTTTTCTATTTTTAATATAAATTGACTTGATATTTACATAGGAAACAAATTATGTCCTCTGCACTCGACCTCAGATAGTGGAAAATCACCTAACTCCCACCTCCCCAAATCCTTGCACTTATTTTCATGTTTCTTCTTAAAACAGTTTCTATAGATCAGAGGAGTCATCACTTGCCCACAGCCACCTTCTCAAAGTGCCTGGCCCCAATAGCAGAGGGATATATTTATTCATTCTTTGAGCTCTTGGGGGTGGGAAAGGGGAAATTTCCATCTGACCTTTCAGTACATTCCTTTTCTGAAAGTGACTTTTTCGGTGTGAAATCTCTGATGTGGTTGCATTTTATTTTTAGCCCACCTAGCAGTGAACCCAAAGTTGGTATTACTGCATGTGTGTGTATTGGGGGGTGGGCGGAGAGTGGCTGGACTGGTTAAACTGTTACTGACGTACAATCACGATTGCCTTATCATTGCAGGCCTTGGTTTTCTGGAAGGTAAAAATGCAAATAATACCTGACTCTCAATATCTGGCAATAGCTTTTGTAAATCAATTGTGACTTTGGTCATTGTGATTGCTGTTGTTATCATCAACTACTGCTATTCCTTTAGACCATGTATACAACCTGGAGTAAGAAACTTCTGGACTCTGACTGCAGTCTGGAACAATATACCTTTTACCTTCCTGGAAATGTCTTGATGTAGCAAACACAGCAAAGACAAATACATTTTAACTTTGTTTGAAAATAGATTATTGTACCGGCCATTGAATTTCAAGGATTGGACAAACTTATGCATCATCAGCAAGAATACATCAGAGCTTGGCAGGAAAAGCCTATGATGCACCTCCCTGCTTGCTGTGTCTATTTCCTAAATGGAAATCGCCATACTTTCCTCTCATAGGACAGTGTACTGAATTCATATCTGCCTGTGACATATCACTCAGCAATAATGACTGAGGCTCACATCAATACACATGTGAATAACACCTGTGCAAGTATTATAAGGAATGATCTCTCATCTCTCTTTTGCTCTTGTTCAGAAAATCCAATTAATTGCCTCTGGGTTGAAACATTGGGCTGATGGAAGAAGCCTCAGAGGAGCCAGGTGAAACTGCTAACGATGCTGATTTGGGCTTTTGGAGGCAGATGTTCAGATTGCTCAGGGGCTGGGAAATCAGAGTGACAGACCCAATGGGGTTAATTTGTTACCTTTGGAATTGGTGGAGGCTTTGGCCAGAAATGGGCAAGATCAGTGTTTCTCAAGCCTTAATGGGCTATGGATCATCTGAAGATCTTTTTAAAATTCAGATTCAGTTTCACAAGGTAGAAATCTTGAGATTCTGCATTTCTAACAAACCCCTGGGGGATGCCAAGAATTCTATTTTAAGTAGCAAGGAATATAGTGGCTACTAGGAGATCTTTGGTAAGGGAAGAAAGTATGTGTGCCAAGAAGTGAGGAGAGAAAAGGTAGAAGAAGGGACTCTGGATGGAAGGTTGGATCCTAGGCCCTGAGGCTGCTGAGGGTCAGGGGAGTTGGGTTTTTGGGAAGGAGATCCAGTGCCAGGAGAACCAAGGGACCTGTCGGGGGGACTTGAGCCAGGTTGGCTCTCTAAGCCATTTTTCTGGGGAGGCCAGTTGTATTAGACCAATGTTTCAGGATAAGTATCGTGATTCACTGTTGGCTTTTTGAACAGTCCCTCCTGGTTAGAAAGCTCTTTCCATGGGTGGAATAGGAGCTGATATCCCTCCAAAATAATGAGAGAACCCATATTGAAAATCTCGATGCCAGTAGAGGATTATGAAGAGAAGAATTCTTGCAGTCAGGTGTGGGTTCAAGACCCAGCTCCACTAGTTACAAGTAGTTTCTGGCAAGGTTACCCTCTCTAAAACTCAAGTTTCTCATTGGCAAAATAGGGCTAAATGAGTGGTTATCCAGATATAGTTCTCCTTATGTCCAAGAGATCATAAGCGTAAGATCGTGCTTGGTCTGTCAACGTTATAGAACTGATTTCCTGCTTGCAGGCACTGAGATCCAAGGTGTGCTACATTAAGGAAGTTTATTTCCTTTCATCAGAATACTCTCTGGGACCCTGTACTTGGAGTTCAGGCTTTGTTATATTGACTATCACACTCCTTGCTGAGCAAATAAACATGGTATATATATATAGGCTTATTTTCTGATCTATAGAAAGATGTTAAAGTGAGAGTGAGTTTGGTGTGTTTCAGGGGCAAAAAGACTTCTGGTATAAGGTAGTCAAGAAACAGTGAAACGGGGTGAAATCTGAGATAAGCAGGGCCCAGTTCACATAAGGCTATGTAAGCTTCAGAAAGGATTTCAGTTTGGGGCACCTGGAAGGCTCAGTTGGTTAAGTGTCCAGTTCTTGGTTTCGGCTCAAGTCATGGTCTCAGGGTCGTGAGATCGAGCCCCATGCTCAGCACAGAGTCTGCTTAAGACTCTCTCTCTGTCCCTCTGCCCCCTCCACCCCTATGTACTCTCTCTTGCTCTGTCAAATAAATAAATAAATCTAAAAAAAAAAAAATTAAAGAGAGAAAGGATTTCAATTTTATTAAATCAGCAGTGATGCAATTGAGGTTACTTAGGTGCCTAATGATTAAATGAAAATAGCAATAATACCTAACATTTATTGAAGGCTTACCCTATCCCAGGCATGGTGTTAAGGGTTTTTGTATATGTTCACATTTAATCCTCACATTAACCATACGAGGTGGGTACTATTATTACCTTCATTTTATAGATGAGTTAGTTGAGGCTCTGGCGGTTCATTAAAATGCCCAAGGTCACTAGCCGGTCATTAACAGGAAACAAGATGCCAGCACACTGTACCCGTCTCAATCCACTGCAGCCTGTTTCCATCCACTATTTCAGTTTGGGTTTGTGTAATTGGCAGTGGTTCCTGATGGTCATGGTACCTCGAGGGGTCTGGTCACGCCAGCTCCCGAGCGGCAGTGAGCGCGGACGTGAACCTGATGTGGGCAGAGCTCTCCTGGCAGTTCTGAGGGAAGCACGCGCATCTTGTCACCGGGGCAATCCTGTCATTTTCCTATCTGCGCATCCCTGCACGCACTCATGTCCAGGGGCCTATATCATCTTTATGACTCTAACCTACATTCCCTCAGGCCACAGCGAATCCCTGCTTTTCATTAGGGGGTGTAATGAATCCATCCGCCCAGCGGTGCCTCCGAGCAGCACCCCCTCACCACACATCTGTTTCCGGGAAGCTGCAGCGCGTGGCACGACCTCACGGGGATCGCAGACACTGGGAGAGACTGGGGTTTTCTGTCAGCACGCATCTCTCCCTTCTTCCCTGGCGGAGCCAGCTCCCTTTATGTGGCTTAACAGGGAGAGAGAATATTCCCGAGCATTCGGGGACAATTTTGAAGGGCAGTCCTATGGCCAGGCCTCCTGGAGTGGATGAAAGACGACGACAGGTATGAATTTTGTGGATCAGATCGCATCTCTTTTACAACACATTGTCCTCAGAGTTTCACCGCAGCTCACGAATGTAACTAACACAGGACGTTGTGAAGACTGGTTACCAGCAGGACGGAGGCCCAGGTTTCTGATTCCGCAGGCCCCGCGCTTCATTCACGAAGTTGAAAGAGCCACTCTCAATTCAAAGGGAGGCAGCTGCCACAGAGAACTCAAATGGCAAATCTGAGACCCCACCCGGAGTTGGCAGAAGACAGCAGGATCAAACTTCTCCTCCAGCCCCCAACTTATGACAACTATTGCTGCAGCATGGCTCTTAGGAACTGGCATACGAAGATACTTCATCAGTCCTGTCAAAACAATGAGGATAAAAATAATCACTGCGTTTGGAGGCCCTCCCATTGATGAGATGCAGGCATCATTTCTGGGAAGTGTAGGAGCACATAATGCCCATTGTCCTCTCAGTAATTGACTTGGTCCCCAAGGGTCCTAATGGGGAAGGGGCTTAATGAGCTTTGGCACACGAGAAAAAAGGAACTGAAACAAAATATTGATTGTTCTGAATATAACCAGAATGATCCCCAGGACAGAAAACTCTGGAGTTATATAGGAAAGGGTACTCATGGCTGGTGAGAGGAAGATGCTCTCTATTGCTAAGAGATTTATTTCTATATGGAAGGAGTATACAGAATTGTCAAAATACATAACGAACACTCCGCTTTGTTCAGCAACTATTTGTTAAGGCGGCACCATTCGAAACATGAAGGATACAGCAGTGAATGTGACAAAATACCTGTTCTTGGGCTGACAGTTCAGTGGGGTTCAGATAAACACGAAAAACATGGAGTGGTAAGTGGTCTGCATAGAATTACTGCTGGGAGGGATGAGAGAGAAAGAGACTGGGGTGGTCAGGGAAGGCTTCCTTGAGGAGGTGACCTTGAAGCCGATGTCTGAATGTCAAGGAAGAGCCAAGTGTGCAAAGTTGAAGGGAAGAGCATTCCATGTGGAGAGCCAGCTTCCAGGCTCTAAGCTGACCATGAGCTTGGCATGTTTCAGGGACAGAAAGACGCCCTGCTGGATTTGAGCAGGGTACGTGAGAAAAAAATCATAGGGTGTGAGATCTGAGAGGCAGGCAGCGGGTTAGATCACGTAGCTATCTAAGCCACGGAAAGGATTGAACAAAGCAAGGAGACCAGTTAAGAGGCTATTGAAGAATTTCACGGGAGAGGTGAGGATGACTTCTTCCAAAGTGTGTCACCAGAGGGATGGGGAGAAATGGATAGATTCAGGCTACGTTTTAGAAGTAGACTTAAGAAATTCTGCTGATGGTTTGGATGTGGGGATGATACAAAGAAAGTTATCAAGGGTAATTTCCAGATTTTTGTCATGAGCAGTTGGTACTTTTTA
This sequence comes from Potos flavus, assembly GCA_028534135.1. Lineage (NCBI taxonomy): Eukaryota > Metazoa > Chordata > Mammalia > Carnivora > Procyonidae > Potos > Potos flavus. The sequence goes on along the minus strand of CM052886.1, from coordinate 61,831,916 downwards.
ATGGCACCAACTGGTGATGCCACTAGGGTACCATTTACTGAGAGAGAGGAGACTGGTGGAGAAACTTGGGAAGGGAAAATCAAGAATCGGGATTGGCCCTAAGTTGAGAGTCTTGCTTAATGTCTATGTGGCAATGTTAAATAGTCCTAATATTTGGGGCAGGGAGTGGCAGGTGTGTGGAGGATATTTAAAGCCGCAACAGTGGATGAGACCGCTTAGAGAGTGGGAGCAGACCTGGAAGAGAAGGGGTCATTGCATAAATCTTAGGCCACTCTGACACTCACAGGACAGAAAAATGAAGCAAGTTTAGTCGAAGAGCTGGACCAGAGGTAACTGGCAAGTGGGAAGCCGAACCAAGAGAGCGTGTTAGGGGTCAGAGGACAGTGTTCTAACAGGAGGAAGTGCTGTGCTTTGTGGACTTCTGCTGAGAGGCCGAACATGAGGAGGGAAGGGAATGTACGTTGGCTTCTGTGGCACGAAGTGCAGCGGAGCTGGAACCCAGCCCAAGTGGGTTGAGGAGGGAGTATGATGGGAGGAAGTGGAGGCAGTGACCATATGAAACCACGTCAGGAAGTTTTGCTGTTAAGGAGAGCAGAGAAATGGGGTCGTGGCTGTGTGGGAATATGGGGCCAAGAGAGGATTTTTTTTTTCTGTCCATATTTTTAATATGGAAAGCACAAGATCACACTCTGGTAGAGAGCGCGAAATGGATGATGCTGAAGAGAAGGAAAAATTGGAGGCACAAAGTCCCTGGGTGAGACAGGTGAGGGAAAAGATGGGATCTAGGGGGCAGTTGGGTCTCAGGAGAGTGGGACTTCTGAGCTGTTGAGGACCTAGGCTGGTGGTGTTGGTGGTGACATGAGAGGAGACCTTTCTGGTTACTTCAGATCACATCAGATCACTTCAGGTCACTTCTGGTCACACTTGAGGAAGTGTGAGGCAAGGTCACCAGCTAACACTGCGGTGGAGACAGTGTGAAGAGAGAAGATGCTCAACAGTGACTTAGAAGAATGGGACAGCAAACACATGGAGAGCTGGCAGGTGCCCAGGCAGTGCTGAAGAGCGCTGGAGACTTGTGACCATGAATCAGAGCGCAGCTAGTCAGGAGAGATGTGTTGAAGGAAAGATACAAAATATGGATGTGTCCCCATAGTTCCGACAGCGCTTCTGACCTCCGCTGACTCATGTCGCCATCAGCCTAACCCTGGAGGATGAGAAGGCAGATGGTGCACAGTGTAGCTGAACGAGATCACAGGTCTGGCCTGGGTCACAGAAGCAAAGCATCTGACTCTAAAGCTCCGGCTCCTTCCGTCACATCAGCATCAGTGGAAGCGACTTAACAGCCAGAGCGACCATGGAACACAGTACAACACAGACCCATGGCCGTATCTGTTTCGAAAAGATTTTTAAAGTTGATGCTGCAGCAGAATATGGCTGCGGGTTTGTCGATGGTGATTTATAATAGAATTATTAAAAAAAATCCTTCCAAGATGCCCCAGAGGAAAATATGTGTGGATGATAGATGGCGCTAAATGGCATGATGGTTAAAGAGGGTGGACTTTGGTATAAAAAATGGCTTACGTTCATAACAAATTTTTTCTTTTTTTTAATTTAAAAGTGTACTTACATGTGGCGCCTGGGTGGCTCAGTGGGTTAAAGCCTCTGCCTTCGGCTCAGGTCATGGTCTCAGGGTCCTGGGATTGAGCCCCTCATCGGGCTCTCTGCTCAGCAGGGAGCCCGCTTGCCCCTCTTTCTCTCTGCCTGCCTCTCTGCCTGCTTGTGATCTGTCAAATAAATAAATAAAAATCTTTTTTAAAAGGTATACTTAGGTTTAAAAAAGTAAAAATAAAAATTACATAGGTTCAAAGCCTGCCTCTACCAGCCATGGGCTTTGGGACTTCGGACAAGTAGTTTAACTTCCCAAACTCAGTTTGCTCATCTGAGAAATGGTCATGATAATACTATCCTCCTTCATTGAGTTGAGGATTAAATAAAATAATTCCCGTAAAGAATATAGCACAGCAATATATAGTTAGGGCTCATTAAAGCTGTACCATTATTATTACTAGTGAAAACTAAAAATGCAATGTGAGGATGGACTGCTGTAATAATGCGTCAACAGATATTATAATGCGAACTCCAGCAATTATTTCTCAAAGGTGGTTGATTAAGGGATTAACAAGGTCCTCTATATATGAACCTAAGATTATTTAGCAATGACTGCCACCCAATATACTAGAATAGAAGCTTAATGGATAGGCTAACAGATTTGGCTCATAAAACAAACATTTTGCTGCTGGCTAAACACAAAAACAAAGAACTCGAGACCTTATGCATATTTATTTATGCATGTAAATATCTCATCTAAAAATCTATATGGGAAATTTAAGCAAATATATAATACTGACAAAGAAACTACATATAATTTGAAAATTACAAATTCGAAGTAAACATGTTAAGTCAGAAATGTGATTCTGATCTTACCATGTGGGCACTTTATATCACATTAGAGCAACATTTCCAAAGATGAGGAGTTAGCTGGCTGTCTTCTCATCAGGGAACTCTAGGCTGTCCATACGCGCATAGGTGGGACTTATCTGATGAACCCCTACTATCTTACTGAGTTTCTAACATGGTCATCTAAGTTATTAAAACAAGGTCCTAATGCAGTGGTTCTGGTATTTCTGGTCCCTCTGCAGATTGAATGCTGGCTTATCCAGACTAAATGTTATATAAAATTAAAGAGGAAGCCTGGTAACTTACAGTAGAGGGTTGCATATAAATCCTGGGTTTTATGGAGCCTGAAAACTTTTTAAAACAATTTTGTGTAGTGATTCTGTTGTATTAAGTAGTAGAGCTCTGCCATGCTGATCAAAGGGCTATTTTACCTTCCCGGTCTGACTCTAGGAGGTGTTGGTATCTAGGAGACGGGATTTGCTAACTTAGCTTTCTGCTATGGAAGGTTCTAGCGGAGTTCTCACTTGGCCCTCTCCCTCACAGGCATCTGTGCAACTTTAAAACTTTGTGGTGTTCTGACCTCATCTCAGGGCCCGTCTCCACGGTTGGAGCCCAGGCAGTTTAAAGAGATCCGCTGAGGGGCGCCGGGGTGGCTCAGTCAGTTAAGCGCCGAGTGTTGGTTTCGGCTCAGATCATGATCTTGTGGCTGTGAGATGGAGCCCCACACCGGGCTCTGTGAAGAGTCTGTTTCAGATTCTCTCTCCTGCTCCCTCTCTCTCCAGCTCATGCTCTCTCTCTCTCAAATAAACAAATAAAATCTTGAAAAAAGAGATTCACTGTGATTATGCTATATATGTGCACTCTAGAAGTTGAGAATTGCATCTAAAGCAAACCTCTCAGCTTTCATAGGCTACTATGTAAGTATGTATGTGTGTCATACATTCATAGATCTATGTTCGTTTTCATTAAAATATTTAGGATATTTTAATGCCTACAAAGCTTATGCTTCTAAAAGTTTGATTAGGAAGTCAAAGTGATTGTGGATTTTTCTGCTACGTTGGCAAGGTATTTCAGAAGCTTATCACAAAGCTCTTTATCAGATAAGAATATTTTCAGCAGTAAACAACAGAAAACCGATCTGAGTCACTTAAACAATTTGAAGGGTATTTTTCTTTCAAAACTAAGAAGTCTGCAAATAGGTAACCCAAGACTAGTGCTGTAGCTGAATAATGTCAACGAGATCCGAAAATCTTTTTCTTGTTCTCTTCGGATGTCATTACCATATGGTTTGTTGTTTCATGGTTACAATATGGCTGCCTCTGCTCCAAGCATCACCTTCACGTTTAAGGCAGGAGGAAGGAAAGGAAGAGGGGCGCTAGCCATGTCTTTATCAGGAAGGAACATCACTGCTCACATCTCATTGGCCAGAATTGTGTCTTACAGAAATCTTTTGCTGCCAGGGAGATTTCTTTGCCTCCACAGTAAAGGAACAAGGAGGAAAGAGGGTTAGGAATGGCCAGCCAATGCCGACTGCCTTATTTTGTATATCCATATGTCTATTCCTTTAACTTCCCTGGCATTAAGGAAGGAGTCTTTTTTTTTTTTTTTTTAATTTAGGTAAGCTCCACACCCAACATGGGGCTTGAACTCAGGCCCCGAGATCAAGAATCACATGCTCTACCAACTGAGCCATCCAGGCCCCCAGGGAAGGAGTCTTAATACACTTCTCCAATCATTCAGTTTTTAAAATTACCTTTATTGCCATAATTTATCTTAAAAATGGCAACAGCAGCTGTCACTATCATTTACGGACTTACTGGGTGCCAGGCATTGTGCTATCTGATTTTTCTACCATTCCTCCAGTCTGGTTACAGTAATCCTCCCTGCAGGGGAAAATCACTGTCCCTGTTTCAGAGATAAGAAAATCAGCTCTCCGAGCTGGAGAGGGTCAATGGTTCGCCCGAGGCTACCTAGTAAGAAGTGATGGAAGTTAGTGAACCTCAGTCTATACGGCCCTAAAGCTTATGCTCTTCCCAAAGCAGGCACTGCCTCCAGACCTGAATCAAGACCGGCCTCGAGAAGTCCACACACATGAAGGAATATAGATTTTTCATAATCACCACACACTCTTTTTCTAGCAGGCTGCATCTATTACCCACTTGCTGCCCTCTTCCAACTCCTTGAAGTCACTCAAGTGGAAAAAAAAAGTCATCCTGATGTTGAGGACATCCCCCGAGTGATGTTGGTACCCGAGCGTGTGCAGTCAGCTCACCCTGGGACTCCGGGCTGGCCCTGCATGCCCACCTCGTCCCACCTCACTCCCACTGCAGGACACATGGCTTGGCAACTTCACATTGCCGTCTTTCCAGGGATTCTGCAAGGGCTCTGGGAAATGCAGGGGCCATGCAGTTTGAAAAGAGGAAATGCTATGGTCGTGTCACTCCTCAAATAGGAATGGATTTTTCAGGGGCAAGGCCACGCCCTGATTCCTGGGGGAGACCACATCGGGGTGCTGGTGCTCTGTGAAAATGATCAGGGAGCTCCACAAGGCCCTTCGGCAACCCTTGGATACAAGTCTGCGGGAGGCTGGCACCAGGAGTGGCCCCACCTCAGGCAGAGGGGGCCTCTCTTCTTGAAGTCTGATTTACAGGAGGTGTGCCAACATGCAGCGGGGAAACTAACCTCTGGCAGCTCCTTAGATGGAACTTTCTGTAAAAAGAGGAGCCCGCTGTAATGGTGAGGCTTTCCTTCCACTCTAGAAAAGCCCTGGGGACATTTCTCTACTGGGCTTATAAAGCCAACATTCTCAAGCTTTAGAGACCAGCCTCTAATGGCCTTGGGATTCTCTCAAACACTTTTGAGGTCCTTGCTGTGCGGTCCCCTGAACAATCAGGGGGAGGTGGGGGCGGTGGGAGTCTCTGGGGGACCTGTTTCAAACTGTGGAAGCCCAGGTAACTATAATAAAAGCCTGTATATGCAGGCTAGTCAGTGCTTCAAATTCTCTTGAGACTCAAAAGTAAATCAGACAATATTTTCCCGATTTTGACTCTTAGGGATACTCAGTTTTGCTTGCCTCAGTCGCTTACTCTGAGGAGACAGATGATCAAAGGTGACCCAGGCACATTGCCTCTTCTGTCTGCCAAGGAGATCCCAGTAGCCTCTGGCTCCTTTGGATTGGATCGAGACTTTGTTTCAGGTAACCCCCTTGCTTGTTTGTCAGGCTTGGATGACTTAGGCAGTCAGCCCCCATAAAAGACCCACAGGGGCTGAGAGCCACAAATGCTCACTTATTCTTCTTTTGGAGAGACAAAGACAGTTCTTCGGTTCTGCCATCTCTCTACTTTACCGGCGGCACCTTCATCCATTGGCGAGGAGTCCCATGTACTAGGGACTCAGTCTCCACTGCCTACAAATGCGGGTAGGTTGGGGGGCATGCTGGGGAATCTCTGTACTCGAAGTCGGCCTAGAGCTCTGCCATGATTTCACAGCCAGAGATGAACTACATTCTGCTTTTAAACTCTAGAAAAATTCCTACCTTACTTGGTTCTAATAATGGGACCCTGCGGTTCCTAAATTCATAAATTTATAAATATTACTTGTCTCCTTTTCCAAAGCTAACAATTTAGATAAGGCTGTAAACATCTGAGGAGGGTCCTCTGAGGCAGCCCTCCAGGCTTAAAATTCTCTTAGGCTTTTCTTGCAAAACAGCAGATGACTTGGGGTTTATCAAATTTTCCGTTTCTATTTTTGTCTCCCTCAGAAGGAAATAACCTGAATCTCATGGCTTCTACCATTATATCTTCCAGTATGTTTCATATCTTATTCCCCCCTCACTCCCTTAATTCTTTGTGACTTTTTGCTCTTTCAAGGAGAAAAATCCCGAGGGTAGAGAAGAGAAACGGGTCTGCTTGTCCTAAAAATGGGCAGCCCTTCCCTAGGAGGCAGAAACAAGTTTGACAGTTGGGGATGAGGCACGTTATTTTCTCAGTCAGTTCGCATTCAGCAAGTTTCTTTGTGATATCACCATCTCTGATTTCTTGTTTTTGGGCAATTCAGCAGGAAATGAGCAGCACAGTACCTTGCCACAGATGCGGCATAATCATGGGGACTTGTTTAACCACAGACCTCCAGCAGGTGAGGTTGCCTGAACAACTCAATTTGATTGGGATTTCTGGTTTTCTTAACTGTTAACATGGGCACTCCAGCGGCGTGAACAGAGGGCCCCTAAGTCCCTTTGGTGGCAGATGCATTTGGAGATGTCTTTCCAGCTCAAGGTCATTTCCCCTTCTCTGGAGGTGACCTTCACTTCACCATCTCATTCTCAGCAGTTGGCCTCCAGAAGCCATGCTCGTTTTTTGTGACCCTACCTTTCGATTTCTCCTTTGTGGATTTATTTATTTTTTAAAAGATTTTATTTATTTATTTGACAGAGAGAGAGAGATCACAAGTAGGCAGAGAGGCAGGCAGAGAGAGAGGAGGAAGCAGGCTCCCTGGGGCTCGATCCCAGGACCCTGAGATCATGACCTGAGCCAAAGGCAGAGGCTTTAACCCACTAAGCCACCCAGGCGCCCCCTGCTTTGTGGATTTAAAAGTAGGTTTCCAACTCACTCTGTGATGATTGGCGATCTTCCCTTGTATCTTATCTTCTCACTGGGGTCAACGCTGATGAATATTCAAAATTGCATCCTGCCTTCCCCACCCCATGCCCTGGGTTCTCCAACCCCCTTCCTCTGCTCTCCTTTTCTTTCTCCACGTTCTTCGCATCTACTGTGCTGGAGTATGTGCTGGTCGATTACATTTGCACTCCATCTCTCCTGCTAGAATATAAACTCTGGGAGGACCAGGCTCTTTTGTTCACTGATGCAGCCTGGGTACCTGGACCGGTGCTCGGCACATCCTCTATCCAACAAATAGTAGTTGACCAATGAAGAGGGGCTGCGGAGTGGTCGTATTTTTGTTACACGGTCTAGAGAAGCAGGAAAAGCCAGCACGAACTGAAAGAAGAAAGTAGCATGACTTACAGGGGGAGGTAAACAGGAGAACAAGAGCTCTCTCTCTGAGTCCCAACCCCTTCTTGAGGCCAGGCTTCCCTCCTACCCTTGGGTTTCATGTATCTTTGTAGTAAATGGCCACCCTTCCCTTTAAGCTAGCTGCAGTTGGTCTCTGTGACTTACAAGAGGACATTGACTAATTACACAGACACATAAAAATCCCAGGCTTCCTAGAGCTTGCTAGTTTCTAGTGGAGGGAGACAGAAAATAAAAAGAAGTGGCATATATGGTAAGTCACATAGTGATAAGGAATAGGGAAAATTAAATCAGGAAAAAGGGAGCAGGGATCTCTAGAAGGAAAGCATTAGAATTCGTAGAGCTCCCACTTAATGTTCTCAGGGAAAGCACCCCCGTAACACACTCTCATACACCCAGGAATGTGATGTTTGAGCCAAAACCCAAAGCAGATGAGAATGCCGACAAAGACCATGTGTGGGGAAGAGCTTTGCAGGCAGAGGGAACAGCAAATACAATGGCTTCAAGACAAGTGTGAGGAAGATCAAGGAGCCAGGATGGCAGGAGCCCAGTGGGTGGGGAGGAAAGTAGGACAGAGAGGCAAACAGGTGGCGAGGGGCCCTGGGAACATAGTGGGAACTTTGGCTTTTACCCGAAGTCAGATAGAAAGCCGCTGCAGGATTTGAGCAGAGCCTGAGGTGTTGTAGAGGTCTCACTGGCTGGTGTAGGGGCATGGCAGGCAGGGTACAAGCAGGCAGCCCTGTAAAGCACGACTGCAGTCATGCAGGAGACAGACGGGCGGTTCTGAACAGGACAGGGGTGGAGGAGACGGCGAGAGGTGGCCCGATTCTGCAGACAAGAGGCTGAGTTGCACTCTGATCGAGGCAGAGGGCTCCTTCTCTGGGGTGTGTGACAGCAGCCGGGCTGTGCATCCGCTGTACCCCCCAGGCCCCCCTACCCTACCCCTCATGCGGCACCAGCCATGGCCTCTCCTGCTGGGGAGGCTGTGACCACCACGAAGTGAAGTCCTGGAGAGCCTGCACACCTCTCCCACCTTGACTTCTCTGCTGAGCTGTTTCCTGAAAGGGAAGCGTTTTCATGCTTGTGGTCATGGCGTTGGGGAAACAGACAAGGAGTGGGATGCGCGGATCCAGTCCTGTGTTTGGCTCCGATTCAGACCTCAGTTGGCTCACCTGTGAAATGAGAGGTTTGACTTCCAACATCGCTCATGGTCGTGTTCTGAAGACTGAGTGAGTCCATCACTGAAGCCCGATCCAAGCCAGGTGCCGCACCATAGGTCATAAAGGTCATAAAATAAGTGACGAATCACGCTGGTGATTACTGGAATGATGCAAGGAGCTCAGCCCTGCCTCGGGCTCTCAACTACTAGACATGAAATGGTCTGCGATAGATATTACTAACTGGAAAGGGAACAGGTCACAAAACCGAGGCTTCCATTACATGAGTGTAACAAACAAAAGAGTGAGCTATACCATAATGTGAGCAAGAGTTCTCTCTGGGAAGCAAAGTTATGGGTTTTATTTTTTTCCTGGACTATTCTGCATTTTAGAAATCTTTTAACATAATAATGTATGTGTGTATTCATAAATTCCTGTGCCATTCACAAATGTGGTCTTTATATTACTTTTCCTATTTTGATTGGCCCCTTTTCTATTCCTCCTCTCCGCATCTGGGCACACCAGCCCTTAGCCCAGAAACCCAATTTCTACAGTGAACATCAGTATTACATTGGTTGTCCTCCATTCATTCCTTTAGAAAACAACTAACCCCTCCACCTGGCACAGCCTTGGACTACCTACCACGGGACTCATCTTGGCTCTGACCTGTTTTGATGGGCCAGGGAAAGGAATGGGTGACAAAACTAAAGACAAGAGCATGGGGGTGGTGGGAGGGGGGAGATTTCTGTTTGTTTCCTGAATGAGTATCAGAAACCTTAGGACCAGGGGTGCCTAGGTGGCTCAGTCGGTTAAGCGTCTGCCTTCAGCTCGGGTCATGATCTCAGGGTCCTGAGATCGAGCTCCATGTCTGGCTCCCCACTCAGAGGCGAGTCTGCTTCTCCCTCTCTCTCTGTGATCTCTCTCGTTTTCAGTATGTCTCAAATAAATAAATAAAATCTTTAAAAAAGGAAAAGAAAATGAAACCTTAGGACTAATAGAATCTTTTGCACAATGACAGGCCCCCTTTGAGAGAAGAAGAGCTTTAGGCTCTCCTACCAAACTTGAACACAGGGCAGATTTCCACCGGACACACGGGTTGTTCGCATGTAGTTCTTGTGAAGGGACCAGGGAGCCTGAACAGGTGAGACTGGGACTGGAAACGTGCCCATTCCTGAGGTAAACTGGCCCATGACTTGACATAGAAACTGCAGTTAGGAGATCCCTCGCTTGGCCATCCAGCCTAGAAAGTGAGTCTGTGGCAGGCGAGCCTCACCGCCAGGAACAGGATGTATGATGAGCCCCACAAGACAGCAGGATGTTGACAGGGTCACTTCCTGCCGAAGAGAATCACCTTGGAGACCCAGAAGGCTACACTCCGGGCTACCTCAGTCCTTTGACTCTTTCCTAGAACACTTATTTTTATCCATGCATATACTTACCTACACGTGTCTCTGTACATTTTTTCCTTCTTCCCTTTAACACCTTACTCGGACTTTGATGGGGGTGAGAAAGGCCCATGAGAACCAGCATGTGTGGAGAGTGAGTTGAAGCTGCTCGGTTCCCAGGGGAACAAAAGGGCCCCTCCCCGCTTGAGAAGGTCCTGGCAGCTGGGCCAGACACACTGAAAATCATGGAATTATACAGTCCGCTACCGGAGGAAAGCAGTTACAAACAGCTCTAATAGCCATGGAAGAGCCTTGGAGGGCGTTCCTCCTGGCAGGCGAGAAAGCTGAGGCCCAGAGACGTCAAAGAGAAAAACCCAGTTCCTCAGCAGCTCAGTGACAATGGATTTTGCCTGCCTAAGTCTCCAAGGGACAGTTCTTACTCAGGAGAGAGGAACTTAATACTAACTTCTCTTCTTCCTTTGTCATGATTAAACCAAGTGGGATCGATTCCTCCCAGGCAAGCTCGAGTTGTTAGGACTCCCTTCGCCCTTGCTGAACCCAAAGCTAAACGGATCTCTTTATTTCTGTGTGTGGGGAGGGCTGGCGGTGTTTACCCTTAGGATATTTGTGTTAAAGTGCCTGAAAATTTTATCCTTATGGTCTTCTGCGTAGACTCAGAACCTTAACTTGCGGTTTGGGTTTCTCATTCTTGGTGATTTAGTATTATTTTGGGAAACCTGAAGGGAGTGGATTGGCCTAAATATAACCTCTCGAAACACCTTGAAGGACTGGTTTGGGGACATCCATGTCACAAAGCTGAGCTTCCCGGCAGCGGCAGGAACACATGCTTCCAGACCATGAGTCTCTCTCCTCAGAGGTCATAAAATACACTGGAAGATCTCTTCCTTTCTCACAAGCCCACTGAGTCAATAGCGCCTGTGTTAGCAGTTGTTAAAAAGTAATTTCTATACAGGAAAATTTCCTTAATTCGAGTTAATATCAAGGAAAACCTGCCTGAATTAGGTGCAGAGCCGATTTAAAGGCTAAGGTGAAATAAAAGGAGTTTAGCCCCAAATATGTGCCTCTATTAAAATAAGGCACATACCAAAATCTTACAAGTAATATACCCAACCGCTGGTGGATGTAATTTTTGGCAGAGGTCCATTAAAAATATTTGGCCTCACTGGTTTGAAGGACAGGTTTTCTGAAATGCCGAAAAGCCACTGTGTTCTCAAATAGTGATAAAATACCTCTTCACTCTTACAAATTAGAGAAGAAACTACCAACTTGCTACTGAGTGATTCTAATCCCACAGATAGACCTGTGAGAGGGAATTATGAGAAAACTCCTATTCTTTCTCAGGGTGTTTGGGACATGTTTTCTTGAGAGAGCATTCACATGATCTCCATGGCCTGAGACACTTTTGCTTTCTGCAGAGTGGCCAACATATGAAATATGTCTTTTTTATGGAAAAAAAATTAATTAGAGATCCTTTTGGAAAATGCATAATTGATGGAATAATAAGGGAAAACACAGTTCTGAGCTAACCCTTGGTTTTAGCTTTCACCTACTTGTAGAAATACATTTAGGACAGTAAGCACCTATAAGGAATCAGATGAAAAAAATGGTAAATCTGGAACACTTCTTTGAATGCAAAAATAATGCCTCGATCCTTCCATCAGCAAATCGAGGTCATGGATGGCTCCCACCCGGTGTTGACTGTCCCTTCTCTCGGCCTCTGATCTCCCTTGTGACCCCTGCCGTCCCCGGGCCTGGAGGAGAGCAGAGTCCCTGGCTCATGTTCTCCTCCTGTCTGAGTGGAAGGGAAATGAGCCTAAGAGGCACCGTTTCCTCAGCGCTGTCCCCGTTATCACCTGCGTCTAAAAACTGTATGTTTTGTTTGAGTATTGTTATAAAAATAGTTTGCTCTAGAAGAGATATTGGCCTTTTTAGAAAACCGCTCCTGGCACGAACTAAGCGAGTCTGTGGCTCCAAGCTCCCTGAGAAGGCAGTGTGTATTGGAGAGCCGGCAGTAAAAGCGATGGTTGCTAGGGGAACAATTGAATTGCTGACACAGAGACAGATGATGGGCCTGAAAACTCTTTTTTCTTCTCCTGCCACATGGAAAAGAAAGCAGATGAGTCAGAGGGAATGGTGGACGCTCCTTTCTGCCTGTTAAGAAAGCTAAATGGCCAGAATGGCCTATCAGCCTAACGGGAAGAGTCTAGTGGTGGCGAAGGCAGAGAAAAGCTGAGAGCAGCTGGAAAGTTGGGGATAAGCCCGTGAAGGCTGAGAAGAAAATGCCACCTAGGAATGAGAGGAAATGCGGAAGGCATTTAATCATATGTACATAGATGCTTCTTTGAACACCCTCTCCTAGATATGTCGAAATATTTTTAATTGATTAATTTAGTCACTCGTGTACCATTCTATTGCCATTTTTGAGATCCTGTTGTTTCTTTAAACATCTTTTTTTGAGGTATAATTACATACCTTAGAATTCATCCCCTGTACCTATGGAGTTTAATTAATGATTTTTAAAGTAATTTCAGAGAGTTTTGCAGTCATTTTCCCAATCCAGTTTTAGAGCATTTCCATCTCGCCAAAATGTTCCCTTCTGCCCGTCCACAGTCAATCCCACTCCTAGCCCCAGGCAACTAATGATCTGTTTTCCATCTCTATAGATTTGCCCTTTCCAGAAATTTTATCTAAATGGAATCATATGGTCTGCCGTCTTTTGTGTCTGGTTTATTTCATTTCCCATGATGTTTTTGAGGTTCTTCTGTATGGTACCCCATATCAGTAGCTTATTCTTTTCTTACTATTGAATAATATTCCACTGTATTATCGGTCACATTACACATGTGATGATGTACATGTGTATTATGTATCACATTTGGTTCATCTGTTCAACAGTAGAGGGACATTTGGATTGTTCCAGTTTAGGGTGATTATGGATAATGCTGTGACGAACATTCATGTCCTATGAGCCTTTGTGTGGACATACATTTTCATTTCTCTTGGGTACATACCTAGGAACAGAACTACTGGACCATAAGTGTATGTTTAACTTGTTAAGAAACCACCAACTATTTCCAAAGTGGTTTTACTATTTTACGTTCCCGTCAGCAATACCCGAGGGTTCCGGTTTCTTGATGTCTTCCGTCTACATTTGGTATTGTCATCTTTTTGATCAGGGCTCTTCCAATGGGTGTGTAGTAATATCTCCTTGTAGTGCATTTCCCTAATGACTAATGATGTTGAGTATCTCTTCATGTCCTGAAGGTTTTTCATTAGGAAAAATATTCGAAATGATAGAATTTGGGGTGGGAAATCTGAAAACCAAAAAACTATGACTGGAGGCACATGTTTAAATATTCTCCACTAGGGTTTATAGGACAGTGTTTCTCATTGCAAATTGCTTGCAGAATCACCCAGAGTATTTGTTTAAAATGAGCACTCGCCCTCACCTGCAGAATTGATGCCTACGGAAGGGTTCCAAAACCCACATTTTTAACTGCCCCTTCCCTGGTTGATTCTTATGCACATGGGAGTTTGGGAGCCAGCACCCTAAACCCAAGGCACTTTTGCTCACCTGGTGACCATGTAAGCATGCACTGCAGGTCCAGAGTCACCACTACCAGGAGAGGGCCCTAAGAAACAAGTAAGCCTGTGGGGGACCTTTGCCCCAAGCATCATGAACTCAGTGTGTAAACCTTCAGGAAAACCATCTTTCTGACTCCAGATTTCTTCTTCTGGACATGGAAAACTTAAAACTCATCAGACACAATGTACATAATCGTTGTGTGTTGTCAGAAGTGCAAGAACCTCGTTCTCATCTCCTGTAGATGAACACAGACCCGAGAATGTCTGTAGAATGCACTGAGCTCAAACATGAAAACAGAGTCTCAAACAAGCTCACGAAAACATTAGCCATTTCAATAAGGAAAACTCTGTTTTAGTGTCATTTCCAGAAGGGAGGCTTTAGCTTTGTCCTCAGGCCAAAGAAAAACTCATTAGTGAATAGCTTCGGTCCTTTGCTCAGGACTGAGTCTGGTGGTCCAGGATGAAGTGTCCTAATCAATGTCACCAGTTCCTCAGATACTTATCGGTGAAGGCGGACCAACCTAAGTGATTTAAAATCTCTCTTAGGGGCGCCTGTGTGGCTCAGTCGTTAAGCGTCTGCCTTCGGCTCAGGTCATGATCCCAGGGTCCTGGGATCGAGCCCCGCATTGGGCTCCCTGCTTGGCAGGAAGCCTGCTTCTCCCTCTCCCACTCCCCCTGCTTGTGTTCCCTCTCTCGCTGTGTTTCTCTCTGTCAAATAAATAAATCTTTAAAAAATAAATAAATAAATAAAAATAAAAACTCTCTTAGACGCGGGCTTCATTGTCATCACCAGGTCATGCTGTATGCGTAGGGGTGTAAGCACCATTGCCATTACCCAAGAAATAAGAGAAATTGAAAACGCCGTGGCCGGGCCAGGCTTTGGCAGAATATTCCACTTTAAAAGGACAGTTTGGGACTCAAAGGGACATATTCTTTGTACACCATGATAATAGCTCAAAGCAGAAAATGTTAATGAACCTGGTAGGAAAGGGTTCAAAGAGCTTAAAGTGGAAGTGGGGCTGACGGTCTGGAATTTTACCAAGGAACTGCTTTTCTCTCCGTAAAGGAGAGGCCAAAAAGGGAATCTTCCCATTTGTACTTCGAACTAGTTTTAAATATATTAGGAAAAAAATATACACACACAACAAACCTCCCACCCAGACACCCTCCCACTGGCTGGTAGTTTTATTTGAGTGGTCCGTGGGTGGCATTCTGGGCGGCCTGCACAGCATTGTGCTACTCTCTCTGCACCTCCAGGAGGGACATTCGGAGTCCGCGCATCTGACGGCACAATCGCGTCTGCCTGCGCTCTCTGTGGGACCCTTTCCCTCCAAATGGCTACTTAGGGGCTTTGTGAAGTAGAATTGCTTTGTAGGAATGCAGAAATGAAAACATTTATGGAATCACTCTGCACAAATTACTTGGCACTGCAAATTGGAACAATTAGCGAACCTTTGTGACGAAGGAATGCCGAACGTGAAACAACTTGAGAATGGAATAAAAATGGACCTATTATTCTTTGATTCAATTAAAGTGCACATAATTTGATATGCGTTTGCCAAGCCATATATTTATCTGTGCTGTTGGAGAGGGTGCGGCTACTCCTAAGCAAGACTCATTCATGCCAGCCCTGCCCCGCACCAGCCTTGGAACGAAAGGAACAAGCCATTCCTTTGAGTGGAAGGGAACTAGCTCGGTTGCACAATATCTATCTAGCACACAAGTAAAGCCACGTCCATAACACTGGGTTATTTTTTGTAATGGTCACAGATTTTTACAGAAATCAGTGATAGAGAAATGGATCATCTGAAATAATGCAATTTGGCGATGTGACTTTCTTTCCCTTTAGATAAGTCAAAATTATGGACATACTGTTCCCTGTATTTGTCCAGATGGTAAACTAGAGACGTTGGTTGGAAGTGAGCTTTCAAATTGGCACAAAGTTAAAATTTCTGTCCTCCTAAAACAAAAATATCAAGTGGCCTGGTAATAATTTCACATTTTCAAAAGGCTATGAAATCCTTTTCTAGCTTGTCTATCCATATCATTTTTAAAACGGGATCTGTATAGTTATCATTAACTAACTGATGGGACTAACTAACTAACTGATGGGACTATAAAGATGCCGGGGTTCCGAACCACTCTTTCCCTGCAGGTCAGGGGAACCCTTCTCTCCCAACTCCTTGTCAGCCTGGCCCCAAATCAGTCCATGTCAAGTGTGTGCAGAAAATGGCGCCAGAGAGACACAGCTCATCAGACTTGTTTTAGGTATTATTTTCTTCTGTCCCTTCTTTCTCTGTCTCTGCCTCTCTGCATTTGTTTTCGCTTTGAGAGTCCTCTTTGCCGTAAGGCAAATACTTGCTTTTATTCCTCAAACTTCTCTGATTCTTAGAATATTCAAGTTGGCAGTGTCTTGGCATTCATGTATATCAGGTTTCTTCTCTTTCAACTTTGAGTGTCTCCCGTGTTAGGACTCTTCTTTGGGGGAGGGGTAAGTTTTACATTTTGAAATAATGTCAGAATTTCTGGAAAGTTGCGAGAACAGTGCAAAGCATTCCCGTGTACCCTCCACCCAGATTCTCCAATGGCTACCGTGTTCACACGTTTGCTCTCTTTTTCTCTCCACGCGTATACATGTATCTCTTAGTGTCTGAACCATTTGAGAGTAAGTTGCAACATGATACCCCTTTACTCCTCCAGACTTCAGTGTGTATCTTACTCTGAAAAGTATTGCACTTCAGTGCTGAAAAAAGAAAAAGCAGATAAGCAAAAAGAAGGAAATTAAAATCCATCTGGATTCTTTCTACCCAGAAATAAGCATTTTGCTGTATATTCTTCCAGTTCTTTTCTATGCATATATTCAAATTTCTTACACAAATGTGACATTATGTATACAATTCTAAGCCCTGCTTTTAGAGGCTCCATAGCTATAACATATATTATATATAATATATATTATATATATATAATATACAGATAATACTCTCTGTATTCACTTCCTGTGGCTGCCATAACCAATGACCACAAACTGGGTCAAAACAGCAGAAATTTATTGTCTCATAGTTCAGAAGTCCAGAAGTCTGAGATCAGAGTGTCGGCAAGGTTGGTTCCTTCTGGAGCTCTGAGGGAGAATCTGTTGCCTACCTCTCTCTCCTCTAGCTTCCGGCGGCTGCCAAGCAACCCTTGGCTGGCATTCCTCGGCTCGGAGATGCAGGACTCCAATCTCTGCTTCCACCCTCACGTGGACTTCTACCGTATGTCCCTACATGTCTCAAACTGCTCTCTCCTTTCTCATATAAGGATACTGGTCATTGATGAAGCCAGGGTGACTTCATCTTGAGATCCTTAATTAATTACCTCTGCAAAAATCCTATTTCTAAATAAGGTCACCTTCTGAGGTTCTGAGTGAACATGAATTGCAGGGGGCCACTATTTATCCCATTATACGAGCACCATGTTCATGGATAAGGACTTTCATCTCTCTACGTGTCAGTTCCCGAGTGTTTTAAGGATTAAATGTAATAACACACATAAAGCAATTAGCACCGAACCTAGAACATAGTAAGCATTCAATAAATGCTTGCTATTGATTATGGCAATAACATGACTTAACATAACTTATTTAATCACTAACCTATTTGCTATTTAGATTTTTCCAAGTTTTTGTTATGATAAGCTCCTAACAAATATCCCCGTGATTTTATTTTTGTAACATTTTTACATATTTATGATTATTTCCTTGTCGTAAATTCATAGGCATAGGTCACAGAATTCTAAGGCTTTTGATTTAGTAATTCCTTTCTTGGACCACATGGTTTTATGACTGACTTTCGTTGTCCATTTTGGGAAATCATCTTTTGCACAGCAGTCTGGAAACCGAACTTACTTTTCCCTAAAGTATCATTCCTGGAAATACACACTATGCTGCAGGCCTGATAGTGTTGGTGCCTGTTTCCTAAGTGATTCTTCTCCCCTGGGAGCACAGGTCGGCCTAGGGACGGGACGCACAGGAGGACGTGTCACTGGGGGCCGAGGCTGGTCGAGGCATGAGAGGTACCAAATCTGAACCAAAGCCACTGGATTCTGCAAAGCAGTTTTGAACACTCAGGTAGACGGTAAACCACAGTAACCGTGGCAGGAAAACAGCCCACCACAAATAAAAGCCGAAAGCTCCAGCTGACGCTCCGATGTTCACGTCTTAATGAGAAATTGCTCAGCAGTTCAAACCTCCTGGTTCAAAGCGCTCACCACACGTGAGGATCCTGAGAGGCCATCTTTCCGGGGGTAACCCTCAGGCCACAGGTGACTCCGGGATGACTTGTCGGTCCCCCTCCCTCTTCCTCCTAGGCACAGAGGTGAGGCGGGGTGAGCAGAGAAGGGACGGGGCCTTATGCCCTGTTGCCTGCGGCAGCTGGAGGTCTTCGGTTTCCAGTTTGAGGTAGGCTCTTCCTCAGGTCAGAACACAGACAGCTTCCTACAAATGCACCTGCAAACCCGGTTAGGCACCACTAAGGCACCGGCGTTTGACTGTTTCCTCTTGGAGCAAACGCACGAGCCTTTAGTCAGCTTCTTTTGACCACGATTAGAAAATATTACCAGTGCAGGTGACCACAAATGGTATTTAAAAACATCTTGACAGTTTGGGGAGGGGGGAACAAAACAGAGCCCTCACTCTCCCCACACATACACATATACACGCCCGGCTTTACTCCACCTCCCACACAAAACTACTTTTCTTTTGATTGACACTCTTTTGTAAAAGAATGTTTGAAATAGTTCTAAAGTCATGACTTTGGAGCTGAGTGGGTCTATCTGAAAAAACTATATTTAGCTTTGCAACGGGCTTGTGAAAACTTGTTTTTATTTTGATTGTTGTGGGTTCACACCCCTGGAGTTTCGTTTTGACTTTTCGGGTTAAATGAGTTTCAAAATGAAACTCCTCCAATTGTCAAATTTTCCCCCAAGTTTTAATTTAAAAACTGGAGGCTTTCTTATTCCATAGGTTCTGATTACTAGTCTTTCTCCAGAATTCCTCTCCTCTCCCGGTAGCAAGCTGACTGTGTCCCTCCTGCTGCGTGTTTAATGCCTTGCTTTTTCTTAATGCCTTGGGAAATAATGAGCAGAGGCCAAGGGAAAGCCCTTGGTTGGAGTGTCAAAAGAGCTGAGCTCATGTTTGTTTTTTTTTTTGAAGATTTTATTTTTAAGTAATGTCTACACACAAACATGGGGCTCAAACTTACGACCCCGAGACCAAGAGTTGCATGTTCTACTGAGCGAGCTAGCTGGGTACGACCTTGAGTTCATATTCTTGATCCCAGGTGGCAAAGCAAACTTGATCAGACCCATGCCTCAGTTTCCCCCCTGGGAATGGGGTGCAAATAAGATCTATTTTTTAAGAGTGCCGTGACCAGAAAACCAAGTTGAGCTTGATTGTTTATTAAGGAATAATATTCCTTGTATGTGAAAGTTGTCATTATAGGGAGAGATTCATCCACCAAATGGTTTTTATAAGCATCTGAAGCTTTAGGACTTGACACGGAAGCTACAGAGTGAATTTCTGCTACCTTTGAAAGGTACACACTCAGAGAGGTCCTCTGATTGGCAAAGAGAAGAATGAATTATTAAGCTAATCGAAAGAGATAATAAGGTGAATGAGCTAATCAACACTCTCTACTTCCCTCTATTATCACAATTTATTAGGATTACTTTTTTAATATGTTAAACATTATGCAAAATGCTTAATAAGCTATAGTTATATTCAACTTGTATTCATTTTCTACTGCTGCTGTAACCAATGACCATAAACTGAGTGGCTTTAAGCACAATGCAAATTTATTATCTTACAGTTTGGGAGGTCGGAAGTCCGAAATTGGTTTCACTGGGCTAAACCAAAGGTATGTGCCTCCTGGAGGCTTGTGGGGGGAGGGACGGGGGAATCTGTTTCCTGCCCTTTCTGGCTTCTAAAGACCACCTGTATTCCTTGGCCTGTGGCCCTGCATTACTGTGACCTCTCATGAGAACCTTTATGATTACGTTGGACCTACCTGGATAAATCAGAATAACCTCCCCATCTTAAGATCCTTAACTTTGTCACTTCTGCCAACAACATACTCGCAGGTTCCAGGGGTCAAGATGAAGACAGCTTTGGTGGGGCCATCGTTCAGCCTGCCACACGCTACAAAGGCAGGAACCCCATCTCCCCTGCTCTGTCTTGATCCCAGTACCTAGCACACACCTACATCACAGCAGGCACTGAATAGATATACATGGAATGAATGGAAGAAATAGATGATGCCTGCTGTTGGCAGGTCCCTCTGTCAGGTGCTCATTGAACGCCTGCGGTGAGCCAGACCCAAGGGCACAGAGCTATCTTGGAGCACACAGCCTGACAGGCAGACAGTGGAGGAGGAAACTGAAAGGAGCAAAAGTCAGCCCTGGGTGTCTGGAGCCCAGAAGAGCAAGGACATGTTACAATTCTGTGTGTCCTTGCAGTTTCCCCCTTGAGCTATTGGCTGCTGTCTTCTCTAAGAATTCTTTGGACACATTCCCCTTGGCAACTGTGATTAATTATATTCAGATTTATTTCTTTATTTCTAGTCTTCCCTCCCCCCGGGTACTCTTCTGATGTGTTGAGAATTTCTACTGAGAATTAGTAAAAGATTCAGTGTCAAGGCTCTGCAGACCCTCCCCATCCCCATCCTCGCGGCCCACTCAGGGAAAGCTTGGGCGGCTTAAGTGCAGCTCAGAAACACAGAATAGGTTAAATGGGTTTCCTGAGCCAGCCTGGGAGCCTAAGGACCATAGCTTATTGGTTTTATGGGTAACTGTATTTCAGATTTGAAATAGAGCCGATAGACATGTGACACTCCGGAGTACACCTGTTAGCCAGCTACAGACTGCCTGCTCATGCGCCGTGTCAGAGCCTGATTTTCCCA
This sequence comes from Potos flavus, assembly GCA_028534135.1. Classification (NCBI taxonomy): domain Eukaryota; kingdom Metazoa; phylum Chordata; class Mammalia; order Carnivora; family Procyonidae; genus Potos; species Potos flavus. The sequence goes on along the minus strand of CM052886.1, from coordinate 61,811,349 downwards.
GACTCATTTCAGGACAACTCAGCCGAGTTACAGGGCACCGTACGGTTGTGTAGATGTAGGTCTTTGAAGGATCCAATAGCCGTCACCTGTCTGACTTGGCCTTGGGGCTTTTTGCATTTCTCCCATCCCCCCCCCCCCCCACAGTCTGAAAGGGAGTCCACTTTGTTTAGTGGGTAAGCAGCAAGCTCAGAGGAGGAGGGCAATGGGAGGCTGAGGACAGAGCTCCAGAGGTTGCAGGTGGCCATGGAGGACAGGGGTGGGTACAGGTCCAAATGCAGGTCACTCAAAAGATGAAGACTGTCTGATATTTGCAAACCCACATCCCCCCTCGCCTAAGGGCACCAGGCTCTTGCAGAAGTACATATTTACCCATTTTTGAAAGGTTGATGGGTCTTCCCAGAGTTTGAAGGGATGTCTCTGTTGTTCAAAAGGTATGAGTTAAATTGTGAACCCATTTGGTTCAAGTTTAGTCTTGCAAACTTTTCCTCTACAACTTCTCATGTCCTGTTAGCTGATAGCACTCCTGAGCACAAACGTTTCTGTGCTGCTGCCCTTTCGGTGGTGGATGTTGGAAAAAATACAGAGTGCTAATCCCACACATCTGCTTTCAATTCTGCCCACATGGGTTTGGAGTAGGAGGTCTGTTCACTCTGAATATTTCTGCACAGTTTTCAAAACCTGCATTTTTCCATGCTAACACATCTCTGCTTGTCGGCACCTAATTGAACACACACACACACACACACACACACACACACACACCCATGTGTTCACATGCCTACCGTTTATGTTCTGAGAGAGAAGTCTGTGAGTGTGTGCTGGGATGACCACTAGATGGCAGTATATGAAACACTCCCAGTGTGCCCAGGGGAAGAAGTTTGAGTACTACCCAGAGCTGGGATTCCCAGATTTTAATCTGTAAAATTTTTTAGAGAGAAAAATAAAAAGGGGAACACTGCATGGGCTTGTCAAATTATTTTTCCAGGGAACATCATTAAGATACGAGTCAACTTCCACTGTTTCCTAAGACAAAGATTTTAGCCATAAAGAAGTAGGAAAGACAGACTCTAAACATTAGGGATCGTCCTCTAAATTTAATAAATGTAGCATTATGGGAAAGTGACCACATTGTCCTTTTGTTTTCATTTTGATGCCAACCAAGGAAAACGTCATCATGAACAAGCATTTTGGGAAATAAACCTTGAGGAAGATTTGCAATTCCTGGGTTGTTTCCATGAGTGAAATCAAGATCCTTGGACTTGCACTTACTTATCTCCAAATTGACTCTAAGACCTAAGGGTTTCCATCCAGAGGCACAAAAGAGAAGCAGTGATTGCCACTTGATCAAACTGGATTTGCTAAAACTAAGAAGCGTGCGTCCAGGGGTGCCTGTGTGGCTCAGTCCATTAAGCGTCTGCCTTCGGTTCAGGTCATGAACTCCGGGTCCTGGGATCGAGCCCCACATCCGGCTCTCTGGTCAACAGGGAGTCTGCTTCTCCCTCTCCTTCTGCCCCTCCTCCTGCTCATGCTCTCTCACTCTAAAAAAAAAACGAAAAAGAAAAAAAAGCGTGTGCCCAGATGAGTACATGGGAACACCCGCACATTCACCGGCTGTGTTGTTGAGCCACCTGCCTGGTCATCTGGACTACCTCGGTCTTCCTTTGCTTGTCAGGATCAAGATGGATTACTGCTAAGCCTCCCTGGCCTTGGGGATGAGCCCACCTATGTGAACCTCTTGCTGAGACAGGCCTGCAGGAACTTTCTGCCGGTCCCAGGTTGTGGAGGGAGGGCGGCACCGGTCCAGGCCCTCCATCTTGGCATCTTGCTCTTACTCACCAAAAAATTCTGCAATAGAACCCGAGGCGCTATGGCGCGCCCCCCTTCTGTGGCAGAGGAGGGGTGAGATGCCATGTGCTGTTAAAGGATGTCTCACAACTGTCGTGAGACAAGTATAGGTTTTCAGTCAGAGACACCGGACTCTAATACTAGGGCATGAGCAAATAGCTTCAGCTCTGACTTTCAGTGTCCTGGACATCAGGGAAGTAAGAGTGGACACCTCTCAGTCAGTCAGATTAAATGAGGTGATCTATGTTAAGTGTGTAATACGGTACTTACTGTGTGCTCAATATGCATTAATAAGTATTAACCCTATAATGAATTTTAGTGCTGGGTGCTCCTTTCTAGAACCAGGCAGGCCGGTTCACCCCAAAAGAGGCCCTTCTTTGCCATGTGAATGCTACACACAATGTTTCAGAAGAAATTTCTTCCCAGTAACTTGCCACCTCTGAGTCTCTGATTTCCTTTGAACAGTGCTTCCTCTGTTGCTGGTCACATCACTGAAAGTGCCTGGGATGTTAAGCGGCACGAGGATTTGGTTCTGCAGCACAGTGCAGGAGACCTGGGATGTCTCCTTGCAGGATCCCAGGCAGCCCTGCTTACTCACAGGAATGGCAACTACTTGGTATTGAAAGGGCGGGGAGTCCAGTTAAGCTCTTGCCTTACTCACTGTACTTAATTCAGGAGAAAGTCCCATTGCTGATACCTCCCCCGGCAAAGCTTATGCAGTCTCTGGTAGGGTTGGAGAGCTCAGAGAAAACTCCAGATAACCAAACACACTGAAACTGATACCACGACACCGGAGTTGTGGGTTGACTAAACCTGGCCTGATTAGGAAACCCCTCAATTGTCATTGCCACCGAAAGGGTATGGGAAGGGCTCCCTGGAAGGCTGTGCTTGTACTGCCACCTAGTGGTGACAAAAAGCCAGACCAGGTCTGCGGAGGATTCCCCACCTGACAGACAGACCCAGCTGTACCAGTTACTACCAAGAACCAGTACCTTCCTCGTGGATATTTTGTAAGATGAACATTGTATTCACAGCTTTGCAAGTTAGTTCCCTGATTTAATTTAATCCAATAATCCCCCCAAAGCACTGAAACGCTGAGATTTAAGGTAGAGCCAAAAGACCAGCCTGGGAGTCTAAAGGTTTATTTGAGTCACTAGCTCCTTTGAAGATGTGTCTTAAACCTTCCATTTTCTCTTAGGAAAATGTAAATTAACAATAGCAGGGTTTAGGTGACTGTGAGGCTCAAGTGTGAAGCCCCTTTTAAACTGCATGATGCTCTAACATCTGGCTCCCCCTCTTCACCTGGATTCTGCCTCTCCAAGCCCCGATGCCCACACACACCCTTCACTAAAATCAACCAGGCAACCTCCTCTTCTTCCCCAGGAAGTGAAGACCCCTCTCCCTTGTTAGTGCTGAAAATAGAAAATAAAAAGCAAATAAAAAGTGGGAAAGATCCAGCCCAGGATGTGCACATGGAGAGAGTTAACAATAAAAAGAGTCAAGGGATACCCCTGCCATTCACAGCCACCCATTTACCAGGATAAAACTTCATTTAGAGGACAACAGACACTCTTGAGGTGGGTTGACCGCAGACAGAACATACAGAGTTTATGCCAAATGGTGTCCCCGGCAGGGGGAGACCAAGGGCTCTGTTGGGCTTCCCTAGCCTCAGCCCTGGCTATTCCAGTGTGACCTGGGTGGAGAGACATCCTCAGAACAACTTCCTGCCTGGCCTACCCCCTGTTTGATCTCTGAACTCTTCCCAGGATTCTGCAAAGCTCCCCTAAGCTCAGTCCCCTGCCTCTCATTCTCCATAGGGCTGCTGTGGCTGTGAGTGGGTCCTGTGATCTCCAGATCCAGCTTACTTCCAGGCAGAGGTCTTCCAAATTACTTGATTGTGCACGCCTATCTGTAAAAACATTTTAAGCATATGCCTTACTATGAATCTTTGTGTGTATCATGTATGTTATAGAACATTTGCAAAAATAGATAACCTAAAAGGGCGAGAAATTAATACATAATGTATCATCGCCCTTATGCCCTAGACTGAATACAGCCAGCCCCCTTTGGGCACCACAGGTCTGGGGCGGGTCTGGCCCACTTCTCTGGCTGTAAGAGCTGTAGTCCAGGCACAGGGAGGTGACAGCTCCAGAGCTGGCATTAGATAAGAGAAGTTGGCCATACAAGGCAGATCCTTTCCTGAAGCTGCCACATAAACTCAAGTTGAGGGAGACATTTGCCAGGAAAATTGTCAAGGTGGGAGGAACCACAATTCTCCTAAAACACTCAGAAGAGGGTGGCCAGGCATGATGGAGAATGCCAGACACAGGCCACTAGACATGCCCTGTGTCCCAGGATTTCCTGATTCTCCTGAAAGGACTCTTGTCATGATTGGCTCAAGTGCAGGTAACAGCTCTCCAGCATCTACTGGAGACAAGAATTAATCGTTCATTTACATACACTCTATCACTTAATCCCCAAAGCAATCCTGAGAGGTTAGTGAGCGCCCCTTTGCATCAGGAAGCTGAGGCTGGAGAAGCAAAGTAATGCCCTCAAGGCCACGTATCCCATCAGAGGCAGAGTCTGCCTATTTCTAAATCCCCAGACTCATGGTACAAGTTCAGAATAGTCCACTTTTGGTAATAATATTAATATAAAATCAGTTAACATTTATAGATTGCTTTTATAAAGGCTTCACTGTTGCATTCGTTCCTCACAAAAGCATTATGAGTTGATGCTATTATTTAAAGGAAACTCAAGCCGAGTGAGGTCATTTGTTTGGACTTGCCAGTTCTATAAAATTGTGACTATGTGGTGTCTGACCTCAAAGCTGGAAACTGTAACCTTTATTTACTTTCTTTCCCAAGTCAGTTTGCCTCTGCTGACTGGGAGATGGGAAGGCTGGACCCAAAGCCCAGCATTCAGAACTTGCTGAAATTTTCTCCCACTGCTGAACATTGCCTGTACTGGGAAGGGTTTACTGCAAGGGGATTCTATTAAACAGAATTAGTCTGATTAGTAGAAGGGAGGGCAAAGCCAAGACTTTAGAGTCCATGTGAATCTCTGAACTTGTTTTCTTGCTGTGAAATGGAGGAACTGGACAAAATACTCTCCAAGATCCCCTTTACCCCTGATTTCTATAGTTCTAGAAGACAGAAAATGGACGTTTTTGTGTGGAGAAGGGAAAGATCTGAGAACATTACCAACTATATTCTCCAACTTCTAAGCATATGCTTTCTGTTCTTTTTTAATTTAACTATCATGTAAAAAAAAAATCAGTCCTTCATTTAATTCCTAAATTTCAGGGAAATATTCTTTATCTCTGGAGACTTATTGGTTTCAGAATGTGAGACTCTTCCCTTGAATTAGGTACCTTAAGAATATCAAACAATATTCACCTGCCCTTGTCCTCTGTGGGTGGTCTTCTCTTCAATTCAGCAACAATTAAATCAGAGTTTCACCCTAGAATGTGCTGAGTCCCCAAAACACAAAATTTGGGAGGTGTATTGAAGTAATAGGTTAAAAAATCCTTCCTAAGAGTTAATAGTCTGTAAGCATACTTTTAGCTCATTTTTAAAACTTATCAAGTGTCATATATGCTCACAAGGGAATATTTACAAATACAAAATTCGAAGCTGTTTTATAAACTTCTCGTGATAGTCTGCCGTCTCTAACCTGTAGCACAAGGACAGTGAATTTGCACTCCTCCCCTAGACCACACCTGCCTGAAGGTTGGAGGCCACATCTCCTACATCTTGTTTTTCTACAGTCCTGGTTCAGTGCTGTCCCTGTCTGTTGAATTGAATAGATTTTTAGGAAAGAGAAGTTCACAGGTTCGTTTAGTCTATCTGCTGCTGGGCAGCTTTAATAGAATATTATTCTCCAGCACAGCTAAGACATATTTGCAGGTAATGTGCTCCTCATAGGTGGGCGGATAAAAGAAGAGCTCACTAAACCTTCACTCACGGGCAGCAGGAGGAAAGAGCAGGATTACTAGGAGCCTCTGCAGGCAAAGACTGATTTGGTTCTGGAGACGACTCCTGGCTCATTTATTGGTATTTTAGCAGAGGCCCAAATCACACCAGCAATATGTTGTAGGAACAAGCTACGCATGAACGTGTAACTGGGCTTCCCTGGTCCCACCTCCACTGGCAATAGAAGAGTCTTCTCACACCATCTTCCACCTTAAAAGCAAGGATTTGTCCTGCAATTAGTCTCTAAGAGCTTGTGGTTTTCCATGTGGCTGGATATAAGGGTCATTACGAGGTCCCACCCACTTGGCCATCTTTCCCACTAATCTACTATCATATGAGCTGGAAGTTCTTCTTTAGATTTTATATAGACCATGTTAATACACATCATCACAAGTTAAGGATAGGGCCATCTATTCCTCCTTGAATGAAGTCAGAGCAGACAGTGTAAAGATCCAGGTAGGATGAGTCACAGGAAATGAGGGAACATTGTGACTCAGGACATAGAACAGTCAAGCTCAGAAGCAGGTGTATGTCAGCCGTATCTGTATTCCCAGGGCTTGGACCGGAGCTGGGACTTCACTGCCAAAGGGAACAGGGGCTGCACAAGTTGCTGGGTATCAAGCAGAGAGACCATAAAGGAAGACTGGAGAAGTCCAACCAGGATCTCCAATGACAAGCAGAGAGACCATAAAGGAAGACTGGAGAAGTCCAACCAGGATCTCCAATGACAAGCAGAGTGTCCCTGTGCCAGTTTTTCACATTGTCTTGTCTTGGCCCTCCAGATTTCTGCTCTACTTACTGGGATGCAGGACACCATCTGGAGCTGCTAACCTTTGCCTTAGTTCCTATATATGAGACTGAGTAAGGACTTTCAACCCATTGTGAAAACATAGGCCAGACATTGGTTAAAGGTTTTGTTTTGTTGAGTAGCTGTAGAGCTGAACCATAGGAGTGTAGGATTAGAACTGGGTCTAATCTCCGGCACTTTTTCGATATTGGGCACCTCACTGAACATCAATATCCTCATCTGTGAAATGGGACAATGGTAAGGATTCCTTGTCAGGATTGTTGAGGAGGTCAAATGAGGTAATATTTAAGGCAATGTGCGAAGCAGAGAGCTCCATACAGGTGTTAATTAGTCATTATCTTCATTGCCAGTTCCTCATTTGGCACCTATTTCACAGCAATTACGGTACTGAATTCTGGGTGGCCTCCACTACCTTAGGTTTACCAGATGTACATGTCTCCCCCACTAGATTTATTGTGTTTAAACAATTGATGGATCTTCCTAATACCCTTATTTGAAGATGATGTAGTCACAGTCTATGTGGTTTTTGTGAGCCAGCAAAGAATAGTTTAATGGTTCAATTAGCTCCTTGAGGAGATACATGGTGCTTGAGATATGCCAAATAAGCAGCATGCAACCTCTGTGGGGAGAAAAGAAGTCAGCCGACTTCGTGTGAGACACAGCTTCCTACAGAGCCAGATGTAGTTCGCATTTTCCTCTTGCTTTTTCCCAATAGCAGTGCTCAGGGGGGATAAACTTTACTTAACCTAATTAATTTTAATCACAGCTTTCAAATCTCACACTGTGAAAAGAATTACAAATTGGAATACATTAATAGAAGCCATAGTTTATGCTGTAAGCTAATCATGAAATGTGCATTTACATTTTCTGCATGAGTTTGCAATTACCACTAAAATAAAATTCCGTTATGTCCTTTTAAATTACCAAAATGTGAAGAGCAGGTTGAGCCAGGCCCATTTTTGTGCTAAATTACTAGCAGAATGTCTAAATTTCCAAGAATTAGACAGCTTCCTTCATTGGAGTTGCAGCAAGGAATGATTTCCAGTTGTCTGTTCCAAGTTATTTCTGTTTTTAAATAATAATCTTTTAGACTAATTGTGCAAATGTCTCACCTGGCTTTTCCAAGTGGTCCTTTGAGTTTAGTACAGAGGAGAAATTATTTATCTACACCTAGATACAGAAATAGATGTGTCTGTACGCATACAGACATGTATCTATATACCTATAGGTGTATTTGGATCTATATGTGTAATTTTGCTTTTTGGTTCCACGTAGACTTTTATTGTATGGAGGTGTGTATGCAAGTAAATGCTTCCTTATTCCTCAAAGGATTCCAGGCAGTTTAAAGGAAACACAGAGGGTATGGTAATAAGATTTTAATAAAGCATAAGTTCCCAAATTAGAACAGAATGGCCAGACACCTGCGGAGTAATGTCATTGCTTCTGTGTGTGGAGGGCTCTGCGGGTTTTTTAGCTCCCTTCACAGGCTTCCCCTCACTTGGTCCTGAGGTAGGCAGCGCAGCAGGGACCCGCTCCACCTGTGAGGAGACCGAGTGTGGCAGGGAGGAGCAGAGTGGGTCTTTCAACCCCAGGCTGAGGCTCTTTCTAGAGGAAGGCTCCTGGCATCTAGAAGCACAGTGTTTGAGCTGTGAAAGCGAGGAGGAACGGGCAGGCATAAGCAGTGACCAGGTGGCCCCAGCAGGCTGACGTCCGCGTGCACAGCGCGGCGAGGCCCTTGTTCCTCCACAGTACTTTACGAAGCTTCAGTGGGCTGGTGTGGCCGCTCGGCTGGACTCGCTTAGGCTCTGGCTTCCTGGGACTATTTTATATTGAAGTACGCCTGGGAACGTTCCTAGTATCTCGTTGGCTGGTTCTGAAGCAAGGCACAGACGTAGCACCCCACGACAACAATAATAGTAACAGCAGCTCCCACTTGGCTTACTGTGTTCTAGACACTTTGTCATATTATAGAGTCTTCCCATTTAGTGCCGTCTCCTTTCTTCTCAGGTAAATATTCCACTTTTGCCGAAGTTTCTATCCAAGATGACTTTAAGATGCCCACCAGCCAGTTTGTCTACTGGGGCACATGCCAAAACCATGAGGGCTCCTACCCTGGGTTGGTCTACGTGGAGGCACATGACCTTCAGCACCAAGAGGGCCAGGACTCTATTTCCAAGAGTGGTCCAGATGCCAGGTCTGCTTCAGATGCCAGCTTCTCCCGACCTGCTTCCTCCTGGCCTAGTGCTTCCTTTATTAATGGCTGACATCACTTGCTTTGGATTCAAATATCCAGGGTCCCTACCCTAGGATATGTTAGGCCCAGGCACAGAGCGTGGACTTCATTCATCATTATGAAGGACCGTGGATGGTGTGTGGTACCTGAAAGCCTTGGGCTTTTAGATCGTGCAGACCTGGATGTGAACTGTGGCTCCACGGTGTGTTTGCTGGGAAGTTGGGTGATTTACTGAATGGCTCTGCACCTCAAGTTCCTCATTTGTTAGCAGGGATTTACAATCTGCTTTGCAAAGGCTTTGGATGAAGATGAAATGTGACATCTGTGTGAAGCATAAATTCAGTCCCTGGCACATAGGTAAGTACCCTGACTCTGAGTGAGGCTTTACCTGGGCCCCTGCCTGAGCTCCTGCTTCCTTTCTGTGCCCCTGAGTATCTTAATGCCTGTCCCAGGAGGTATCTGGGCCCATTTTCTGAGCACGTGCCAGCCCCATACAACCATTTCTACCTCCTTCGTTCCCACTTCCAACCTTTACTTCTAGGTCTGTGGAGCCACACGTGAGGGCCTGGATTCCTGCCAGATGGGGCCCTGTGTCCCAGGTGTGTGGAAGATCCAACCATGGGCCTCTGGCAGATTCTGCACTACTGACTAGTGATTTGAGGGTCGTGAATCCCCTGTGGTCCGTCTGGGTTGGCAGGTGATCAAGACTGCAACAAGTGCATCAGATCTTGATACTCCCAAGTGTGCTCCGCGGACAGCGGCATTGGCATCACCTGGGGGCTTCTTAGAAATGCAGAATCCTGGGCCACTGAATCAGAATCTGTATCTTTACAAGATCTCCAGTGATTCACATGGACATCAAGCCTTGAGAAGTCCTGGATTGGCCTCCAGAAGACAAGGGCCCCGCAAATCATTTCTACAGAAGAACTTGGGTTCTTTGTTCCAGGGGCGAGCACTCGTTTCTTCAGAGTCTCCAATAGATGTGTTCAAAACAAGCATTACAGTCAAATTTATCTGTGTAGGAGTTAGTTTTGTCTTCTTTCTAGGTTGTCTAAAGCAAACCTTTGAATCTTTTTCTCTAAGACCCACAAATAATCCAGGATGCTGTTCACTTGTTTCAGATTAACTTGCTTGTGCCCATTGCCGTTCGGTCAACTCTCCCAGGCCATACCTGCTACAGCTCTTTCCGATCATGGAAACACAGTCACACACACAAAGGCAGACACATATAAACAGTTGCATACATGTACACGGGCACACATTACACATACACACACACACACCAGGGGCTATGCCATTTCCTACCCCTGGACTTAAGCTTACGTTGTCTCTTCTGCCTGGGATGCCTTCACACCCTGGTTTGGCTGAATTTTAGTCTTCCTTTAAGTTTCATTTAAAGTGTCAGCTCAGGGGCGCCTGGCTGGCTCAGTCAGTGGAGCATGCAACTCTTGGTCTCGGGGTGGTGAATTCAAGCCCCACGTTGGGTGTAGAGATTATTTAAAAATAAAATCTAAAAAAAATAAAAATAAAAAAAATAAAAATAAAATCTAAATAAATAAATAGCTCAGCCAGCGCCACCATTTTGCTCTCATAAGACCCTTTATACAATCGCGGTGTGATGGCATCTCTACTGTCACCACATGGCATTGCAATGTTCTGTTTATGGCTTGATCAGGTCCTGGAAACAGTAAACCCAGGGAGCGCAAGGACCAGGTCGTATTTATTCATCTTCGAATTTCCAACACCTAACACAACGTCAGGGCCATTGTAGATGCCCTGAAAATGCTTATTGCATAAGTGAAGTGGTAAAAAACTAAGATTGTTCTAGTGGCTTGGCATTTTGTCCTTTGAAGTTTAATTAGAATGAAATAAAATTACTGCAGACTCGAAGCGTTTGGGGAAAATTCTGTAAAACCTTGCAACCCAACTGGAAAAAGCAGATCAAAGGGAAATTAGACGGCAATTTGTTATTAAAAAAATTCTGCAGCGGCATTTTAATGAGACAATATTCTTCTCATGGAAATTAAGAACTCCCAGGGAAATACTCCGTATGTTCAAGTATCCTTCCTCACACTTTTCCACCAGCCGTGGCAGGCAGGACCTCCGAGCAGTCTTTGTGAGGGGAAGCTCCGAGGAGGACAGCACACAGCAGTGAGACGCCCAGCACTGACATGGCATTCTGCACTTGGCACAATTAAGCCTTTCACCCCTCCTCAGGAGACAGTGGCAGAACTGACAGGACTCGATGGCTGAGATATAACTGACCCGCTCGATGCACACAACTGGACTGTCACAGGCAGGATTCTGCGTTCTGGAACCTCCTTTCACGTCAACCAGTCTTTCCCCCTACCTCAGAAGGTCATCCCTTTTGACAAACATTATACACCAAACCCTAAAATTCTTTGTAAGGAGATAGTTGGGACTGGATCAGTGTTTCCTAGACTTTGGGATGTCACAGAGCCGTAAAACTGTTGAAACTTAAGTTTAAGGCTTAAATTGTTGTAAACTAAGTTTAGGATTGCCAGATTTGTTTTACTAACTAGAAATGCTAAGAAAATCCATGATCAGAATTATGTCATAAAAGAAAATAAATGTTGACATTTAAAAAAATGATCCCAGAAGAAAGCCCGGCTTTTAAAAAATTGAATACATTTGGCTTTATGAAACACTCACCACATTTTCGTTATTTTTTCTCCTATCACAACAGGTCAGTGACAATGAGCGGTAGTTTGGAACAGTGTTTGGGAGATATCGGCTTTGCCAATCTTTAATATGCTAACTGCACGTATTTGTCAAAATCCCAAAGCCAAGGTTTTGTAGCAGAAAAGTAGGTGAAAGCTTGCGTGTAAGCATTCTGCACCCAGCCGGTCGCCGGCTTGCTCCTCATGTAACTATGGCCAGAGACACAGCTCACTCATGCCATTATGTTCATTAAAGAAGATGGAGGACTTGAAACTTTGGTGTGATTTTTCTAGGGAGTTTGAGGTAGGATTAGGCCAGCAAAAGGCTTGAGCTGAGGACTTTATCCCATGGTGTACCCTACTCTTATTTTTGCTTTGTCCATACAAGGAAAATAAAGAAGATAACTTAGTACTGGGATGTGAATTTGGGGACTTAATGCTAAGGGAAAATAAAAAAGAACACAAAACTTTTGTGTACATTATAAGAAAACTATGGAGTAAAAAGACAAAAAATAATTACAGTGATTGGTTGAAGGGAGGGATTGTGGATAGATTTTTCTGTCTTGTTTTCCAAGTTTTGTTACTCTGTTTATATTAGTAATTTTGAGAAAAATTGAAGAATTACATCTTTAGGGACTTTTAGGGATTGCATTGACATGCTTTGTAAAGGCAAGCTACAAACTAATGAACGTGTTGTGGCAGACTGAATTTTCCAAAGTGGCCATAACACCACTGTCTCTCCCACAGACTCCTCTTCCAAAGAACCTAACACTTCTCCCACTGAGCTCTTCCCCTTGAACCTGACCAGATCTTTGTAATGGCCTCAACCAACTGAATATAGCAGAAGGGATGCCATGTGACCTTTGAGGCTAGATTATAAAAATGTCATATACTTCTCCTCTGCTTTCTTGGGATACCACCCCTTGAATTCAGCGGCCATGCTATGATGAAGTTCAAGAAAGCAGCCCATATAGAGAGTCCACACGTAGATGTTCTGGTTGACAATCCAAATGAGGACCCAATATAAACCGCTGGATGTGTAAGTGAAGAAGCCTCCAGATGATCCAATCTCCAGCCTTGGACTCTGTCCAGAGGCCTCAGACACCACAGAGAAGGGACAGACAGCTGTCCCTTCTATGCGTGGGACAAATTCCTGATGCACAGAATCCCTAATTCTAAGCAAAATTAAATGATTATGTTATTAAGGTTTGTGGTTTGTTACATAAAGAATATGTGTGTAGTATTATTCTCTTTCTGTAAAAGAGCAGTCAAGAGCAAAAATGAAATTCCTGTACATCTATCTCTCTATATAGTGGACCTTCGAACAATGCAGGGGGTTAGAAGGGCCCCCCCCACCACGCAGGTGAAAATCCATAGATAATTTGACTCCCCCAAAACTCAACTACTTAACTATGAATAGCCTACTGATGACCGGAAACCTTACTGATAACATAAACAGTCGATTAACACATACTTTGTTTTATAGATATTATATACTATATTCTTATAAAAAATAAGCTAAAGAAAGGAAACGTTAAGAAAATCACGAGGAGAAAATACATGTACAGTACTATACTGTATTGATGGAAAAAAAATCCCCATATACGTGAATCTGCGCAGCTGAAACTTGTGTTGTCCAAAGGTCCGCTGTATACACAAAAACACCCTTGTACAGAGACACGTAACTTAAAAAATTGTTACTGTGTTAAAATATACGAAACAAAATTTACTACTGTAGCCTTTTTTGGGTCTTTTTAAAAATATCACTGACACATAACCATTTTAACCATTTTTAAGGGTAGAGATATTCACATTGTTGTACAATCATTACCACCATTCATCTCCAAAACTTTTTCCATCTTCCCAAATGGAAGCTGTACCTCGTTAACACTAACATCCTACTCCCCCCTCCCCTCGGCCCCTAACAGCCACCCTTCTACTTTCTGTCTCTATGAATTTTACTATTTTGAGCACCTCATGTAAGTGGAATCATACAGTATTTATCCTCTTATGACTGGCTTACATCACTTAGCATAATTTCTCATAGATTCACCTGTAGTGTAGCACGTGTCAGCATTTCCTTCCTTTTTAAGGGTGAATAGTATTCTACCATAAGTGTGTACCACATTTGGTTTATACATTCATCTATCAGTGGACACTTGGGCTGCTTCTACTTACTGTAAATAATGTCATTGTAGGGTAATGTACAGACTTGTTGAGTCACTATGATATACACCTGAAACTAAGGAAACACTGTGTGTCAGCTACACTTCAATTAAAAAAAATAATGTGGGGGCGCCTGGGTGGCTCAGTGGGTTAAAGCCTCTGCCTTCGGCTCAGGTCATGATCTCAGGGTCTTGGGATCGAGCCCCGCATCGGGCTCTCTGCTCAGCGGGGAGCCTGCTTCCCCCTGTGTCTCTGCCTACTTGTGATCTCTCTCTCTCTGTCAAATAAATAAATAAAATCTTTAAAAAAAAAAAAAAATAATAATGTGATTGTAAATAACATCGCAATGAACATAGGTGTGCAAATATCTGTTCAAGTCCCTGTTTTCAATTCTTTGGGGTGCATACCCGGAAGTGGAATTTGGGGATCATATGGTAATGTTTTTCATAGGGACTGTACCATTTTGCATTCCCACCAGCAGTGCATAAGGGTTCCAGTCTCTCCACATCTTCAACAATACTTACTATTTTGTAATTGTTTTTTTATTTTTTTATAACAGCCATCCTAGTAGGTGTAAAGTGGTATCTCACTGTGGCATCTCATTTTCATTTGCATTTCCCTAATTATTATTATTGTTGAGCATCTTTTCATGTGCTCACTTGTCATTTGTGTATTTTCTTTGAAGAAAGAGATATTTAAGTTCTTTGTGCCCATTTTTAAATTGGGCTACTTGGGTCTTTTGTTTGTATACAATCTCTTAAGTGTACATATACACGAACGAGGCAGAAGCAGAAAAAAAATGGACAACAGAGTGTTACCTCAAACAGTGTGTTGGGAATGGGAAGACCAGGACAAGTGAGTCCTCTTTGCCTTTTATGACACGTATTGACAGTTTTCACTTGTCACCAACATGTGTCACTAATTGAATAAAGAAAAAAATGGAAAGAAATTATCAATAAAATGTTATTTTGCTTAAGTATCTTAAAATACCTGACTCGAGGTGTTTTTTTTTTTTTTTAATTGTACAGCCAGGAAAATGAAATAGTCTAGAGCTGACGGACCCTCCAAGCAAATTTCATAGGTAAAATTTCAATAATGAGAAGAAAACTTCATTGTTCTCATTGAAGATCCTTGGCCTGCCTTTTCCCTGTCCTCCCCTCCTCCTTTCTGGAAAGAGCTCAGACTAAGAGAGGAGCCTGTCTCTCTTTAAAGAGAGTATTTGTTTCCATGGTAACTTGCCTTCTTCATCTTCAGAGTTGTAAAGTGGGAAATTCTATTACAGGTCTATCCAGGCAGTTGCTTTTGAAATGGTGTCTGATATTAGCTGTTTGTTTCATTCACCTTTGCTGCTCAGGAATCTTTTGAATTTGGTGATTCTGTTTCGATCAAATGGAGGAAGTAAAAGAAAACAAAATGAAGCTGATTATAATCGGTCCGATTGGGCCTGCTGTGCACTCCTGTGGGGGGCTGTCGTGGGCTGCTGGAGTCCCCCGGGGGATGGCGTGAAGTGTGAAGCCCAGGCCCACCTCTGCACTAATCCCTGGCAGTGCAGCCCAGCACACACAGCGCTTGGAGATGCCCTGTGAGGTCAGCTGAAGAGGAAACAGAAACTACTTCTGCTGTCAAAAATGACTTATTGTTAATGGATTTCATGTCTTATCTATGAGATTCTGATGTGGGCAGGTGGACTGATTACATCCCTGCCGTGAAAGCAACTGTAGTTCAAATAGGTACAAATAAAGCCAGTAACCAAATTACCTGAGGCTGGTGATTTTCATTTCTCCGGTAGCATCTATGCTTGTAAAGCGTCATTTATTGACTCTTGGAATAGAAGGTTTTGAGAGTTTTTATTGACCACGGTGATTGGTATGCATGAAATCTATATGGTTTTTAATCTGAGCCCTCAGACAAATGACATTTAAATCAATTTATATATATAGGAAATCTCTCAAAAGCACCTTTTCTATTCAAGAAATTCAGCTACTTTATTTCATATGAAAGCAACTTCATGTGATTATACTGGGAAAATAACGTTCTATTGGTTTTCTTTTTTTTTTTTTTAAAGCTAATTGCTAATCAACAGCTTACCTCCAACTTCTAAACAGATTTTTTAGGCAAAATATTAGTATTTAAAAATATTTAGATTGGGATGATGAAAAAGTTCTGGCGATGAATGGTGGTAAGTTCGTACAACAAGATGAATGTATTTAATGCTACTGAACTGTATGCTTAAAAATGGTAAAATGGTTAAAATGTAACTGCATGTTATGTGTAATTTACCACAATGAAAATAGTATTCAGAATTTTCCAATTGGAAAATACAAAAGTTTCTGCAATTGCTAAAGAAAAGCACATTAAGCAAAACATAATTATCTGAGAGTTTTAGGCTCCTAGCTTTTTTTCCCTTTTTTGAGGTAGACAAAGACAAAAAATTATATATATTTAAGGTGTACAACTTGAGGTTTTGATACATGTGTATTTTTTGTGAAATGATCACCACAATCAAGCTAATTAACATATCTACCACCATAGTTGCCACCTTCTTCCTCTTTTTTTTTTTTTTTGGTGTGGTGAGAACTCTTAAGATCTACCCTCTTAGCAAGTTTTAAGTACACGATACTATTAACTATAGTCACCATGCTGTACATTAGATCTTCAGAACTTATTCATCTTATACCTGAAAGTTGTACCCTTAAACCGACCTCTCTTCATTTCCCCCATTGCCCCTAAGGTGCTTGGCAACCACAATCCTACTTTCTGCTTCTGTGAGTTTGACACTTTTGGATTCCACATACAAGTGAGATTACGAAGTATTTGTCTGTGTCTGGCTTATTTCACTTAGCATAATGTCCTTCAGTTTCACCCATGTTATTGCAAATGGCAGAATTTCCTTCTTTTTCAAGGCTGAATAATATTCTGTTTTACACACACACACACACACACACACACACACACACACACACAGACCCATTTTCTTTATCCATTCATTCGTCAGCATTTAGGTTGTTTCCACACTTTGGTTACTGTGAATAATGAAGCAGTGAATGTGTGAGTACAGAATCTTTTTGAGATTTGGGCTCCTATGAAGCTTTCCTTCATCCTTAAACTCAGACTTCTAAGAAAATTCCAAATTTCACTTTCTTTCATTATCTTCAGTTTTGAAGCATTTAAAATGCTTCCCTTTTCCCATGAAAGATGATGAAAGTACTATGTTCAGTAGCCCTTACCTCTAGAGATATTACTTCATTTCCAACTCTTGCCTGGGAGGAATTTGCTGTCTCAACAGGATAACCGAAGAACACAAATTATCCCAGAATTGCAAGGGATCTCTGTGGCCAATTCCTCTGTTGTCCAAAGTAGGCTCCCCTCTCCAGTATTTCTAACAGGTGGGCATTGTTTGCCTGATTACTTCCAGTGATGAGTAGCTCGCTACCTCCCAGGCTGCCCACTCCACCTTTGATCAGTCTCACTTTCTACACATTCAGCCAATGGTTTGTCTTGGCCCTGCATCAGGCACTGGAGACACGAAAGGGAACAAGAAGGATGTGGTCCTGCCCTCGTAAAATTTACATTAGACTGTTCTGTCTTTGAGGCTGAAATCTTGCTCCTTTACCTTAAGCTCATTTGTTCTAATTATGCCTGCAGTCATAAAGAGTGCACGATGCCATTAATGTGTGCCTGCTGTGGGCAGCCCGGTGCCAAGAGCCTTGATGGCTTCATTCTTTCCACTCTTCACGGGAGTCCTACGAGGCAGAGACCATCATTGTCTCCATTTTACCACTGAAACTAAGACTTAAAAGGTTAAGTATCTTGCCTAAGATCATTTAGTTAGTATCTGTTTCTCCATTCATATTCATTCACTCATTTATCACACACTGGTTGAGAATCTACCATGTAACCAACTGGCAATGGAGAAAAACTTGGTGGTGGCTGTCCTAAAGAACTCACAAATGGGGGAAGACATCAAGCAAATGAACAGGTATAATGCAGTGTAACGGGCTGTGCCCTGGCAGTGACGACAATGTGGAGGAAGTTCTCTCATCTGGTCTTTGGGTCTAGTGAGGCTCCCCATGAATGCAGCCAGCCCCTGCTGCTTTCTGTCACACATCTGACCCCTCTAATCCATCCCATCCATCCATCTGAGTGATGTTTAAACTGGGAATTGGTTTTGTCACATTCACTCATTTTTTGGACAGCCAACAAATATTTTTGAGTGCATAAATCAGATATGGCCAGGACATTTACAGAGTTTGTAAGGTAGGTAAGAAGAAGAGATAGAGAGATGAATAGGATCATTAAAAAAAACCATACAGCCACGTTGGAAAACAGTTTGACAGTTTCTCAAAAAGTTTAGCATAAAATTACCATATGACTAGCAATTCCACTCCTAGGTCTATACCTAAAGGAATGGAAAACAGGTACTCAAAGACCTGTACACAAGAGTTCAAGCAGCATTATTCACAACAGCCAAAAGATAGAAACAATACAAACGTTCATCAGGGGAGGAATGGGGAAACAAAACATGGTGGTATCTATACGATGGAAAGTTACTTAGTCATATAAAGGAGCGGAACAGAATTGAGGCACCAAATGTTACATATCATACAATTCTTTTTATATGGAATATCCAAAATAGGTAAATACATCCAGACAGAAAGCGGAGGATTGCCTTGCAGCCGGGAGGAGGGAAGAAGAGGGAGTAACTGCTAATGGGTACAGGGTTTTCTTTTGTGGTGATGAAAATGTTTTGAAACTAGATAGTGGTGGTTGTGCAACACTGTGAATGTAGTCAATGCCGTGGAGTTGTATGTTTCAAAAGTGTTTTCTGTTATGTGAATTTCACCTCAAAAAAAAAAAGCCCCAAAAGCATAACAAAGGAGCCTATTTTAGATTGGAATCAAGGAAGGATTCTCTGAGGAAGCACAGTTGTCCCGGCAGAGCAAGAGTTAGCTGGGAGCAGGTTGCGAGAAGATGCCATTGGGAAGAAGTGGGTGTGGATGGAGCTGAAGGGGAGGGCTGTGGCAGGATGAGGTAAGGATTTGTAGACACATAAAGTGTCTCCGATCTTATCGCAAATGCCATGGGGAATCTGAAGAGTTTTAAGCCAGGGACAGTCACAGTAGCCTACACGTTATGACTTCTGATTTCTGCAGGAATTTACAGCAGGGGAAAAAGCAGAGCAGGGATGGGGGAAGAATGCAGTGCACAACAGCAACTTGGACTAGGGCTCCTTGGGGCTGCCAATTTGGTCCCTTTCCTTCAGGGATGACACACCTGTCATCATGACCTTGTCCCTTCCTGTTCCCCTGGCTCACTTCACCCTGCTCACCTCACAGCCTCTGCTGCAGCCATAAGGAATAGCCCTCAGTACTCAAGACGTACCATAGTCTCTTACTCCAGGCCACTGAACATTGTGCTCCTATCCTGAAACATTTCCCCATAATATCTGGCCAACTTCTTTTCAACCTGCAGTGTGCAGCTAAGGCTCACAGGGTCCTGACCCCAGGCTACTATAGGGCCCCCCTTGGGAGCTCCCTCCAGCACTCTGACCTAATTATATGATGACACATATCACAAGGGGTGGCCTTTGCCTATTTTACACCCTTGGTTTTTTTCCATTAACCCATGAATGCCTCCAGGCAGGAACTCCTTTGTCCTGGTGCCTGCACCATCCACTGTGGTAGATGAATTCTTTCATGAGAAGTGAGTCAGAACTCAAGGTGGCTCCCCATCCCCCACCCCAGGTCTGCTTTGAATTCTTGGTTAGCATCATTTCTTTTTTTTTCTCCAAAGATGTCCATTCCCACTCTCCCACAGATACTGTCCCTTGTCGAAATGTTTGCCTCTTTCCACTTTTCGGAGTATCTCCATCCTTAGACAGTATCAATCACATTTTAGTTCTGCAGACTTCTCAATGATGAAAAAGCCTCCCATCATTGCTTTTGTTCATAATGCTGACACACGGTTCAGTACGATATTTGCCTTCCTTTTTCATGACTTCTGGCTCTTTAATCTGAAGATGAGCAATTCATAAATAACTGATTTTTAAATAAAGACATATGGTTCTAATGGACATTTAACCCTCATGTTGCCAAGTATCGGTCAAGTTTTTACTCTTGAAGATCCCATTTTAAAGATATATTCATTTCGTTGTTATTCAGGACCTTATCCATTTCCTGAAAACATTCACCTATCATTTCCCCAAGTGCCTTTCAGACTTCTGCATAACGTTAAGAGCCCAAGCAGCTTGTACTGAGTCCCACCTCTGCCATGCACTAGCAGGGTAACCTCAAGCAAATTGTTTCAACTTCCCATGCTTTTGTGCCCTCCTTTGTAAACTGGGGAATAATGATGGTTCTTACCTGAGAGTTTTTGTGAACTCTGGGCAAGTTAATACTTATAATACACTCAGAACAGTGGCTGGAGTTTGCAGCAGCAACAAATCCCTTCCCAGAAAGGGGAAACAGAGGGGCGTGGCTGTGTGTCTAGGGCAGCTGGGAGCTCCTGTCTTTGCAACTTCACCTGCTCCTTTCTCCTTTCTGTGCAGAGCAGGGACGGGCTGGAGGAAGCGGACTTGGGAAAAGGGTGCTGCGGCCTGTGTAGTGAACTCCGACAATACAACAGACCACAGAACACGTCTTTCTGAAGCCACAACAGCCTTAGGGACCTTGGTTTGGTCATCATGGTACCCTCCCATTTATCAAACTGATAAAAAATACTCTTTTGAATGCCTAGACTGAAAAATCGTCCCCTACTGAAAGAAAAAAGAAATAACATTCCTGACAACATAGCTTTAACTTAATTTTCATATTAAAGACTTAATTGATAAGAAAAAGCTAAACTAAGACAGTCTGAGGAAAACTTTGAGATGGAAAATACTTCTTTGCTTAAAGAAAAGGTGGCTTTTCTCTTTAGCTGAGCAAAATCAATATGACTGAGCCATTGCTACTTTTTGACTCTATCAACTTTCTGATTAACCTTTAGTGAGCATTTATGCCCTGCTTGCCTCAAAAAGGAGCAGCAGTTCATAACTTCAATACAATGGGCAATAGAATAAGAGATTAAAATGCAGACTCACCGCCTGTAGAGGATGTCAATGGCCTAGATGTCATCTGCTTGGCACGTGTGTTACTCAGGGGCAGGACATGGAGCCAGACACCTCCTTGGGGTTGGGCAAGGATCGGGAGAGGAAGGATCAGCAAACTTCACTGAAGGTCAGGAAGGCAGTTCAGCCAGGTAAGGTGGAGCCTGGTGCCCAGAGAGGAAGGTGACCAGTGGAAGGTAACTGGCCATTCAGACAAGCAGCTGACCTTGGAAAGTTCCAGCAGGGCATCATGGGCTACAGGATGGGATCTCCGGGAACAGACCATATTTGGATGTCAGAAAGGCAGGGAATTGGGCACTCTGAGTTGGATCAGCTGCTAATGTACTTGTTGTTGGTGATGGGATTAGGGCCTACAATGGGTAAGATCAAGGCAGGACTCCAGCCCTAAAGGGAAGCTGTCATCCTATAGGACATAAACTCAGCCAGATGAGCAGTAAGGGGACCTTACATTGAGTCCCTGAGTGGCTCACACTCCCAGTCAAGTCACATGGAGGCTCATGGCAGGGATGTGATAGTAGGAAAAGGCTCTCCCCGACTGGTGGTATCAGTTAGATAAGCTATCTGGTGCAAGTGGCTGAAAACCCAAGTTGCTGTAGCCTCCTGTGTAGGGACATTTACTGCTTATTAATAAGTCGGAGAGTGTGTTTTCAGGGTTGGCGGGGCAGCTCATCAAGGTCATTCCCATCCTCTGCTCCATCGCCCTTATATGTGGGCTTTTGGTCATCATCACATGATGGTTCCATGTATTACATCCTTGCAGTGTCTTAAGCAGGAAGGACAGATGGGAGCAAAGCCTGCTTCCTTCTAGGCCCGTCTGGAAAAAGGCTTTTTTAGGAGTCCCCAGCAGTCTTCCCCTCACTGCCCACTGGCCATATGTAGGTTATTTAGCCACCCCAACTGGTAACAGAAGTTCAAAATGCAAATCTCTTGTTTCCAGCCTCCACAGAGGCAAGAGAGAAGGGTGGTAAACATAATGATTGCTGGAATTGTTTTATGTAAATTGTTTATTTAATGCAATTTTTTCCCTCCTTTTTCCCTTAATTTGAGCAGCCCTAGATGTCCCTTCACTCTCCTTTGTCGGAATATTAAATTGCTTTAAATAAAATTGCTTTGTCTCCTTTTAGGAAAAAGTGATATTGGTTTTCTCATGGAGAGTTCATCCCTCTCTCCGAGATTGACCAATCAATCCTTATTCTTCAGGGTCAGGTGTTAGAGCAGGTGAGCCTTGCCCTGCAACTTGTAGCCCACAGTGAGGATGAGGCACCAACAGCTGGACAGATAGCAGCTGGAGAGAATATTACCCTACATTCCTTGTCTTGGAAAACTGCCAAACTCTCAGGGGCCAAGGAGAGTCAATTTCAGGCAGTTGAGTTTTCACTTATGACTTCTGCCTCTCCTCATCCCAATCTATGTCCTTGGACAGAAAAGGTCTAAGGATATAATAATAAAAACAAAAAGTATGTAACTATGAGGCATGAATTTCCTTACATGCTAAAAGGGTAGAGACTCGAAAACTGAAAAGATCAGTTCTCCCAGCCTAAAATGGTCTAGAAAACAGTTGAGCAAGAAGGCCATTTTAGGGTCCTCTGACCTGGAAGTACTCAGACTTCAGGGGACGAACATACTACAGAAATTAGTATACCTTGGGGAGAAATGTAGGGGCCACTGAGCATCTAGAGTAGAATAGAGACATGTTCGGACAAATTAATCAATCAAAAAGTTTACCTCACCTGTACCTTTTCTGAAGAAGATGCTGGATGATACACTTGAGCAAAACAAGGGAGTAAACCACAAAAAAGAAAGACATAAAGTCCAGGAAACAGGGATCCAGCCCAAGAAAGCACCAAGTCTGTATGGGAGCTCGGGGAATTGTACTGGGTCTGCAGAATGATGGCTCCTGAGAGGAAATGGATCTGCAACTGTGTTTGAGAATATGAAAAATTGTTAATAGGTGTGGGTGATAAATCTGTTGAGCATTTTTCTTTTTTTTTTTAGGTGATAAATCGACTTCTTTCTTGGCTCTGCCAGCGGAGGTGGCAGCCATCTCCTACTTGGCATCATGGCTGCCCTCAGATCTCTGGTGAAGCCCAAGGTCGTTAAAAAGAGGACCATCTGGCACCAGTTAGTGACATATCAAAATCAAGCACAGACGGCAGAAACCCAGAGGCAGAAGATTCAAGAGCCAGATCTTGATGCCCAATATTGGTTACGGGAGCAACAAGAAAACAAAGCACATGCTGCCCAGTGGCTTCTGGGACTTTCTCATCCACACTGTCAAGGAGCCTGGAGTGCTGCAAATGTGCAACAAATCTTACTGTTCAGAGACTGCTCACAATGTCTCCTCCAAGAATCCTAAAGCCATTGTGGAAAGCTGGCCATCAGTCACCAATCCCAATGCCAGGCTTGCAGCGAAGAAAATGAATAGATAGCTTCTGCACATGTCATATTGTGTTAATAAAACCATAAAATCACCAAAATAAGGTGATAAATCTATAGACAAATGAAAAAAGATACCAGGAGAAACAAATGGTTTTAAGAGAAAGGCCATATAGTCATATGTTACTTGGCTCAGCTGTGAATGCTAGTTATATAGTCATGATAATGCAATACTCAGATTTAATCTAAAATTGTGATCTAAATATATTGGGATGAAAGGGTAAGGAAAATGGCAGAGGTGTGTGCAAACTGGCTAAATCTTCCATGACCATAACATGAGGTCAAAATTTTGGTATGCAAAATTGATAAATAAATAGCAGTACAAACATATTATTTACAAGTATGGAGTTGTTAAAAAGAAACAAAGGCCCCAAATGGAGTCACCTGTGCTAATCCCCATTCCAGCAGACCAACCAAGACTTAATACCTAACCTAACTGAAATTCTAGCCTCCTCCAGGAATGGCGTTTGGAACCGATCTGTCTGAAATATCCCTATCAGCACTACTGAGTTAATCTGCATGACAGACTCCTGCCCTTCCCCCAAAGCAAAGTGGCTGGGGCGCCTGGGTGGCTGTCAGCTGAGCATCTGCCTCTTGATTTTGGCTCAGGTCATGATCTCAGGGTCTTGGGATCAAGCCCTCAATCAGGCTCCCTGCTCACAGGGGAGTTTGCGTGAGGATTTCTCTCCCTCTCCCTTTGCCCCTCCCTCCCCCAGCTCCTGCTCTCTTGGTCTCCCTAAAATAAATAATCTTTAAAAAAAAGAAAAGAAAAGAAAAGAAAAAACTGACCTTGCCTGAAATAATCCTTTTATTATTATTTTTTAAATGACTTTCTTGCCCATACCCCATTCTGGCTATAAAAGCCTTCCATTTTGTACAGCTCCTCAGAGCTCCTTTCTCCTTACTAGATGTGATGTTGCTCAATTCATGAACTGCTGAATAAAGCCAATTAGATCCTCAGATCTACTCACTTGAAAATGGTTTTTAAAAGGGCAAATAGAAGTGGACTGAGAGCCAGAGGGGGGCCTAAGTTGTTCATTTTGCTAGAAAATACACTGGATTTTAAAACTAAATAGACGTATCACCTTAAAAAAATAAAATGGATCTTTAAAATGCATAAAAGGCGGCAGGCAAATTGTTGATTTACTTGTTGAGGTGTCTTCTGCTCCTTTGCTCTGAAGCTTCTGCCCCCCCAACCTGTGGTCAGGCGGCCATGGATGTGCTATACAATCAAGCCCCTTAATGAGCTGACCCAGCAGGCAGAAGTGGAGGAGGCGTCAGCATTTCAGGGCTGATTTGGCTATTTTAGGTCCATCCGTGTTGTGGCAAATGGCAAGACTTCATTTCTTTGTTCAATTAGTCATTAGTCCAATGACTAATATTTCATTGTGTGTATATATATACACTTACATATATGTGTGTATACACACACACACACACACACACACACAATCTTCTTTATCCATTCACTTATCAATGGACACTTAGGCTGTTTCCATATCTTGGCTATTGTGAATAATGCTGCAGTAAATATATGGGTGCATATATCTTTTTGAATTAATGTTTTCATTTTCTTTGGGTAAATACCCAGTGGCAGAATCATTCGATCATAGGGGAATTCTATCTTTAATTTTTTAAGGAACCTGTTTTCCACAGTAGCTGTACCAGTTTGCATTCTCACCAACTGTGCACAAGGGTTCCTTTTTCTCCACATCCTCACCAATACTTGTTCTTTCTCATGTCTCGTTAAACTTATTCCAGAATAGTCTGGAAACCTTTATGAAAAGTGAAATCATATTTTTGGATAGAACATTCCTTTTGAGGAATCTAAGGATTAAGAGGACCTGTATAGAAGGATATATACGAAGAAGTTATGAAATATTGCATAATGACCAAAAATATTTTTTAATTAAAAAAATACCCTAAACCTCAGGAATGTCTACTGATAGGGAAAGATTAAATTACGTAAATGATGTAGTTTTTTTAAAGGACTGAATTAAGTCTATATACGTTGATATGGATGTCTGTGATCTATTGCCACATGAAAATACGACACTGAAGGGCAGATATATGATGTTTTAAAAAAAAAATAATTAAAGCAAAAGAAAAAGCCTGCATGTATAATGACATGCATATGAATACTGAAAATAGTAGGGAAGGATACTCTTAACAGATTATTACCTTTTTTATGTAATTGTGAATTGTTCAGCATGTTTAATGAGAATAGGTAACTTTGTAATTTGACAATCTAAGTTTGAAGGAGGGGGAGGCAGAAGTGGAGACAGAACAGTGGGAAGTCATGCATCGAAGGTACCGTGGTCCATCAGGACACAGGTTATGTTGGAGGGTGGGAATTACAGGAGATTTGTATTTGTGTATTTGCTAAAAGATTCTGCAACAAGAATATGAATTTCTTGGTTTACAAAAAAGCGATTTACATTTTTGAAATAAATGTTTTAAATTATTTTTTTAAAAAGATTTTATTTATTTGACAGAGAGAGAGAGATCACAAGTAGGCAGAGAGGCAGGCAGAGAGAGAGGGGGAAGCAGGCTCCCCATCGAGCAGAGAGCCCAATGCGGGGCTCGATCCCAGGACCCTGAGATCATGATCTGAGCTGAAGGCAGAGGCTTTAACCCACTGAGCCACCCAGGCACCCCAAATTGTAATATTTTTAAAAGTAGTTGTATCAGATGAATAAGCCTTCATAAAATGTTTTTATAGGCATTTATAGCATACATAATGTAACTAACCTGATGAAGGCCTGCAAAGATAATTGTTTTTAGATAATCAAGCATATGCCTTTCTTTTTAAATTGATCTTCTGTGATTACCACAGTCTGTAAATAGTGACAAAGACTAATAAATGAGGAAGGAAAGAGGGAAAACACAAGAGCACAGCATAATGAATCGGTCTACAACCATCTAGAAGAGAACAAATTGTAACTAGCAGTTTTTCAGAGTACATCTGCAGCCACACATGTAATGAATCATAAATTTCTCTGCACCTCAATAAGGTTTTTGATCTGAAGCACACAACGAAAGCTTCGAGTTGTATTGTCTCCCTTGAGGGAAAGAAAAGGTGAACTCAAAAATCAATGAGGAACAAATCCCAATCTCACTGAGACACTCAGTTTATAGTTATGAGCAAGACTCCCATCAACAGAATATACATGTAGACAGAAAATCTGCGTAGACAAAGCAAAGCACCTTTGTGCCTTTGTGATCAGACTCTGAGGCCAAGAACCAAAGGAGCTGGGTCCTTTTCATGAACACATACCTTTACTGGCAATGAAATGTCCTTTAACTTTGCTTACTCATTCCATTAAAGTGGATAAAAGGGGTTTCCTGCTGTGCCTCTTGTTCAGGCCCTGCCAATACTGTCAACCACTTTCAGACATGACAAAAGACTAGAGAAAATACTGAAGAGAGATACCTTAGTTTTAAAGCTACTTTAGCTTATTCTCATACTTAGGAAGCCTCAGATGAGTCTACTTTTTCCAATATTAGCTATGCCAACTATCACAGTTAAAACTACATGCTGCTAACAAATGTGACTATCTTTTCTTTTTTATTAGAGCGTAGGGGGAGGGGAAAAGTGAGAGTGAGAGAAAGAATCTTAAGCACCTTCTAAGCCCAGTGCCCGGTGTGGAGCCAGATGCAAGCTTGATCTTAAAACCCTGAGATCATGACCTGAGCTAAAATCAAGTGTCGGACACTTCACCCGACTGAGCCATCCACGTGTCTCCATAAGTGACTATCCTAAAAAGAACAGGAGGAAAGCACATACTCTCTGGGTAGGTTGATAAATCCAAAACATACAGGCAACCAGCTTTTATATTTTTCCTTGCCTAAACAAGCTAGTACCTGAGCCAGTTCTGCTGCCTGAAATGTTTAAACATTGCTATAATTGTTCCTTAGAGCTTCATTTAGGATCTGAACAACCTGCCACTTCCCTTAAATAACAACCTGTCACAGTGACAAATGCGGAGGTGGTTGGTCCGCAATGCAAAAGTAGTCTGTTTCAGCAGACTGTTCCACGTACCACCAACAGTCAGGTTCATTAAAATGAAAGAATAAAATTTGCTCCTACTGAGACACAGTGTTTTGGTTATTTGGGGGGGAAGATGTTTTATTTTATCCTTAAAAATAGTCAAATGGGGCTTAGAAGTATTAAATATATTACTTTAAAGATTTCCTTTGCCATCTTTGTTCCAAATTCTCTTATTCTGCTAGCTGGTAAGACTGGGGCATTTTATTATCTAGTAGAATGTGACATTTCATCTCACAGGACTGTCCTCTACAAACTGATTTCAAGAACATGTCGATATACTTCTTCACTTTTCTTTGGTGAATAGTCGTCTTGTTTTTTTTTTTTTTTTTTTAAATATATAAAGAAGGAAAATGAAAAGAACCATAGTAGTGAGGACAAGGTCAGACTATTCACTGACATGACAATCTCCAGTTTTTATTATTTGTAATTCCAAGCTAGGCATGCGATCTATAGATGTAATGGTAACAAGTACATTTCTGCTTTCCCCTAGACCGGCATTCATCAAATTGCTCCTGGACGTGGGGAAGGAGGTGCAGTCACAATGAGCTTTGCTTTGGAGCCTGAAAACGAGAGGGTTATAGCTGACTGTGTGAAGGAAAAGCAATTCCCTGGAGGAAAAAGACCTGGGAAGCAGACTGGTTCTGGGCCTGGTTAGATGCCACCTTGTTGTTGGGAGTCAGGAGGCCCAGCCAGTTTCCATGCCAAGTACACAGGATGGCCTAGATCCAATTCTAAATGCCTGTTATCTTGGTTTTGTTAATGTTACCTTCCCCATTCTCCACTAGGGCAAATTCATTTCTTCTGTCACATATACTTACGGTGTTGATGATAAGAAAGAATGAATCAAAATACTGGCAGGGGAAATAGAATTGAATGTGTATTTGTCGACTCCTCATTTTAGGAAAGATTCTAAGTCCTCTCATTTACAGTAACAACGTTAACATAAATTCTTTATAGTGCTTTTAAAAATGTTACTGTGATTTCGGAATCAAATATTCTGTGAACGAATATGAAAGTCGAGCTCCCCATAGATCTTTAAGACTGTAGGAAGAGTCCTGGATTTGGGTTAAATTATTGCTCCTCTGCACAAGGGATGCGCCTGCAAGACCAGCATAATGGAGAGTTTCCCTCCGGTAAAACGGCAGCGTAGCACTCCCTGACACAACATATAACCCAGTGTAAGTCTTGCTGTCTTAAACCTGAGGGACGCTGAACCAGCTGCCTCCAAACATAAGTGGAAATTGAACTTAATACTCTAATCACCATAAATTGTAGTGATAATTTGTGTAAAACCTAAGTATATGCTATGACTAAATGAGTCATTTACAGAATACCCTTTCAGTTATTAACTTGGCATAAATACTAATCCCTGAAAATTAAATTGAACACTAATCACTTTGAACATTCAAGGACCTTTTGTAATCCCGTTTCTTATTTACATATGATAATTTCCCTGGTGGTAGCTGAGTAGGGCTGATCATTGCTATGTAAGCAATAATGAATGACAAGGCAAGCTGGAACAAGGGATGAGGTTTTCCTCTCTTCTCCCAATCCCTCTCCTTCCTTCATTCCCAATTTGAGCTTAATTAAAACTCCTCAGAACTTGGCTCTGATAACTAGAGGGCCAAACCAGCCCTGAAATGCTGACGCCTCCTCCACTTCTGCCTGCTGGGTCAGCTCATTAAGGGGCTTGATTGTATAGCACATCCATGGCGGCCTGACCACAGGTTGGGGGGGCAGGAGCTTCAGAGCAAAGGAGCAGAAGACACCTCAACAAGTAAAATAACAATTTGCCTGACTTCTTTTATGCATTTTAAAGATCCATTTTATTTTTTTAAGGTGATACATGCATTTAGTTTTAAAATCCAGTGTATTTTCTAGCAAAATGAACAACTTAGGCCCCACCTCTGGCTCTCAGTCCACTTCTTCTATTTGCCCTTTTAAAAACCATTTTCAAGTGAGTAG
This sequence comes from Potos flavus, assembly GCA_028534135.1. Classification (NCBI taxonomy): domain Eukaryota; kingdom Metazoa; phylum Chordata; class Mammalia; order Carnivora; family Procyonidae; genus Potos; species Potos flavus. The sequence continues at coordinate 61,782,085 of CM052886.1, read as the reverse complement.
ATCTGAGGATCTAATTGGCTTTATTCAGCAGTTCATGAATTGAGCAACATCACATCTAGCAAGGAGAAAGGAACTCTGAAGAGCTGTACAAAATGGAAGGCTTTTATAGCCAGAATGGGGTATGGGCAAGGAAGTCATTAAAAAAAAAAAACAAAAAAAGGATTATTTCAGGCAAGGTCACTTTCCTATGGGGGAAAGGGCGAGGGTCTTTCATGCAGATTAACTCAGGGAATTTCACCTAGAGTATATAATGCTAAGTGAAATTAAGTTACAGAAAGACAAATATCATATGATTTCACTCATATGTGGAATTTGAGAAATGAAACAAATGAATAAAGAAAAAAGAGACAACAAAAAAGACTTTTAAACACAGAGAATAAACTGGTGGTTGCCAGAAAGGATGAGAGAAACAGATAAAGGGGATTAGGAGTACACTTACCTTGATGAGCACTGAGAAATATACAGAGCTATTCAATCAAAGTACACCTGAAACTAATATATAACACTGTATATCAATGTAACAGTGTAACATTACACTGTATGTTAAGTTATACACTTGAATAAGACTATTAAAAAAATAACTTCATAGGAAGAAACAAAAAACTTTTTCTCTTTGACAAATATGATTAAGAAAATGAAAAAGGCAAGCCACAGACTGGGAGAAACCATTCACGGCACAAATCCAGACATAAAACTGTAACAAGAGTATACAGAAGTCTTACAACTCAATATTATGAGAAATAACCCATTAAAAAATGTACAAAGGATTTTCACAGACACTATACAAAATAAAGTATATGAAAGCCCAATAAGCACATGCCAATATGCTGAAAATCATTAGCTGTCAGGGAAATATTCAAATTAAAACTGCTGTAGGTTACCACTACACACCTATTAGGATGGCTAAAATTAAAAAGACTGATCATACCAAATGTTGACAAGGATGTGGAGCAACTGTAATTCTGATACTGCTCTAGTACTGCTGCTGGGAATGTAGAATTATAGAGCCTACTCTGGAGAAGTTTGGCAGTTTCTTAACAAGCTAAATGTATACCTACCATAAAACTCAGCTGTTCCACTTCCAAGTAGTTATCCCAAAGAAATGAAAACACCTGTCTACGTGAAGACTTGTACACAAATGTTTATAGGAGCTTTATTTGTTAAGAGTCAAAATTGGAAATCCCAAATATCCATCAGTAGTTGAGTACATCAACAAACTTTGCTGCAATTATACAATGGAATCCTGCTGAAAAATAATAAAGGGTCAAACTATTCATATATGCAGCGACTTAGGTGAATATCAAAATCATTATGCTGAGTGAAAAACCAGCCAAAAGAGATTATATTCTATAGGATTAAATTCTAGAAAATGCCAAATAATTACAGTTATAGAAAGCAGAGTAGTGGTTGTCTGGGAAAGGGGGTAGAGGAGGGACTCATTATCAAGGGGTACAAGGAAAATTTTGGAATGGGGGAAAGTCAGCATCCTGACTGTGGTGCTTTCACAGATGTATACGTCTTGCAAAACTTACCAAATTTACACCCAAGTATGTGCAATTTGTATGAAAATTATACATTAACTGTTGAGCATCTGTTTCCTAAGAACTTTAGCATCACTTGGTCCAGTTCAAAACAAACCTACTCCCAATTCCACTGGGTTTCTGACTGAAATTAAACAAATAATCTATATATACATATAGCTACATAACAATTTTTATGATATTGTTTCCTCATTTCGGAAAATGTTAAGTTCATGTCTTGTTTTATATTATTTATTAAGGCTATAGTGTTCATCATCTCTTTCCTGTTAAATGTTTTCTTTGGTATTTTATAGTATTATTGCCATTTTCAGTTGGAGTAAAAGAAAATCTCCAATAACAATCTGATTGTTATTATTTATAGAAAAAACTAATTTTGATACATATCAGATATAGTCACTCTAGCAAATTCTCTAAGTTTTAGAATTTAAGTAGTCTTGAGGACTTTCTATATAATTTTACATTCTGCAAGTAAAGATAATCTTGTTTCTTCATTTTCAGTGTTTATATTAATTATTCTGTTTTGGGGTCTTTTCATCAGCTAGAACTTAAAAAAATGTTGGATGACAGTGCACCTGTGCTTTGTTTCAGATTTTAATTAAAATGTTTCAGATTCAGTGAAAATGACTGTCATTTAAGTATTCAATATGCTGTTGGTTTAGATGTGTGATCTTTATTAAGTTTGGGAAATTCCATTTTAGTCCTTTTATTTGCAAATTTCACCAACTGTCCTTTAGGCATCTATTGATAGAACTGTGCAGTTCATTTATGTATATAATGAATTACACTGATATGATTTTTTTAAATGCATTTTTGTTATAAACACTACTTCGTGTGTCAATTTTTTAATATTTTGAAGCACTCAATTCAGACAGATATATATTATCAAGTGTAGAACTCTATCACACTGTCAACCTTAAAAGTTATTTTACCAGCAAAATGGATTTGGAAATAGCAGAGGAATTGCAATTCAGAACATGTAAGCTATGGCAAACCATAACCAAGTCAGATCAGAGGAGAGGAACAGTACTTTATATAGAGAAAGGAAGAAGTTGGGAGAGGCTCTTTTGAACCAAAGTCTATTGGGGGAAAGCAAGAGTTCAGGGTGGTGACAGTTTCTCATTGGCTGAATTGTGGTATTTTCTTATTGGTTGGGCTAGTTGCTGGGCTGAGAGAAATTTTTTCTTCCTTCTGGTGGAATAGTTAAGGAGGTTTCTTTCCACTGGGAGTACAAGATAAGTCTCTTCCTGTTGGGGTCTGCATTGGTGATGAGCACGAAAACTCCCCCTTCTGGCCTCCTGACTCCATTTTATTTTATTTTTTTAAAGATTTTATTTATTATTTATTTTTTAAAAGATTTTATTTATTTATTTGACAGAGACACAGCTAGAGAGGGAACACAAGCAGGGGAAGTGGGAGAGGGAGAAGCAGGCTTCCCGCCGGGCAGGGAGCCCAATGCGGGGCTCGATCCCAGCACTTTGGGATCACGACCTGAGCCAAAGGCAGATGCTTAATGACTGAGCCACCCAGGCACCCCTAAGATTTTATTTTTAAGTAATCTCTACACCCAACAGAGGGCTTGAACTCACAAACCTTAGAGCAAGAGTTACATGATCCACCGACTGAGCCTGCCAAGTGCCCCTCCCATTTTAAAAGAGGTTTCCTTTATTCAGCTTCACAATACTTTTTAACGGACATATAATATTACCTGGTGTAGATCTACTATAAATTACTTAACACGGATTAATGACTATTTAGATTGCTTTTTAAAACCTCAATGATGGGGTGCCTGAGTGGCTCGGTTGATTGAGAGTCTGACTCTTGGTTTTGGTTCTGGTCATGATCTTGGGGTCCTGGGATCAAGCCCTGCATCAAGTCCCACACAGGGGTCTGCAATCAGTTTGGAGTCTGCTTGTCCCTCTCCCTCTGCTCCTCCCCTTGCTCTCTCTCTAATAATACTTAAAAACAACTCAGTGCTGTGATAAACATAATTGTGTAACAGCATACCTCTAAAATGGTTTGATTTCACCTTTACTTTTTTTTTTTTGAAAGATTTTATCTATTTGACAGTGAGAGAGAGCACAAACAGGCAGAATGGCAGGTGAGAGAGGAGAAGCAGGCTCTCCGCTGAGCAGAGAGCCCAATGTAGGGCTCCATCTCAGGACGCTGGGATCATGACCTGAGCCGAAGGCAGATGCTTAACCGACACCCACCCAGGCGCCCATCACCTTTACTTTCTATGCTTCTTCCATAAAGATAGAAGTGGTAGAAAAGACAAAGTTCGTATATTCAAAACCTCCTGAATTTCTGATATTCAGGTATCACTCCTTGTATAGAAAGGCAGTTTTCTCTCCCAGGCTCTACTTATCTAAAGCCCTTTTGAGTTGCCCTTCTATAGTTTTTGAAGCTCTAGCTCTGCATCTTTCTTAATCTTATCCTTACCTCCATGCTCCTGTGTTTTATGAATTTCAGGGATATGATAGATTTTATCTTTCACTGACTCATTCATGATCCTGAGTCCAATTACAATGCATGGGTGTTTCCCCCCTATACCAAGTCATTCGACACCAGTTGGGTGTCCTACAATTCAACTCAATTCTGACACTGTCTACTCAGATACAGAATGAGATTCTACAGGCTAAGGGTTCAGTCCAAGACTACCTCCTGTCCCCATTTCTAGCACCAATTCCAAGTCTAGGTTGTCATCTGTGCTTCTGACTTGACTGTCTATGTAAGTCAGAGGTCCCAACAATATCTTTCTTGGATTGGATTAATTTCCTGGAGCAGCTCACAGAACTTGGGAGAAACATTTTACTTACTAGATTGCCAGTTTGTTATAAAAGAATATAACCCAGGAATAGCCGGATGGAAGAGATGCACAGGGGAAGGTATTCGGAAATGGTGCAGGGTTTCCATGCCTTCCGTGTGCATCACTCTCCTCCAATCTTCGTGTGATCACCAACTCAGGAGCAATCTGAACCCTGGTTTTTTTGGGTTTTTATGGGGGCTCCATTACACTGGCATGACCAATTAAAATATTGGCCTTTGGTGACTGAATTCTATCTCCAGCCCTTCTTTCCTCCCTGAAGTTGGGCAGAGGGCAATGAAAGAAATTTCCCACCTTCTAACCAGGTAGTTGGCCCCCCTGGCAACTAACTCCCATCCCTACCTAGGGGCTTTCTCAAAAATCATTTCATTAACAAAGTGAGACATCTTTATTATTCTCATCACCCAAGAAATTTCAGCTGTGTGCCAGGAACAAGAAGAGAAAATATAGGTTTCTTATTACATATCACAATATCACACTCCTTCTCTTAGCTTTCACAACACTAGATGGGTCAGAATCTAGTAAATTTACAATGGCAATACCCCTTCTATCTGCTCTATGGTGTAGGTAATTGTACAGTCTCCCAGTGTAACAGAATCACTTCAGGAACTGGAAAAAAAAGTTTATATCCCTGAATAATAGCCTGTCACTGTGAAGCCGAATTTCAGAGGCTGGGGTCCCTAGAATGTGCATTAATAAGAAAAAGGAAACAATTTAAAGCCATTAAAATTCTGACTTATTATTATTTATACTTATTACTATTTTTTTTTACTCCTTTTGTTGAGACTGTGCTTCATCCTCACCAAAATCCATGGGAGAACCTTTGGAATCCCCTCCCTTTGGGTCTATCCCTACCTGCAAGGATCCAGGTTGGGGCCAGTAGCAGAAGGGAAGTTCCTGCCCCCGTGGGATTCATGCAAGGGCTCCAATGGTTGTGCCCATGGCAAAGGGCCCTGAGTTCCTGCCAAAGAAACATGGTTAGAGTGACGTGTAAGGTGGTATCCTTCTGGTTTTAATTTTTACCGTGCAGAAAACAATAAAAAGGTAAAGAACTTTTAAAAGGGAAACATTACTACAACATCAATACCTGAAGACAACCACCATGTCACTTTTCTGTTTTCTCTCATAGTCTCTGTTGGAATGATTCCATTCAATGGCACTATTACTTCATTTCCATTAAAGACTAAATCGACTTTTATAAATACGCTTAAGAACCTAGTCCTCCTTCCCTCTATTAAGTCTATCAGAAAATGTATTCCAAATTCTAAACTAATTAAAAATGAGATTTTTGTAAGCCACGAAGCTAAGAAGACCTGGGTTTGAACTGCACTCCATTCACTAGTGTCCTAACTTCACATTTTTATCTTTCTAAGCTGTGCCAATTATAAATACAGGGAAATCTTTAAGTATTGTACACCATACTGATTGGACTTTGACACTACTTGCATTCTTATGAGGGGTCAGCTTTGCCTACTTTCCATATTATGGAGAGGGGACAGAGGACATAGAGGAGGCGGTGGTCTAGTTTTCTTTCTGAGAGTGTGGTGGAGGCTACTTGTCCTCTAAATCTTTTTGATCCTTCATTTGTAACTGAATTCCTACCTTCTAGTTAGGCATATGGCTGTCCATTTATACAGACATCTTCAGCCTCCCTGCAGGTAGGGTAAATGCATGTGACGAACTTCTGGCAAATGGATGGGAGCATAAGTGACTGCACCTTTGCTGCTCTTGCCCTTCCCATCTCCTCTTTGCCTAGAAGGCAGATGAGTAAAACTATTATATTACTTTAGACTTTAGCTGTGAGGAAGAAAAAACTGCTATCTTGTTTAAGCTATTATTTTGGACAGCAGCCAAACTTATGTCCTTATGAATCACAGGGTACATGGAGCACAGAGACTAGAGAATTTTCTGATATGACTGCAAAAGATAGTAAAAAGAAATACTCAGCTTAGTCCAAGGAACTTTGTATCACTTCCTTAAGTCTCCGGAACATAAAATGTGGAATCACGAATGGGAAGACAGAATTATGTAGTAAGACATGAGTTTTAGTATGAATTCTTAAGTAAGACTGTTGTCCAGCAATATACTAATATATACTAGCCCAAATGTACTGAAATAGATTTTAAGCATATAAATTATCAATTTCATATGTAGCTTAGAGAATAAAGACACGTTTCCAATCCTTGAAGAAACAGTATCTGTTAAAAGGTTCTCATTGTAGACACAAAAGAAACAAGATTGGTATCAATTTTTGCCAAGTAATATGCTCACATTTTAGATGGATATTAGGTAGTATCTTTGTAGAAAACAGATTAAAAATCAAAAAGGCATGTGAAGTAATACTCCCATTTTTTTCTTCAACCATAAAAAAAGTTACACTCATTTTCAGGTTTCTTCAGTCTCTAATTTGAATTTAGTAAATTTATCAATCAATGTTTAATGTAATTTTTCCTATAAGTAAAGAAGAGGTGTCCACAAAAGGAAACAAAAAACAAGTCTGAGAAGTAACTGCATTTTGTATATTACTTTTGTTTTTCAGAAGATATATATCCAGCATTTGCTCAGTGTTTTCTGGTGTATTCAAAGCAATTATCCTGATGCCATGTGGCATTTATAAGAGATCACTAACCACTAAATTACAGGATAAAAAATGCATTTTGTTACTTGGAAATATAAAAGCACCATGGAGGTGCCTAGGTGGCTCAGATGGTTAAGCGTCTGCCTTGGGCTCAGGTCATGATCCCAGGGTCCTGGGATGGAGCCCTACATTGGGCTCCCTGCTCACTGCAGAGTCTGCTTCTCTTTCTCCTTCTGCCCCTCCTCACCTTTCCCCCTCTTGGGCACTCTCTCTCTCTCTCAAATAATAAAACCTTTAAAGAAGCACCGTGAGACTCAGATAAAGTTAAATAAGCATTAGATTCTCAAAAAGACTTCACTGAAAAACTGACATGAAGGGCAGTTCATTTCACAAACTCAGTTTTGGTGGGACCTCATCTCATGGCAGTAGGTATGAGAAACTCTGAGAGCAGTTACTAATTACTGACACAAAAGGAACACAGGTCCTGGCAGTAAGCAGTACATGAGCTACCAGTGTAATCTTATTTATTTCTATGGGCATCGCTATAGCAGACAGGACCACCGACAGCATTGGTAGAAGATACCCATATCAAATACTATACAGAAGATTGTTTTGTTATTTAAAATATAGTTTCCCAGGTTTCTGAGTAGCAAAATAGCAGCCACAATCTAAATGAAAATGAAAGGAAGAACTTTTAAAAAGTTACACTGATCAACCATATTTGCTGAAAACTATCATGAACCTACTAATAGGCTACTGTCCACGTCTATGGTGCACTTCTAACACTTAAATGCAGAGAGAAACAGGCTAACAAATAACAAATAACCCAAGGGATTTTGTAAGCAAAGTATTAGGGTTCCGAAAAATGTAAAAATAAAGTGATCTTAAATGTTTCAGAAAATAACACGACACAATCAAGCTGGCCACAATGGACGCATCGAAAGGCTTTTCAAACTTGTGTTTTCTCTTGAAAACTGATACTGAAAGGTTCTCAAGTATCACTAAGAATGGTTTAATTAAAATTTCCTGTCAAAGGAATTAAAATTCAAGAGGGGAAAAAAGCTTAAAAAGTAAAGAGTACATATTGAGTGATTTCATTGTTTAGAATTGTAGAAAATGCAAACAAAATTTTATTGTTAGAAAGCATTGTGTCTGGAGCCTGAAGTAAAGGGAAGGAAGGACTGCAAAGGGGAATGTAAGACTTTGGGGAGGGGGGAAGGAAATGTTCAGTATGTATTTTTCTTGTTGGATGGCTTCCTGAGTGTATGAGCATGTCAAAATTCAGTAAACTGCATTACATATCATTAAATGGATGCAGTTTCTTGTATAAAAATTATATCCCAATTAAAAAAATGAACAAAAAGGTAAAAACAAAAATACAAAAACAAACCAAAAATGAAAAAGCCTGGAGTAAGCCTTTTCTGAGAGTGGAGAACAAGTCTTCTTTCTAGACCAAGCCTCACAATATCATTTGTATTTTCATTTTTAGCATGTCATTCAGCTGAAGGGAGTGGAAGAGTGAAGGCACCCCACTCATCGAGTAAATGAATGTGAAAGCTGAAGCATTCATCAAGTTTTAAATTATAGTATGGCAGAGTGGTTCAGAGCACAGACTTGGGTTTAAAAGACACATGTGGGTCTCAGTGTTGGCTTTGTTGTGATCTATAGAGTGGTCACAAGGTCACAAAGTCTCTGTGCCTGCAAGTGACCTCATATCTTCCCCCCATCGTTTGCATTTCTCATGTTCTTCTTCACATCATGGGATGATAGTGGCCACAGAGTCTCCTTGCATGAGATTCTGCCTAAAACAGATGCTGGGGGGAAAGTAGACTCAGGCACAAGTCTTAACCTTTAGGAACCTAATTTTTCCATCTGAAATGGGAATACGATCGAACTACCATGTGACTAAAGAGAACATGTAACTTGGCATTAGCCACAGGAGCTTCACTTATAATAGGTACTCAATAAATATTTGTTGAAGGAATGAGTGAATGATGAATGAGCTGATTTACTAAAATGAAGGTGGAGTTTGTAAGAGTTTATGTCTGTGTACATATGTGATGGCTGGGAGGCTAGGAGGTTGATAAAGGAATGAAATACTTAATGTAAGGCAGATAAACTAGAGGAAATCAGTTTTCTAATGAGAAGAATCACTCAGTAATGTATATACCATGTTGTACTTCATATAAATCATGATTTAATGAAATTGTGAAGACTACCCATTTAACAAAAAAATGTGAATTCTTATAGATGGATATGTTAACTGGCCAGTGACTTAGCCTCTCAAAAATCATGATTATGTTACAACTGTGTTGAGTATTTTAAGAATACTCACTTGTCAGTTTTTATTTGATTTTGTGTAAGGTAAACACACTCCTACAACAGAATACCTCACACTCATTTGCTGATACAAATCATTAACCATTTTTATAAACAAGTTTAGAATAACAATCTGAATTTTATTACAAACAAAAAAAAATCTAAAAAGCTTCCTTCAAGTATACAGTACACACAAGGATTTCTGCATTACACTGTTTTACATAAAATGTTCCGAATGACATAAGTAGAACTTCCTACCATTTGAAGAGAGGAGTTGACTGCTGAAAGCCACACACTTACAGAAGGAAAAAAGTTTCACAGGCAAGGCCTGTGATCTCTGGCTACTAGCAGGAGCTGAAACTAGGAACACAGAAAAAACTTGGGAGAAAAAAACCACATTAAGTACCCTAAAGTGGTTCAGCAAAGAGTCAAACATTTGTAAACTTTTAAGCAAATCTCTTCAATATGTGGTGTTGCTCTAAAGTAAATAATGTTAAATGATTTTCATTTGACTCAAAGTTATTTTTAATGCTGAGGAGTGTCTCTCTCTAGACTTTGTTTTCTTTCCCTTGAGGAAAAAAAATGAAATGTAATTAGGGATTGTTTGTGAATTTCTTACATGAGGGCCTCTAAACCACTTGCTTGTCTGTTCACTATTTCTACCCAAAAATGAGGGTTAGAATAAAAAGTAAAACTTTTTTATAAATAAAAAATTTGGCTCCTTGTTAAAATCTGTTTGAAGGTTTGATGGATGAGGATGCTGGATAAAACTGGCTATGGATTTTAATTATCCCTGCTACCCTTTTCTCCCATCAAGGATAATCAGGACTTAAAAAGTATGAGCTTTGCAACACAATTACTTTAAAACCAAGTAGGCTGAAGTACACTCAGTGTCTAGGACAATTACATTGTGAGAATCCCCAGGAACTTCCTGTAAACAAACAAGCAAGTGTTCAACAGCCTTCTTTTTTTGTACTTGGCACCATGACTTAACACTACTGTTTCTTCCATTTTCCTATTTGAGATTTTTATGAAGTGATTACATGTAATAATAATAAATTTTCCCTTTAAGTATGTATTATATAGCAAAAACACATTAATGACTAGAAATAAAATCTGAAATCTATAATGCTAAATCCTAATGGAAAGGTCGAGCATTAGCGTCCACACTTGAATATCTCATGCTCTGAGATAATCAGAAAAGTCTCTGAACACTGAGTAGGTCCCTTTTGGTGGAGTGACACATACATATCACAAGCAGCAATGCTATGAATGAATTATACTTTTCCTTAGTCTACAGTTATTTTCTATGCCAATTTTATTTTACTGTTGATGTGTTGAGACCAGTATACTTTCAATTAGGTAATCAAATTATTTGGGAATGATAGCCCTTTCTCTTATTTAAATAAAGTAATGGTAGACATTTATTTACTGGAAACTTTCTGATAATAGATTTTGAGGAAGCTAAAAATGACACAGTTTAGTACAAACTGTCTTTTACCTTTATTGCTTGTATACATAGGAATACATTATAAAACTCAGTGGGAGGAGGAAAAAAGTAACAGAAGAAAAAGTTACCTGCTTTAGCATTTTTAAGAATAGTTCTGATAACTTCTTAGATCAACTTGCTTATCTGAAACAGAGCAAAACTACAATACAATCATGATATAATTCTAATAATCGCAGCAATTATGCTTTCATTTTTAATTTTCTCTTCATAAAACATTAATGCTATAAAAATGAGGTTGATGACATCCTTGTTTAAAAGACACCTTGTACTGGTATCAAAATGTGATTTATTTTAATACCAACTGAAAAAATAGAGCTTATATAGTCTATTATTTCAATGAAGTTTTTTATTACTTTTATTTTCAAAGTTGGTAGCAAAGTTATTTTTAACAATATAAATTTTCTCTTTATAAGTGTCGAAATTCCCTTAAAAGTGTTGAAAGGCAGCAGGCATTCTAGGATGGGCTTGCAAGAAAAATCAATTACTCCAATGTTGATAAATAGTATACTTCATGAATTTATATTTATTTCTTTAATTTCCTTACTAACTTCTCCTGATTTGCCAGGTTTTTTACTCTTTTGGTATCATAAAAGAAATCTAAGCCCAAGCCTTTTAGCTGGAGCAATTGTTTCCATTTTCCATTATTTCTCTTTAGTTTTTCAAATATACACTAAAACAATCCAATAATCATTGCAGGAAGGAATGATCATTTAAGCTGGATTGTGTTCATTTACCTTTTAATTTCATTTAAGAGATATTAATATTAGAGTGATAAAATCTTTACAGTTTCAACACACATACACTCAATCACAAAATTAAAAATCTTTATATCTTAAAAGAAAAGGTTCCATTTTGTTCAATGTATCAGAGTCAAATTTTAGTCCAATGAAATACGCTTTTATTAAATACAGCAGCCGCCACTTACCTTTAAATATTTTATGGATGGAACTAAGTTCAGTACTGACTGAAGGATGCTGGCATCAGAGCCCTCACTTGCAACTATCCCTAAATGTTCTGCATTTTTATAATGTACCACCGATTATTCTAGATTTACAATACCCTGTCTTTAACTTGGTATATACCATCTTTTGGGAAAAAAATTGTTTTTTGAGATGAGATACAAGAACAAAATTATTCTTGAGGTTCCACCTCGAAAAAAAGACGATGTTTGCACATAGCAGCTACTTTGATACCCCCTGTTTTTGTTAGGCTAGCCTTCACACAATGAGCATGCATATACAGCCATGGTTCACTGCATCTGTTTTGAAGTTGAGAACTGCTGCTTATTCAAGTCACAGATGCCTCCATGTTATGTAAGGAGACAGTTGAATTGCATGTCCACCATAAGAAAAAGAAAATAAACAATGAAACAAAATGCAGCAAATACAGGCAGTTGGCATTCAGAACACGCCCAAAAGCTAACACTCATGAATTGTCATTATAAGGGCTTTTCTTTCCTTAAAAAAAAAAAAAAAAAAAAAAAAAAGAGTCCTTCTTTGCATATTTTAAAATTTAAAGGTCCCAGAGAATCATGAAGTGCCTTGTCGTTTTTGCTGCTGACTTCTGATGACCTCTAGTTGTTTTTTGCATTGCTGGTAGTAAGTAGAAAGGCTTTTGTTTTCATCTAAAAGCTTTTTATGTTCCTGTACCAGACGAGATGTATTTTGCTGGTCCTTTTCATCCTGGTCCAGTTCTGCAACTAGTTCTTGCCTAAAAACAAATACCACATAATAAAATATTGTACATGATAGAAAAATTCGTATCTTAATAACTGATTAGCTTGACTTATTAGGACTTTTATTCTGGCTTGATCATTATGCATCTTAGGTACACTACTCAAATACACTTGTCAGCTAGAATGGAAACTATCACCCACTCGTCTGTGTACCCATACAAACACCATAATTCTTTTGTAAGTAACTGTACTTAGACAATTAGTGAATGCAGATAAAATGGTATAATACAAGTTTAAAATACAAGTTTCCTGACCACAGGAAAATAATAGGATGTTTTATCATTCACATTCCACTTTTACACTCATGAACTTTTATTCATGTTTTGAAGTCAGTCTTTAACTACAATGCAAAGTGGGGGCTCATAAAACATATGCAAGCTAATTAAAATAGATGCTATCAACTTAAAATCTATTTCTATTTTAAAAGTGAGAACAATACAAAGTATCACTTTCAAATGAGTTACTCACTTTTACGAACATTTTCAGGAAAGACCATTAGAGACTTTTATAGCCTGATAAAACTTTGGGAGATGTTCAATATTAACTCCTAAAGAGAAGTTCCTGGACATAACTGAATAATTAATGAAAAGCCTCTAGATGATTTCCTTATAATATTTCTCATTTAAAGTATTTAAAATTGATTAAAACTGTCACAATTTTCACATTCCCTTAATCCATCATTTAATTTTTTCTAGCACACAACTAACTCCTCTTTCAAATGAACAAAGTATAAGATTAAATATGTGAAAGAAAGAGGTATTTTTTTTTTTAACATAAAGTGTCAACAGCTCTACAATTAACTCCATAGTTTGCACACTCTAATATTTATTTCCTATATAGCCTTTAAGGTATTGAGTTGAAATCATTTTAACAGTGAACTGTGAAGGAGCTATTTTTTTCTGGGTTTTTTTTTTTTGGAAGAACAAAACTTTCCACAAATTACTTCAGGAAGCAAGAAATTTTCATTTATTTAGATTAAAATTAACAGATGGAATCCTATTACCATGTATACATATAGTTGCCTTGATTTTGTCCTATAGCACTTCATTTCAGTTACCACAATAATTGAACTTTGGAGGTATAAAATTTCATGAGGATTGTGCTTAAGAAAACTGAAGTTTTTGTTTTGTTTTTTTAGAATTTCAAATAAAGGAGCATGAAAACTGGTTTTCTCAAAAAAGGGAGGAGGAAGGCAGACTATAACTCTCAGAAAAACACACGTGAGTATAAAACTCCCCAGAAAAACACTCATACGTATAAAATAAAGTAATTCTACTCTCCTAAATATATACCTAGAAAGAATGTATCTACAAAGTATTTCTAAGAGAAAGTACAGCTGAATATTAGTAAATCAAACGATTTTATCTATGTCCAAGGAAATAATAAATCTTTATAACTATAAATCTAAACAGCTTTTAGCTTTAAAATTCTTAGAACATAAAACATGTTTATATAGCACCGGTTTATTTTCCTTAATTTTAATATATGTCGTCAAAAGGGTTGAGTTTTGCATAAAAAATAGCCAAAAGTTGCTTTAGACTTAAAGATGAACACATATAAAACCTTCAAGCTGGAAATATAGTTGACCCTGGAACAACATGGGTCTGTTACTACATGGATCCACTTACATATGGATTTTTGTACAGTACTGTAAATGTGTTTTCTTTTCCTTATGATTTCCTTAATAAAACTTTTTCTCTAGCTTACTTTATTCTAAGAATACAGTACATAATACATATAACATATAAAATATGTATTAATTGACTGTTTATGTTATTGGTAAGGATTCTAGTCAACAATAGGCCAGTAGCATTTTTGGCGAGTCAAAATTTACATGTGGATTTTTGAGTGAGTGGGGGTTCAGCAGCACCCCAACCCCCAAGCTGTTCAAGGGTCAACTGTATGCTTAATAAATAGTTCTAATAATTACGAAGTTTTCATGTCTTCCAACAATATTTCACCTTAACACATTTTAAACTCAAAATACTAATGTGTTTTATTCATAAAAGATAACTTACTTTCTCTGTAATAACAACGCAATTTCTGTTTGAACTTTCATATATTCTTGTGCCATTTTACAATGTTGTTCAAATACTGCCATAGATTCTTTGGAGTTTGGGCACGGTGCTAGAGGCTGAAAATAAATCAGGACTCTTAAAACATAATTCAATCAAATTTCAATATCAAGCTGAGAGTTAAGACAGTAATGTGATATGTTTTTATAGCACTAAAGCAATGGTCTTTTAAAAATAAGTGTTAAACCAAGGCCTAGAAAATTTCAGTGTCCTTTTGTCAGAGTTAACTCAGAACATAAATTCACACTTGCTGTTTTAACACTTTTGTTGTTACAGAGAATCATGACCAGAGTATCACTGGCCTCTGGTTTTACATTTCAGGTTGTCAAACCCCAGTATACCAAAAGAAGTTTCTGGCTCTCATACTCATGAAGAGACACTGAACTGTAGTACTTCATTTTTAATCACTATGAATATGACAGTGTACCATAAAATCTATTAAGTAGAAATGAGCTTATGTAAATTTTATACTATACCACTAAAATTAAAGAGCAAAAATGCTATTTTTTGTATTCTTGGCATTCTTTTTTTTTTTTTTTTTTTTTTGACAGAGTGAGAGAATCTCAAGCAGGCTCCACACCCAGGGGAGAGCCCGACATGGGGCTCAATCTCACGACCCTGAGAACATGACCTGAGCCAAAATCAAGTGTTGGAAGCTTAATCTACTGAGGAACCCAGGTGACCCCCCCCACATTCTTGGCATTCTTAAACAAAGATATGGAAATATTTTAAGACAACTGTTAAGAACATATGACTTTACCAATTTTAAATCTGGTTAACTTAACTGAACAAATCATTTTAACTTGATTTTAGAAAATTTAAGGAGGCCATCTAAAAGCATACATAAATGAATATATGATGCCAGATACGAACCTAACTGTCCACTTTCTAGACAGATTATCTCTAAACTTTTTCTAAGGAAAAAGTAAACATTCCCTGAGAAAGTACTCTTTTACCTGTAGTTGGTGATCCAGTGTAAGATAAGCCATTGGGATAGAGTTATCTGATCCATTGGTATCTGGAATTCAAGTATGTATTTTATTTTCTATCATGAATAATTATAAGCAAAACACAAGAGAGCATGCATGAATATTAGCATTTTTTCCTAAAGTAAATAATACATTAAAGTTATTGTTATTGGTAATGAAGAGAGTCTATTTCTGAATTCTAAAGGTAAAAAGAGAACATCCAATCACCAGATAATCAGAATGCAACCATATACTCTAGTACAATTTAAGTTGGCTATAAATTGTGTAACATTACAGGTTATAAGCCTTTGCTCAATTAAAAACAAAAAGATCTACCCCTGAGACTAATACTACATTATATGTTAACCAACTTGAATTTAAATAAAATCCTGAAAGAAAACAAAAAAACAAAAACAGTGGTATAGGACCTTTATAATTTAAATTCAGTCTTCACTGACCCTACCTAATCAAACCTCATATCGCTTTCCTTGATCATGCTGTTTACTATAATGTGTCAATTCCCTGAACATTAGTATTCTTTAATGAAGAAAGTGGGGGGGGAACAAGAGACACATTCTCTTCCAGTGGATTATCTTCAATTTATATAGATTCTAGTGTGAACACCTTCCCACCTCTCCTAATGAGAATCACTGCAGGAAATGGAAGATGTTTTTGAGGGCAGTATATTGAACACAGGTGTAATGAATAGTATGGAAACTGTAGCTCAATGTCATGGGCGGAACAGTTAAATGGGTTAAATCAAACAACCCATCGATTTTATCAAAGTATGTGGACAGCTTTTATTTGTATTTCAAAAGAGGTAAACTGTCATAACAACTTGCATGAGTCACATGGGATTACGTTTATGCCTCCAGAAGCAGGCAGGGTAACTGTGAAGTAATACGGACTTTTTTATTTCAGAAGTAGCTGCTTGCCCACTGTTAGGAAAGAGTAAATGAGTTAAATAAGTGAACTGTTCAAGGGCGTCTGGGTGGCTCAGTTGGTTAAGCAGCTGCCTTAGGCTCAGGTCAATGATCCCAGGGTCCTGGGATCGAGCCCCGTGTCGGGCTCCTCGTTCGGCGGAGAGCCTGCTTCTCCCTCTCCCTCTGCCTGCCGTTCTACCTGCTTGTGCTCTCTCTGTCAAATAAATAAATAATCTTAAAAAAAAAAAAAGTGATCTGTTTAGCCCTTTTCCTGGAAGTGACTCCTTGAAAGAGTGGTGCAGATAAAGACAAGGTCGAGTTGACAGCAAGGCACCGCCTGCAATGCAATAAAAATCTAGGACAGTTTGATGGTTCGGTAAATTCAATAATTTATTATTGACTGATATTCTAGTTTTCTTTTTCAAAGCCATTGTGAATGTGCTTGCAAGTAACTCCAAAAGCTAAGCTAAAGCAAATGAAATAAGACAATGCATGTAAGAAATACCATGCAATGCTAACATACAGTAAGCAGTCAACACATGGTGGTGATGGTTACTATTACTGTTGTTGCTGTTGTTGTTATTGATACTAAATGGAGAATTAGGAAGGAAGGGCAATTTTATATACTTAAGTTTGTATTTCAGATTGAAAAATTAATGTTTAAAAAAAGTAATGTTTATTAAATACTGGAGTGCAATAAAGAAAGAGTGACAGTGTAGTGCCTAGTAGAGTCTTACGTACCCTAAAATCATATACTAACATAAGTATTCTTCTAGAATGGCTAAACAAAAAATACACTTAACTTGTTATTTCTCTCACTAACTCTTTTCCTACCCGCAACAGCAGTTTCAAACTATGCTCCCATGGAACACTACTTTCCACAAAATGACAACTGATTAAAACTTATTTCCCCCTGACTTTATAGGAAAAATTAAGTATCTTCAACTCTTCCAATATTTCTATTCTTATTACTCTTTCTTAAATCTTTCATACTTGATATATCTTATTAAATAAACACCCTGTACCTGATATGTATTTACTTTCTAATTTTTATTTTTTTTAAAGATTTTATTTATTTGAGAGAGAGAGTAAGCAAGAGAGATCGCACAAGCAGGGGAAGCAGCAGCAGGAGAGGGAGAAGAAGGTCAATGCTGGGCTCAATCCCAGGACTCTGGGATCATGACCTGAGCCAAAGGCAGATGCTTAACCGAATGAGCCACCCAGGTGCCCCTCTGATACGTATTTTAAAATTAAGTATTATCAGTGTTTCAAAGTATTCAGGGAATGGATTTTATTTTGAAGATTTTATTTATTTATTTGACAGAGAGAGAGAGAGATCACAAGTAGGCAGAGGGCAGGCAGAGAGAGAGGAGGAAGCAGGCTCCCTGCTGAGCAGAGAGCCTGATGTGGGGCTCGATCCCAGAACCCTGAGATCATGACCTGAGCCGAAGGCAGAGGCTTTAACCCACTGAGCCACCCAGGTGCCCCAAGGATTGTTTTATTAACTATTAAAACACTCAGCTTTGCACTGCAAATTTAGTAGTTTCTTACATTTATTACATAAGGCATGATGAGTTGTCTCATACTTCCAATCTTTGCAAATAAGAAAAACTCTTCGGTGGGTGTTTCCCTCCCTGTGGCTCCCTCTACTATATCTAGCCATCTCTCTCACTAACTGTTCTTGGGTATGTATGTCTTTCTTTATCCCCAGTATATTATAAATAGAAATCCAAGAGCACTCATTATGTGCTATGATTATTAAATTGATATGCTTTTTATTTTTCTCTGAAAATGCACAGAAATCCCTCCTCTTTTAAAATAAAAATACCTAATTAATTAGGTTATTTAAACTTATGTATGCATTTCTAATTTTTTTCCTGAATCAGGGGGCCTCCAAAGAAGAAGGCTTTACTAATATCTCTTCCCTGTAATTTATTGTATTAGCTTGATAATCAGTACTTTTCTTAGAAACAGTACAAAGCTGAACTTCATTAAATATAAGCTTAAATCAGTTTCAACTTCTAAAATTATATTCAAAATTATCTAAAAATGATAACCACATACTTGCCGTATTTCAAAGCAAAGGCAAAATTCAGTTGAGTTTTGGACCTAGGCATAATTTCTAGCTATTGGTATTTCAAGTCCCAGAAAAGAAAAAAAAATGAGATTGGGGTTGAAAGGGTGGAAGGCACATGAAGTAGGAAAAAAACAGCAGTTAATTGAGAGGGACATAAGAGAATTATTATTTTACTTTCAAGAATTCACAATTCTGTTGATTGGCATGGCTAGATTAGTCTAGGCTGACGTCAGGAGGTCCTGCCAAGTTGAGCACTAGGTCTCAGCAAATGTTGTAATTTCAGGTACTCCCTCACCAGAGGGTTGAAGAACCAAAAAGGGCTTATCTTACCTGAATGTTAATGATCAAATCTGTCAAGAGCATTTCCCTACCTACCTCTGAGGAGAAAACACATTGTGATGAATTCTGCATATATGCTGAGTAGTGAATGTTCTGGACAATCCTAGGTTAGGCTATTGCTAGGGGTGAAACTTAGAAGAGTTTTTTGCCACCACTAAATTTAAACTTACTAAAACTAGAGAGTACACCCCTGGCTAAACATAGTTGTATCTTACATGAAAAAGAGAAAGCTACTCAGTTAATTTTTTAAATTAAATTATGAACTTGACTAAGCCATGCCAAATATCTATAAATACTTACAAGGAGTGTTTTAGTTTGTAAAGGGAGAAAGCTGACTTTTTAATTTCAATTTAATTGACACTATTAATAACACAGCTGATCTTAAATAAAATCCCAAATGGTTTAATTTTCCAAGGTCTAAGAGATCATCTTTCCCTCTCTGACATAATAACATATAAATAATAAATTTTTATATAACCATATTGCTGAGTATTTATCAGGGAATTCTCTTAATGCTAAGGAAAAGTTAATTCCACTGTGGCATATAATTTCCTGCTTGACCATTATAAAACTACCCATCATTAGATTTTAATACTAGTATTTTGACCAGTCATTCATGTTAGGGATTTTTAATTTAACAGGATTTTTAAGGTCTAGTTAACAGAAATTTATGTAACGTTAATGGTCAGAAATTTTTTTTCTCACTGAAGCACATGATATCTTGTGTCTTTAAAACAAAAGATTGAAACTAAGATGATTATTTTTATTATTCTGCTGATTTTAGTTATTTAAAAGATAATGGACTTTTCTACTATCATCTGTAGGATGGATCAAAAATAGGAAAATCAGAGACTTAAGTATCAAGAATACAGTATCTTCCTGTCTGAAATGACCCCAAACCAAACCATCTTTAATATACATGTTTAGTATCTCGGGGAAAAATACAGAAGGCAAGACAATCTACCTCAGTACTCAAAAACTCATCATTAAGTTTATTGCTAAATATTTGTTTTTATTAATATGAAAATCTACTGTAAAATGCCTGCCTTTATAAAGATCAGTCATGGCACAAATAAATGAAAACAAGTATGATGAATTCAACTTCTTAATT
This sequence comes from Potos flavus, assembly GCA_028534135.1. Taxonomy (NCBI): domain Eukaryota; kingdom Metazoa; phylum Chordata; class Mammalia; order Carnivora; family Procyonidae; genus Potos; species Potos flavus. Next base: position 61,762,085 of record CM052886.1, on the reverse strand, counting down.
TTAAGTGAGGAAATACACTGGTCACCTGTGGAATCATCAGGAGTCCATGGATGACTTCGAGTTGGCTTTTCTGAGGTTGGTCCTGAGGTAGTGATCATTCTGACGCTAGGACTGGATGACCTACTGCTTACCTATAGGAAGAAGTGATAGGAGGAACAGAATGTGATTTTTATGTGAAAAAAAAAGATAGGAGAAAATTTTATTATAAACCAAAGGATAGCCTTCCATTTCTACCACTAGAGGTCCTGAAATACTCTTGCAAAACATAAATAAATCCTCTAAGATTTCATACACACACACACACACACACACACACACACACACACCTGTCTATATATATGTATATACACACACATACATAAAATTTAGAGGTACTCATGCATAGTACCTCCTAAAAATTGATGAGCTTTCAAGAAAGTAAGAGAAATGCTCTGAGACCAGAAATAAAGCAGGATCGGGAGTACAGTAAGTGCTTAAATTGTTAGCCCCAGGAATTTCAATTGAACATCAATGACCTAGAACTTTTGTTTTGACTAAGTTCTGCACTCAAAGGAATAGGCATAAAGTCCTGGGCGTTTGTAGGATGGAAATGAGACTGGAGAACTGCTGTGCTTAAAGCTAAAACCCAAGAAAGGCTTCAGTCCTTTTTTTTTTAAGATTTTTATTTACTTGCGAGAGAGAGAGAGAATGAGAGCGAGTGAGCATAACAGGGGGAAGGTCAGAGGGAGAAGGAAACCCCCTGCTGAGCAGGGAACCCTATGCAGGACTCCAAGATCATGACCTGAGCTGAAGGCAGTCGCTCAACCAACTGAGCCACCCGGGTGCCCAAGGCTTCAGTCTTGGGGAAAGTGAACTAGGAAGAAAGATCTAAGAAAGATCTTAGAAAGATCTAAACGCAGAGAGCAAATAAATTTGTCTTGTGTTGGGGAGTGGCTCTGGGTGGAGGGGAGAAATGTATCCACTGTGAATTCATAAAATATTTCTGTAACTGCCGGATGATACGACAAATCCCAACCACAACCAATCCCAAGCAGAAAAAATAACAGAAAAACTACAATAATGAATTAAATATGGGTCATATTATAGTCAATTCTAGAAAACAAAGACAAATAGAAGATAGAAAGCAGACAAAGACAGATTATCCACAAAACCATACCAGTTAGATTCTCAATAGCAAAAAGGAAGCCAGAAGAAAGTGGAATATCTTTAAACTGCTAAAGGAAAATAACTACTATCTTAGAATTATTTGCCCAGCAAAAACATAAAGAATGAGGCCAAAATAACATTCTTAGACAAGCAAAAATGGACTCTACCATCCATAAGCTCTTATCATAACAATTTCTAAAGCATGTACTTTTTAGGGTTAAGAAAACATTTTCCTGGGGCGCCTGGGTGGCTCAGTGGGTTGGGGCCTCTGCCTTCGGCTCGGGTCATGGTCTCGGGGTCCTGGGATCGAGCCCTGCATCGGGCTCTATGCTAGGCGGGGAGCCTGCTTCCCCTTCTCTCTCTGCCTGCCTCTCTGCCTACTTGTGATCTCTCTCTCTGTTGAATAAAGAAATAAAATCTTAAAAAAAAAACAAAAAAAAAAAAACAAAAAAAAAACATTTTCCCTGATTGAAGGACCAAGTTGCAATCAGGAATACTGGTAAACATAAGGATGAATCTATATACAGAAAATATTAAACAATGGAAACATGACTAATTTACAAAATTACCAAGCAAACAAATAAGACAGTACTAAAACCTGAATAACAACAGCATAAGCAAGAAAAGCACTGATTTAAAAATCCTTATATTGTTGAAGATAAGGGTAAAGATATTAACTTTAGGTTGAGTATGAGTGTTGAAATTTCACAGGTAGTTACTAAAAGTAATAATATATGAGATTCCCAAATTAGAAAACCAAATAATAGGATGAGAAATACATTTGTTCAATTCAAAGGAAGGCAAAAAAAAGAGCAAAAAGGGAAATAAGAGAAAGTATAAAGTAGAAAGGAACAAATCTATCAGTAACCATAATATAAATGGATTAAATTCTTCAGTTAAGATATTTAAAAAAATATCAGACTGTCAGATTGGACTAAATGCTCTTTATAAAAGATAGCTCTAATCCAGAGTAGAGAAAACAGGAAGTTAAAGGATGAAAAAAGATAGGCAAACCTACCCAAAATAAAGTTACATAGCTATATAAATATGAGAGAAAATACATTTTGGAGTAAAAAAAATTACTAGAAAAAGATATAAAATGATTAGTGAGTCAATTCATTATGTAACAACAATTCAAAATTTATATGCTCTACCTATTATAAGATATGCTATATCTATACATAGCTTCCAAACAGATACAGCAATAAAACTGCAAGGAAAAAGGGACATATTCACCACCATAGTGCAGTATTTTAATACTCCTCTGTAAATGATTTATAAAAGCAGACCAAAAAATAAAATACGACACTAGTAAAACCTGAACTCCATTAAGAATTAGGCTTGATCTAAACATATCAATGAACCCTATACCTAAAAACTGGGGAATATGCGTTCTTTTTAAGCACCATGGAACATTTATGAAAACTGATCGTGTACTAGCTATAGGGCAAATCTCAAAGAAGTTAAAAAAAAATTAGTATTATATAAACCATCTATTTTTGTATTGACTCAAAATTAACCTTAAAAATCTCATATATTTGGACATTTAAAAATACTTCTAAATAACTCACTGTTCAAAGAAAGCAACATGGAAATGAGAAAGTATTTGAACTGATTTTTACCATGAAACACAGTAAAACCTGTGAGATACGACTACAGAGGCACTTGGAGAAAAATACTTAATTCCAAATGTTTAGATGAAAAAAAATTAGAAGCAGTGACAGTTTACAAGCTAAAGATTTAACTTACAAAATTAGAAAAAGAAAAAGGCATTACCCTCCCTTCAAAAATAACAAAATAAGAATGAGAGAATATTATAATTTGGTGGTTAGTAAATTAAAAATAAGACAAAAAATTCATAAAATGAAGTAGACAAATTCCAAAAGAATATATAAATCACTAAAGTTTCTATACATTATAGAAAATACCAAGCTCAGAGGATTTTACAGTTGAGTTCTATCAAACACTTTCCATCTTAAAGAAATTATTCTAGAAAAAAGAAACACTTCCTGACTCATTCTGTAAAGCAGTAAATCTGATTAAGTAATGAGGACAGAATAAGAAAAACTGCTAGGCAACTTCACTGATGAAAATAGGGGCAAAAGTCAAAGTCCTAAAAATTACATTAGCAAATGGAATTTGGCAGTATAAGAACAATAAAAATCATTTGAAAAGTTGAGGTTATCCTGCAAATGCAAAGTTCACTTCTTGCTAGGAATTCTATTAATCCAATTCATCATATTAATAGATTGAAGGAGAAAAATCTTAATAGATGCATAAAAAAGCATTTGACAAAATTTAACAGCCATTTATGAAACTACATTTAACAAACCTGAATTCTACTTAAGAGAAGATAGTTTCTTAACTAGAGAAATGGTATTTATAAAAAGTCTAGAAATGTGGTAGCACAGAAAGTGGCATTGTAGGCTGGTGGATGACAGAGAGGTCACAGGCAAGGAGCACACAGGGAGACTCATGGGAATTGATCATGTTCCATATCTTAAGCTAGGTGGTGGATTCATGAGAGTTCATTTTAATATCAGGCTTTATAACTTGCATATTACATATACTCTTATCTATGTATTAATATTTTATATATTAAAAACTCTCAAAGGACATATGAGTTAAAATGGATTTTATAAGACTCTTTTTTAAAAAAAAGGACCTTTTTTCCTTAAAAGTGTTACTGATGCTCTGTAGGAGACTCAAAAAAGAATATGGGGTTATACAAAGTAAAACATAAAAAGATAAACACTCAAAGACTGCATCGAGTAAAATGAGGGGCAATACAGTAATAGTAGAAAGTCCCCTTGAGTAGAAATTAGCAGATGTGAGTTCTAATTATGGTACTATGTTTGATTTAGTTTACTTCAAGAAGTCTGGCTTTCTTTATCTAGAGAGGGGGTGGGGCTGGGTTAAAGACGTGGTAACTTTTAGTACTTCATCCACTGCTAGAGTTCTATTATTTTAAGCCTTGAAAACTCAAAACGGATTGAAGATACTAAAAAGTAAAAGGCACTGGTATAACAATTTTGGAAATAAATCATAAAATAATTTTGAAGAAAAGACTGATGGAATATTACTTTCATCTTGGGTACCTAAGAAATTGCTTCAGAAATGCCAAAAAAGCTTTCCTACACCATAAACAATTTTCAACTCCTTATCAGACTGGTCTTTCCAAAACCTTAGTTTATTCATGCCATACTTACAAAGGTGCCCTGTGTATAACAATGCTCATTCTGTTTTTCTCTCCTCATTGCTAATTCTTCTTCATCCTTTAGGGCCCTGCTGAGATTCCCTTCAACATCTTATGTTCATTCTTGCTACATCCTTGGTTCTCTGAGCACAAAGCCAGATCCTGTGTTTGAAGACTGCTTTATTCTAGCAGTGTGTAGAATACAAATGTTCATTTACTGGTTGTTAATGGATCAATGCTGAAATTCCCACCCTGGCATTCCTGACCCTCCATTGGCAGGTTTTACCTTATCCATCTGGATTATCTCTCCTCTGACAATTCCTAATGCCCCTCTTTCTCTTCCTGCTTTTAATCTTGAAATTCGTGAACTCTTACTTTTGGATGCTGCTACCCTTGGTAAAAAACAGTACAGATACTATGACATTATTCCTGAGTCTTTTAAACCTTCTTCTTCTTTTTTTTTTCCCTTAGAGAGGGAGGGGGGAAGGAAGAGAGGGAGTGGGAGAGAGAATCCTAAGCAGGCTCTATGCCTAACTTGGAGCCTGATACAGGGCTCGATCTCACAATCCTGAGATCATGACCTGAGCTGAAATCAAGAGTCAGATGTTTAACCCACTGAGCCACCTAGGCGCCCGAAGGCTAATATTTTTAAGTCAAATATCAAAACTAGTTTTTCCTTAAAACTACAAGAAAAGCCATCATGAGCTAAATTTACATCCATAAATTAACTAAGAAAGTCTTCATACTTCAAAAAATTGGTTTTTCAATGAGTAACAGTATACTAAAACATTCATATAAAAAAAACTAAAAAAATATTTAAAAACAGGCCATAACTATATTTCTTGAACACCTGAAAAATATAAGGCATAAATAAGAGGATCACGTAACATTTGACAATTAAAAAAAACAAACAAACTAGTTTATGGGTTAAATTTGTGCTACTGCTTACAAACTACTAAGGGAGAAGTTTTAGTTTATAGTAGCTATTTAAAAAAAAAAAATCATTGGTCAAATTCTTATGTTCATGTATGCTCTCAAACTAGTAAAACTCATTTGGGTTGCTTCTTTCTTCAAGGCATTTATAATTATTTTATTCTATTTTTATACAAATTGTAAAGTTTAAGAGAGATAGAGAAACTTGACTTACCACAAGGTTGGATATGAAAGTGGTTACAATAGTACAGAAATGCCACACTGAAATTTAAGGCAGAAGAATACTAAGCCAAATTTAAACCAGAGGGCAAATTACCATTGGTAGACATGAAACAGAATTGGACTTTGCCCAGAACTTTATCTCAATATTTATAAAAAGGAATTGGGAATTATTTTACAGACAAAAATAAAGCTTTGCTTTTTATGTCTCACCTGAATGACTGGGAAAATATTTTCATAAGTAAAAAATTTATGGCCAGTGCTACCATTTAGACTGACATTTAAAAGCTATTTAAAACCTTTAGTTTCAAAAAAATAAATAAATAAAACTTTTAGTTTCTAAAATTACACAAGCACAAAACACAGAGACTAAGTATTGATTTATATGGTAATTTTGCTGCATTAACATCTGAATAATATAAACATTAAAAAGAAATGGGTATCAAGTTAGTGATGTGGATTTACAATGGTACTTCATCCCTTATGATAGTCACAGATAATTCAATTAAATCTATACATGACAGGTAATACTGAAAACATTCTTTCTAATCTGAAGGTATAGGATCAATCTAATTCTAGCTTCACTATAGTTCATTATTAGGAAATTTTAGAATTTTATTATTCTTATATGGTCTTTAAATTCTCCAAGAGCAAGGTATACTCTGAACCAGGAATTATTTAAACTATTATGTAAGCCTGATTTAGAGCTTTAACAGAAAATTATTTATACTGAAGGACAGAAGTAGCAGTATAATAAATTATATCCCTTAAATAAATAACTGACATGTGATAAAAGGCCTTTAATGCCAATACTTTCTAGGGTCCCTAACACAAACTTCTCTTATAATACAGAAAGAACCGAATGCCAATGGGACTTTATTTCTTTCCCAGTGCTATTTTTGTTTTCTGGATAGTATTTTTATTATAATGAGAGCAAGGAAGTAGTAAGAACCTTGGGAAGTACACTATGGGGAGGCAGGTGTACATTACTAAGCATCTACAGTATGTCTGGTACTTTTACATGTTATAAGAACCCCAAAGAGTGGGTGTTATGGTCCCCACTGGTACATAAGATTGCTGAAGCTCAGGGAAATTAAAGAATCTACCTAGAGTCTACCTAGAGTCACGTATCTGACTAATAATAGTAGATTCTAAGTCCATTTAAAAATATAGTAGGCCTAGCTCTCTAAACAATCATCATCGCATCATCTATCTTGCGGTTGTGATTTTCACTGATTGCTGCCCTCTGCGGGAGACATCCTGAAAACAGATCTATATTGGATACAACTCCAGAAGGGGTATGCAGACATACATGAAAATGTGTAATTTTAGTGAAACATAAGAAAGGCTCACCCAGATGTATAAAAAGTAAATCTGTGCAGCCATTTGAGGAAGTTTATTATCAAGGTAAATTAGCCTTGCTCAATAATATGATACAGCTAAAACTCATCATTGAAAACTACTTAAATAATTAATGATGACGCACACTATTATCTTCAAATCTTGAAATTGAAGAGATCTAGGACTACGTTAGCATGCAATACATTCAGTTGTACATGCAACACAGAATGACAGTTTAGTTTGTGTGTTTTGGAATCAGATCTGGATTCATAACTTGGTTATGGCAATTACTGGCAGTACAAGGGAAGAGACTTTGGAAAGTTTCTCTAACCCTCAGTTCATTCATCTGCAAAATGAGGAAAATAAAAGTACCAGATTTACAGGATTATGAATTAAATAACATACATTAGCAGTGTGCTTGGGTAGCTCAGTGTGCTTGGGTAGATGGTTAAGCATCTGCCTTCAGCTCAGGTCATGATCCCAGGGTCCTGGGATGGAGCCCCGCATTGGGCTCCCTGCTCAGTGGGGAGTCTACTTCTCCTTCTCCTTCTGCCTAGACCCCTGCTCATGTTCTCACACATGCCCTTTCTCGAATGAATAAATAAAAATCTTAAAAAAAAAATTAAAAAATAAAGGCCTGACTGGCACAAAGTTGGTGCACAACAGATATTACTACATTTCTCTAAGTGATCTGGGCTAAGTCTAATGTGCTCAAATACATCAAGGTGCTGGGCCTTCCCGGCACTGTCAATGCTCCCTAGCCAAAGACCACCAGGAACATACCCATAGTGGGATGAGATGAGTTTAACACTCATTGCAGTGAAGCAGAGTGCTCACTATGGGATAATGTGGGGTATCTCTGAAAGGATTGTAGAGCTTTTTGTAGATTTAGGGCTTTTGATGAATGATTTTGGGAAGGTTCCAAGGAAGGAGGGGTTCACTCTAGATTGGCTACTGCCAGAAAGCAGAGGCAATTTTCCAGGGAAGGCAGACTAGAATGAGGATAAAGCTGCAGCTGGTAAAGAAGCACAGTCACTCGCATCAGCTGGGAGAAGGCAATGTCTGGTATTTTGTGTGGCACAGTGACCTTGTTTTTGTCTGTGCTGAGATATTATAAAGTGTTCTTGTTTTGTCTTACCTTATCATGGTCTCAGTATAATCTTGTCTATTGGTGTTCTGAGAAACTGTTTATGTCTAGCCTCTAACAGTACTTGAGGCCTCAGCATCAGATCAGCTCCTGGACATCCTGGGGCTACTTTTTTCTTTCTCAGTATGATTTCAAAGTAAGAGGCCAGATCCACTAAATGTGCTTAATAAGCTTTCTGGCTTAATAAAAATCTGAATGAATTTAAAGTGAGTTTTATATTTAAGGATGCAATATTTTAGACAAATCACAACTACTGTTAATTCACATGTTTGCTTCATTCACTATTCCACTCAATAGCAACGGCAGTATAAAAAAACCTAATTTTAATTTACAGATATAAAGTCTAAGTGATTTTAAGGTCAGTCTTGAATCAAGAGCCGAAGTATAAACTCCAATCAGTTCACTTTCTTCTATGAGATATATTATTAAACTTAATTAGTAAATTTTCTCTCTTCCTCTGATGATTGTACTGAGTGGGCAAATTCTTTTCTTCATGTTCTTTACCAATTTCCATGGCTAAAGCCAACCAACCAACAAAAACCCCTATGCATCTGTTTTATCACCACTTAGCCAGAATTTAAAAAGAACTATACCTTCAATTCTAAAAATCTATTTTGTGCTTAATTTTCTTTTTCAAATAATGAATGTCATTTTCATGAATAATTAAAAAGATTTAATGCTCATTTATCCTAACGCTTTCAGAAGAAAATGTTTTCGCAGTGTATTAAAATTACTACTTACCATCCTTTTCACAAACTGGCATTTTAAGTTTATAATACTTAAGTGATTTTGAAAGAGTGGATCAGTGTTAAAAACAGGCTACACAATGGCCATCTATCACCTGTTTTAGAACAGGGTGCACTGGGGCACCTGGGTGGCTCAGTCGTTATGCATCTGGCTTCGGCTCAGGTCATGATCCCAGGGTCCTGGGATCAAGCCCCGCATCAGGCTCCCTGCTCAGCAGGAAGCCTGCTTCTCCCTCTCCATTCCCCCTGCTTGTGTTCCCTTTCTCGCTGTATCTCTGTCAAATAATAAATAAAATCTTAAAAAAAAAGAAAAGGTTGCACTGCCACCCTAAAATCCCCCTCACTCCAAATCTTTTGCAGTAGTCCATGACAGTTCATGCAAATGACTGTCACACAACCACAGTCTGCCTTAGTTCCAGTGTTTTCCTATGGAAGGTATTATAAATAAAAAGGCTAATAATCATAATCTTAAGTCATACACAATTTGTGATGAAATAACGAGGGCTGGTATAGTGACGTGAGTCCTGAATGACAGCAATGCCTTTACTACAGAGTACAGAGAAAAGCACTTGCACTCACAGATGCTCCTGAACTGCCTCAGAGCAGACTTCACACTCCTACTCAAAGGGAGAACACTTGGCTAGCGTTTCTCATAACTGGAATATCAATGGCAATAGTAAACAGGGTTAAAAAGGCTGAGCTCATCAAGCCTCTAAGGAATCAAAGCAAATACCAGATGCCAAACAGTTACTAAATGCCCTCTTCAACACTTGAAGTATTTGAGGGGTAAAAGTGGGAAATTTCATTCAAAAGTTCTGGGGTTTCACAAAAGCAGATATACTCAAAAAGCCATTAAAATAAATGAAATAAAATGACTGTATTCATTTATAATACCTTCAGATTTAGGGTTACTTAATATCATATAATAAATTAATACATATGTACAATGTATACATGTCTGTATATGTGTGTGTTTGAGTGTGTATATAGGCATTGTGAGAAATAAAAATATTCAGATATAAATGAAGATCAAGGATATTTATCATAAATATTTCAAGTGCTTTTTGTTAAGTTGATAGCTATAAAGGGCTTTCAAATTTTTATTAACAACTACAAAGATTCTCTAAAATTTAAAAATATTATTAAAAAAGGGGGGGGCACCTGGGTGGCTCAGTTGGTTAAGTTGCCTGCCTTTGGCTCAGGTCATGATCCTGGGGTCCTTAGACGGAGCCCTGCGTCAGGCTCCCTGCCTTATGCTTCTCCCTCTGCCACTCTCCCTGCTTGTGCTCTCTCTCTCAAATAAATTAAAAAAATAAATAAATTTTTAAAAATTTATAAAAATTAATAAAACACCTTTCTAGAATGAAAAGTACTAGTACATTTTATCATAAATTAAATCATTTTATAATACATAATCCTATAATTTTACATGAATATGGACCATGACATTTTTATTACTTCAGATGTATGTTGTACTCGTAACACTTATTGCAACACAAGTGAAAATAAATCAACAAATATCTCACAATTTGTTCTCATTCATTTTAAAAATATCACATGAATTATATGTGTCCAGTATATTGATCTGAATAACAGAGAAAAAATACTGGCTGAGCTGCTACATTTATATACTTGTTGGTTAAAACTCTGTCAGTAATGGCTAAAATTATAACACGTTCTGGATCATTTATAAAGAAAGTGATAAAGAAATAAGAGTTTTGAAGAACATCCAGAAATATAAGATGAAGAAAACCTTAGCAACTGTGACAGAAGCCTTTCTAGAATTTATCCATCTGCTTAGTAAATACTGTCTTAAGCATATTTCACAAAAATATAAATCCAGTACATATGATAAGTTAAAAGATGTTAGAGTCATCTAGGTATGTTAGTGCCTTATGTGATGCCACAGAAATGTTTTCTTGGGAAAATATTTATTAGTAAATATTAGTAATTAGCAAAATAATTAGTAAAAATTTTTTTCTTTACCTCATTAGTAAAAAGGATGCAGCACTAATGATTCACTTTAGAGGACAAGGATAACAACAAACTGTTAAATTATAAAGTTGATATTTCTTTATTAAATCATATATAAAAACCATGTAATGCACATGGAACACTACTGAATTAATCAACCTACTATAATAAACTATCCTTCAAGTTAAACTAGTAATGACATCTATACTTTTTTTCCTAAACTATTTAAATTCAGGTGCCAATGAACTTCTCCACCACAATTTTAGATCAACTCATGAGACTAATTCTGCAGAGTATATATGTTATAGTTAATTCTTGATTTCTGCCCATTATTATTCTTCAAAGACAGAGAATTCAAACGTTAAGTCTTACCTGACCAGGTTCTGTTCCAGTAACAGTCAAGTCTTGGATGGATCTACGTCTTGGCTGTCCGTTGCCTTTTAAAAGATAAAAAAAAAGTAGAATACTGAGATCTATTCAAACAGACAAGGTTGTTACTGCTACAGTAGGAAGCTGGAATTTGTTGCTCCTTGGATCTATACAAAATGTTTGTGGGAAAAATAGTTAAGTCAGTTCATTGTTAAAAAAAAAAAAAAAGAAGGGAATGTTGTAAGGAAAGGAAGAGAAACAGCTGCAGAGTTTTAACTCAAAAGTTGCTGGCCTACAACAAAGTAGGTCCTACTCCTACCCCACATGAATAGCTGCTGAACTCTCTCTCTCTGGCACCATCTTCTGTCATGTATTTAAATAGATGAATGTTTGTGGGCTGGGGCTGATGATGGCATCTATTTCAAGGGCCTTACGTTACAGTTTCTACAGCAAGACAGCTAGCCAGCAGGTAGTATGACATGATTGCCTTTAACCACAACAGTACCTTGTTCATTCAGGGCCTAAAAGGATGCTTAGGCTTAAATTTATTATACTGAGTCACATTTAATCCCATTAGTCTTTGTCAGAATCTAGTAATTTATTACTGGTGAACAACTCTTTTAATTTCCTACTGAAGATGAATGACTCTCATTCCATTCTCAAATATACAGCTTGTTGAAATGGGCTATTGAGATGGGCTGCTTTAGGAACTTCCATGCTAATAATAATTTAATCTAAAAATCAGTTTATGAAAAAATTCTACAAGTATAAGCAAAAGAGAATGAATTAAGCAATAGTTTCATTCAGTACTTTTATTTGGGCATAGAGCTGTTTATATGGCATCTTCTAAGATGAGAGATCACCTGTCTAAAAGGAAACACCAAAATATGGTGAGAAACAGCTGATACAATACTCAAAATTCTTTTGACTCTGAAAGCTATATAATTTCTCAACTAGTAGGCAGCACTGAGAACCTTCACTCTAATAGTTTTGCCCCGATTAGCAGACAGAATTCATTCTTAAAATTTTATTATTTCTATAATCCTCAGTATCTTATTTTAACCCCAGGAACAATATAACTTAACATCTTAATCTATGTGACCCCATTACTATTTTGCATGTAAACTAAAAGGACCTTACAACAGAATAATGTTTAATGTAGTAATATGTGTAGCAAATATAAAAACTCAAGTTTAGCCACACTAAAATTTATAAGACATCATTGCTTTTATTCATTTTAAGCTATGTTTTAGAATTCTCTGCATGATTTTAGCTCAAATTTACTTCAAATTTCATTTCATTCCAAGTTCCAACTTTTTTTAAAAAAAAAAGATTTTATTTATTTATTTGAGAGAGAGAGAGAGAGAGAGAGAGAGAGAGAACACAAGCAGGGGGAGCAGCAGAGAGAGAAGCAGGCTCCCCGCTGAGCAGGGAGCCCTATACGGGGCTCCATCCCAGGACCCTGAGCCGAAGGCAGACGCTTAACCGACCGAGCCACCCAGGCACCCTGCAAGTTCCAACTTTTGGATACAAATTAAAATAACACAAATAACAGCACATTTGTTGAATCAGGCATACTAAGATACTTTTGTGAAAAATTTTAACTATCCCTATTTCCTGAGGACAAAAAGATCCCTACCACCATGACTAATAAGCAATTTTAGGCACACTTCATTCAACACAATCATTCTAAAATTAGCTTAGATGAGACAGGCTTATAAAAGTGTCTGGAATTCTCTTTTCAGATTAGCAACATTTGTGAATCTGGGGAACTACCCAGCACATGTGTCTAAAAATCATTACATCACTACTGCAATAACAACAAAAACAAACTCAAATCTAAGTGGGGTAGAAGGAAGGGGAATAAAAATTTTTACGGAAGTAGAGAAGAGGTGACACAGTTAACAAATGCCATAAAATGAGAAATCTTCAAGCTACAACATGAGTCAAAGCAAGCAATATTAGGCAATGCATTTTAATTAGCATAACCATGGCAGAAACCATCTGGCAAATAGTTTAGACAAAGTAAAAAAGGACTGTAATCAACAAATACTTGTTGCTCCAATATTAAGTTCTAAGTCATAATTTAGAAATGAGAATGTAAAAAAAAATAAAATTATTATTGCAAATGAAAATTACTGGGTGTGTTCTCAGTAAATTTAGCTTGAGTCTGAACTTTTTTTGCAATTAAATACTAATTTAGAAACTCACTTAATTCTATATTTTTTCATGGCTCTTTGATATGTGCATACCTATATTACGCATGGTAGTATAAATGAAAAAAGTAGAATCAAGGGCCAATATGATGTCTACAGATGCCTGATCAAGGAATCTGAAATCTGCAAATGATGTCCTGAGTATTTAATTTTGTAATAAATTCTGGAACTTTTAGGACTTAAGATAGGGAACAAGTGGTATTTTTTTTAGAACGACTTTAAGTAAGAGCAACAAAAGGAATATACTATATCCTTAGCCCATCATAATGCCCTCACATACCCCTCTTCCCCCCAAAAAGAAAGTGTGGTTGAAATAGCAGCTTTGTCAATCCAGCTGTTTTTACAATGTCACAAAAACAGAATCCATCTCTTTAAAAAGCTGCTCTTTTAAGTATAACTTATTTCCTGAACTGGTATTTGAACAAAGCCCTTCTTAGTCACTCTTGTGGCTTTTCTCTTTGGTTTAAGTAAGCTCATTGTTTTCCTTACCTTAATTACTCTTATTTTTCTATTTTCCAAACTTCCTGAAGATTCTTTTTATGTAAAAATCAACACTACATTTTTCTGGAGACATCTCTTGACAAATGTTGGAAATTTCGAGATTCATAAGTTTTGAATATTAAAATATTTATTAAAATAATATATGAATAACATAAATATATAAAATATTAATGAATATTACAAATTCATTAAAATATTTTGAATATTAAAATTATGAATATTAAACACTGAATATTAAAAATTTTAATAGTAAAAATGTTAAAATTGTGTTCTCTTCATGTGTAAAATATGTAAGATTTAAAAAATTTGTACAACACTATACACTGTAGTACTATATCACTGCTTCACGGTAAACTATGCAATTTAAAAATATATGTTCTCATTTAGGCTGCCACAAATTTCATATTCTTTTATTTCAACAAATTTGCCTCATTTCTTAGAAGACCCCTCACGGTGGGTTTTTTTTTCCTCCTATCAAAGGAAAGTAATTATTACTGATATTTTGCTTTCTAACAAACTAGCTTTATTAGGTTGGAGTTCAGTTTTTTTCTATTACAAAATGTGATCTTGATAGACTACAATATGTAAAGACTATTAAACATTCTCTTTAATGTTGGTTATTTGAACTTCCCTATTTAATTAACCACAATTACAGAATTTCATTGAAGGTGAGGTGACTACACACAGCAGAAATGTTTCAGCATAGCTCTCCTTGGGCCTCAGAGTCCCTAATTCAAAGGTTTATAGCTGCTAATGACACTATGTGTGCAAGGTAGGAACTTGCCAGATCTACACTTCTTATCTCACGATCTCTTCACAAGAGCAAAAAACTGCACCAATAAACTGTGTACTTACAGTTATAAGTAATGTTTATAAACAGTATCTACTGGTTCTTAAACCAAAATATAGTATTATAAGGTTATATTCTTGTCCCGAGGGGAGAAAGCAAAACAGTGCCCAAGTGCCTCTGAACAGTATCGCAGCGTCCAGCTGTCCAGGATTCTACAAAGCCCTCACTGAATGGCCACCCGCGCCCCCCCGCCCCCACCAGGCCAATCTGTTTGCCAATTACCTAAGATATTTGAAACTTCTGAAGGAGGAAAAGACTTAAGTATGAGAAACTCAACTACCCATTTATTTTTGTTAAATATGTTTGGGCTCTCCCATACTCTTATTTTATTTAATAAGAATACTCTTGAACACAACTAATATAGAGCTAAATGTGTGTGACTGATATTAAAAGTGAATATTCATTAAATTTTTCTCAGTTAAGATATCTAAATGCAGCTGAAAATCATAAGGACACCTGAAGTTACTTTCAGCTTTAAGAATAGTATTACAAACAAAAAATATCAATTAAATTCAGGCTCTTCAGGGACCCAGGCAAAAACATTTTACATGACTAAAAAACACTGCATAGTCAATCTTTATTATTTATTATATCCTTAAGAACTGTATGTAAGACAGAAAATCACCTTTGGTTAAAGCATTCTATGATTCTAAAATGCTGTGCCATATTATTTTAGCCTTACAAAAGGTATACTAAAACACCACTGGTTCAAGGCTCTCAAATAAAAGCACATTAAAGCAATTTTTATCTATGGAATAAATGAGGATTTTCAAGTGTTTTACATGGACTCAAGAATTTAGTCTCATCTAAGAAATTCAGAACTACTGAGTATAATAGCATGAAAACTGTTTAAACATAAATATTCTATAAAACGTTGTAGGTTACTTTTTTAAAGATGTATTTATAATATAATTACAGTAGTCATACAATATCAGGATTTGGAAAAATTTACTTTTGCAATACTTGAAAATATATTATCATTTTAGGATAGTAATCAATCTGGTATAAACTGTGTGTAAGGGATTTCATATTAAAAAGTAAGGAACTACAAAGACTAATGTTTCAATTAAATCTTTTAGAGGCAGTATATATTGTATGTATTTGACAGTACCTTTCAGTGGATTTCAAAATGCTTTATTATTGCAGTTGATTTCCTTAAATGCTATAATTATTCATACAAGGACTCCACATCAGAACTGATCTTTTTCAATTACTGAAACTAAAGCCATGAACGAAATTTGTTATTAACTACTCAGTCCCTTATTCCATGCTTTAAAGGGGAAAAGGCTGTTGTTCCCGTTCTGTTAACTTTTTTTTTTTGGAAATTTTACCTGTTGATCTTTGACACCTGGATTTTTGAAAGAAATGTAAAATTGAGGTATTCTAACAACAGTAAATATTATCAAAATGTATTATATAATTTCACAATTCATAATCCGTATTTCATTTGAGTATCTGAGATGAAGATGGGAAAAAATAGAACCTTGGAAGCATGGAGAGTAACAAAAACGAATGTGGGAAAGTCAAGAAAATCCAAGTAGAAGAACCAAATAAACAAAAATTCACATTCTTATTAAAATCTTGGAGAAAAAAAAAATCAGTAAATTTAAATCAATCTAATAATATGCCACTCATTCACCTTTTCTTCAAAAAATGAACTGGCTAAAAGGGAGAAATGATTACACTTTTAAAACTTTGAAGTTTTAATGGAAAACATTTAAGAAAGTCTATTTCCTCTTCTCAAAGTTAATTTCAATTCATCAGTTTATAATGTTCAATAATAGATTAGAAAATGGTAGGTCAGTTTAAATCCTGAGCAAGACACTTCTATACATACATTTACTTTTGCTTAGGTAGAACACTGTTATTTAGCAGGGCCCTCTCCACAAATGAAGAATTAGCAAAATGTCATACTCTACTGGCAATCTGCTCTTAACTATGTGTCACTTGATAATAAAAAGCCAGATTGATCTATAGTGCCACTCTTTGTGGGCAGAGAATAGGAGAAGGGAGTCATCTGCAATAAACTTCGCCAATACTTCCTCAGAGCCAGGGTCAATGTAGAAGAGGTATAAAAAATCATGTAGCTTAATCCATAGGAACTCCTGAGGTATTAAAAGTTTATTTTTGCATGACTTGAGCGACTATTACATTAATGAATGTTATTGTAAGCCATAGATTGCTTGAAAGATGGCAGAATATAAAACAGTCCTGAAGAGCAAGGAAAAAACAAGACTTGAATTTGTTCACCTCTGACTAGATTAGGCATTTCAGTTACTATAAAGATGTATTTAAAAAAAATTCTTTAGAGTAACAGTGTGTATTTTACAATTTTAATAACTTGGTAAATTTAAAAAAATTCAAGCAAGACATACTTTCAAAAAGATGTATTTGTACATTGCCAGTAAGTACACATAAAAGTTTTTGTGATGCTCAAAGAAACGCTCTTATTAAAAGATGCAGCTCATTCCAAGAAGTACATTAGACTCAGTATCTTGCACTTGGCCAATGGAAAGTATTATTCAAAATACTTATTCACAACAGATAATATAAAAAAACAGCTATATTTAAAAAAATGCTTACAAATGGGATCTAATACTAATGAATGCCTATTTGGATATATTAAGAGGTTTTGACCACAGAACTTGTAGGAAATGGACTTTGAGGAAAAAAATTCTAGAAGGTACTAAGAAATTTTGGGAATTAAATATCATCTTCCTTTAAAATTTAAAATGGCCATGTAAGACATTTGAAATAGTCCCAAAGCATGGGTTGTATTTTTAGATTTAATTTAAAAATACAACTTAAGAACACATTAATGTCTGGTTTTTATGTCCAATGGTTGTTCATTTCAGTGCTTGTATTCATTTATTAAAGAAAGCAAAACTGATTAATGTTTGGATACCTGGGGTGGGTGAAGTCATCAAAATGTGTTATTGAACACTATCTCTATTTGAACAGCATTGTTGCTCTGGCAATTAAGAGCAGACTTAAGGTTTCCTGACTTCAATAAGGACTCAAGTGTCAAAACAGAGACGGTCTGCTGGCCAAAGAGCTCTCTTTAATGTGAACACTAAATAGGAGCAAGGCAGAATTTATCTTCTCTGACTCAAACAAAAGAAGAGAAAATGGATGTGGTTTGGAGTCAGATCTAGGTTGGGATCCTGGCTATGTGCCTCTGGGAAAACCACTCAAAACCCATTAGATCTAGGTTCCTCATTCGTAAAATAGCTATAATTTTATCTGGTAACCCACTTACAAGACTGCTGAAGAGGTCAATTAGGATGGTGTTCTCTAAATTACTTTAC
The DNA here is from genome assembly GCA_028534135.1 of Potos flavus. NCBI lineage: Eukaryota > Metazoa > Chordata > Mammalia > Carnivora > Procyonidae > Potos > Potos flavus. Next base: position 61,744,139 of record CM052886.1, on the reverse strand, counting down.
AGGCCACACAAGAGCATCTAAGCAGAGTTTCTCAGCATTGGCACTGCTGACATTTTAGGCTGGGTAGTTCTTGGCTTTTGGAAGATTGTCTGGTACACTGTAGGATGTTTAGCAGCATCCCAGGCTCCTGCCCACCATGTATGCCACCTGCCACGTGTGACAACCAAACATGTTTCCAGATGTTGCCAAATATCCCCTGGATGGCAAATTCATCCTGATTGAGAACAATTATGACTATTCTTCCTCTTTTTTTCTCCCTCATTATTTTGTACAGTACTGGCTATATCATTCAATACGTGTGTGTATGTGTTCTTAATGCTAGTCATAAGACATGGCTTAAGATTATACTGCCAATTGCCTAAATTCTCCTGATTCACTCAAACATTTAAAGTAATCACAGCTTAACAGTATGCATGTTTAAGTGTTCCCACTTCTTTAGTCAAAAAACTATTTCCTTAAACACTGTTACCTTTCAGCATGGAGGTAAAATGATCTTAAGTACTCTGTTAATTCTGCAAGCAGGCCATAACTCAATAAATGAAATTACTATGTGAGAAATGGGTTAACTCTTTTCTCTGAACAGCAATAGTGATGATGTTACAGAATAAAGCACTTTGAAAAAATAAAAATTACTTTAATATAAAATGGTTTTATACAGACAAAATGCCTCCTAAGAATTATATTGTTTTATGCATATTTATGATTTATACAGATTTTATATGTAACCTAGTTCCTAGCCATGGGAGGTCAATAATAGTCTGTTCATTTAATAGGCACATATTTATTAAACACTATGTGTGAGGCACTATGTCAGATAACTGCTGATACCGTCAATAGTAAGTAACAAAGACATGGTCTCTATTTTGTTTTAATTTTACTGGAGGAGAAAATGACCTCTAGGTTTTCTGCTACGATACAATACTATGCTAAAAGCACAATTATAGGTAGTGTATGCAATTTACCCAAATCACACCCATGAACGTGTGTGGGAAAAATTATGTATTTCTTTTTGGGGAAGAGGTGGAGGAAAACCCAAAGCAGATGGAGAAATAAATGATAATTTTGATGACATATATTAACCGATAATGAAGGTCATATATGCCATTTAAGTTTCTGTCAAATATGGTGATTTAGATTCATTTATGAAATTATTACCATAACAAATAAAAGCAACTTACCAATTTGAGACACTGAAGTACCATGTGTGAGTTAGGTAAAAAAACATGTAATTTGCAAGAAGATTCTCTTGATAGCATACAAGAATCAGAATTGACCATGATTCTTTGGCAGGATACCATGCAGCAAATCTCATTTAGTTTTACTTTGTTTCTATTTTCTGGGTTAAGGCAAAATGGTATTTAGCAATTCTCTTAACTTCAAATTTCACTTGCTACCAACAGAAAGAGGCTTGGATAGGAAGTCTAGAGGGAACCCCAAAAGTAGAAACTAAGGAAGGAAAGGAGCCAAGGACAACAAGTATTTTTAAATAGTTGTTTCCTCTTTCTGCTGGGTGCAAATAAAGTCTTGGTTCAGCTCATCTGCTCACTTAAAAACAAGGAGGAAGTTGGTAAAATTCTAGGCTAGTATTCTCCTTTCTGGAAAAGGTTTACTTTGCCTTTTATTCTACGCTCCTTTTTGGAGATTTAAGGTATCCTGTCAAGTCTGCTTCAGTATATATAAATGTATAGTTTTCAATCTGTTTTCCTAATCCCGGCATCCAAAGTATCTATTTTTATGTCCTATACGAATTGGAGCAAGAAGCATTTTATAAGTACCAGGGATCATTATTCCAGTCCCACAGCTATTAGACCAACTCAGGTGGTCTATGATACCTGATATGACGATCTCAGGGACATCCAGAATGTTGCCAAATGAAGCAGTTTTACGGTGGCCCCGTTTAGGCTTGGAATAGGCTGCAAAAACATATATATACAGTATACATGCAAACAATCACAAACAGTAACACAGAAAACGATTAACTACAAAAACAGAATACTTTTCAAATAGTTATGTTAATAATACTTCATGCAGAATGGCATGCAGAACTATCTAACTTCCTATCCATGCTTAGAAAAGGCGTGATTTAGGAGAAAACAAACTATCGATACAGATGTTTCACATACTAGTTTTAATTAGCAGGAAAAGAAAATAAAAAGGACAGAGACAGACAAAGCTGCGGGGTAATGACAAAGCTAAATTTCAAACATGTTCAGAGAAACAATCTACCTAAGTGAAATCACTGATAAGCGATGGGAGGGCTAGGATGAAAGCGGGAAGGGAGAGAGGAGTTAAAAAGAAATAAGCTGCCGTATTTGTTTTAATCACACAAACATAGGAATATTTGTTTTAATCACACGAACACAGGAAAATTTTTCAAATTAGAAGTTTCTTGAAGTAAAGTAAAATTTGTGATTAAATGTAATTATTGAATCAAAGTGTGAAATGTTTATGCTTTTGTAAATAAATATTTACACATACTTCTATTAAACTGCATATTTACTCTAGTTTCCAAAGTTCAAGGTGCATTTCCATTAAATGTGAACAGTATTAAAAACTGGAGAATATGAGTTTTTCAAAGTAAGACAATCATAAAAAAATCTAAACTGTATGAAATTCAGCAATGTTCAATAGCATCTGTTCTACATTTACAGAGGGTAGGATAATTTAAATGTGTGTGGTTGTTTTTAACCTAGTGAATTATCACTTCTATAAGGAATAATTATAAACCAGTATCTGCCTAGAAAATTGACACTAGCAAAGATCTAAAAACTGTTATAACACCACTTCTTATTTTAGAGTAGCAATCATTATTTAGCAGATCTAACTCGAATGATATCCTTCAAGTGAAAAGGTTCCTCAAGTATGAAGATAGGTCACTGTGTACAGTATTCATCTGCCACTAGACTGAGATGCCCTCACTCCACAGAAAAACACTTGTGACTCAGAGACCAGGAAGGCTTGTTAGTGGCTGGTGAGCTCCATTCAACTTGATCATTTATAAAGACCCATCTGTGTGGCAAAGATTGCCAGTCCCCTGCCAATCTCTATTCTTCCCCTCCTTCTTAGCAACAGAACCCTGACTTTACTCAGGACAGCAACATTCCGAGATAAAACATCACACATCCTTTTTTCCCTTGCAGCCATGTGTAGCCATTTGACCATATTACTATGGCCAAAGGCATCTATATGGAAGTTGTTAGGGGGAACTTCTGGTAAAAATCCTTGAAAGAGCCTAGGCATGGACCCTTTGGCCTTCCCCTAATTTTCCTTTCTTGCTGCCTGGACTGTGCATGTGACGACTGCTATTATGACAGCTATTCTGGAGCACAAAGTAACCTTGAGGATGGAAGCTGCACAGTAGGACTGTGGCCCAAAGACAAAGGAGCTCAGGTACCTAATCATCATAGAGCCTACCCTCAAATTTCTTTATGTATGAAAAAGAACGCTTATGTGTTAAAGACACTGCTATTCTGAATATTCCATCATAGTGAGCAGATTCTAATGCTGATACAATCAGTGTTCATTATTAGATGAAGACAAGTATAGTATGATGGTCCTCTGGAAAACTTCTGAAAATAGCTCCACAGAAAAAATGAGAATATTCTATTTAGAAAACAAAACAAAACGAAAAAACGAATGAGAAAAAAAGACCTAAACAAACAAACCTGGTTAGCTAAGTTAAAAAATATATATGAAAATACATGATACATGAAAATACACATGTATACACATATATGGTTAAAAGACCAGAGGTAAATACACAAAACTGTTAAGTGTTTATCTCTTAGAGGGACAATTATGGAAAACTGTTTTTTTGGTTGTTTGTTTCCATTTCCACATTTTCCACAAAAGAATTGTATTTACTTTTATAATTAGCTCCCCTTTACCCCTGGAAGAACTGAAAAGAAAACAAATTAAGCCAGCATTACTAAGCTGAAACCTGGTTAGAAAGAAGGTTATGAGTTCACTGAGGTAATAAAACATATACAATTGACCCTTGAACAATATAGGTTTCAACTGCATGGGTCCAATTATATGTGATTAAAAAAAATACTGTATAGTACTGTAAATGTATTTTCCTTATAATATTTTTTTTCTTTTAAGATTTTATTTATTTATTTGACAGAGAGAGAAAGAGTATAAGCAGGGGAGCAGCAGAGGGAGAGGGAGAAGCAGGCTCCTTGCTGAGCAGGGAGCCAGATACAAGGCTCGATCCGAGGACCCTGGAATCATAACCTGACCCAAAGGCAGACGCCCAACCAACTGAGCCACCCAGATGCCCCTATTTTCCTTACAATATTCTCAATAACATGTTCTTTTCTCCAGTTTACTTTATTGTAAGAATATAGTAGAAAATATATACAGTATACAAAACATGTGTTAACTATTTGTTATTGGTAAGGCTTCAGGTCAATATTAGTAGTTAAGTTCTGGGGGAGTCAAAAGTTACATGTGAATTTTCTTTTTTTTTTTTTTTAAGATTTTATTTTAGAGCAAGAATGAGAGAGCATGAGTAGGGGTGGGGAGGAGAGGGAGAGGGAGAGGGAGAAGAAGCAGGCTCTTCACTGAGCAGAGAGCCTCACATGGGGCTCAATCCCAGGATCCTGAGATCATGACCTGAGCTGAAGTCAGACACTTAAACTGAGTCACTCAGGTGTGCCTGGATTTTCATTTCTTTTTTTCTTTATTTTTATTAGGCTTGATTTATTTGTTTATGTAGGGAGAGAGCAAGAGCCGAGGGAGGGGAGGAGAGAGAGGGAGAGTGAGAATCTCAAGTAGACTTCCTGTCAGATACTCAACTGACTGAGTCACCCAGGCAGGCGCCCCTACATGTGGATTTTCAACTGCATGGCGGGTTGATGCCCTCAACCCGGGCGATATTCAAGGGTCAACTGTAATTGTTTTTGTGCTAACCAGTGCTTCTGTAATTAATCATTTTAAGAACTGAAGAAATGGAATTAAAATGCTAGCTTTTTCAAGATTGAATAAAATTACCATGATCTTTTATACAGCAATTAAAAGAATTAGCTACACCCAACTTAGCTATTTTTGCTACCGGAAGGAAGAGGAGCAGATCTAGATTTGGATCTAGAGTACATATTTCTATATGATCCAATCATATTTGGATCTAGAGTACATTTTTATGCTAATTTCAGAACAAAATATTTGCTATTATTTGAAGTCAGCACAAATTCTAGTAGAATCACTAAAAATCCTTTAAAACATTCCGGTTTTGGCAAAATTTCAATTCTCCACTTAAATTTTCAGTTCATGTTTGAGATGAAAGAATTATATTTGATAAAAATATATTTTACGATCCAAATAATTTTACAAGTCATACCTGCTTTATTTGGAACTGGAGAAAAACATATAAATTACTTGCTAGAAGCTTAGAAAGTATATTGTAAGCCTATTTCCTGCTTTAAAAAAAGTTATGACACAAAAAACCCAACACTCCCACTACTGAAACAATTAAAATTATTCTTTCCATTCCTCTTCAGATTTTTATTTCCTTTTTACCTGTGGTCGCAGCAATCCTGGCTTCTATTTCAGACATGTCAGCACTCATCCTCTTGCCCTCGGAGGTTGGGGGCAAGCTCTCCACGCTGCTCCCACGGGAAGCTCCCAAGCTTAAACGTCCCGATTCACTCTGTTAAAATTATAGGTCAATTTGAATTACTGAAGCTCTTTAAATTGAAAAATCCTGGGCAGCCTAGGAGGAGAAAGATACCACCTGAGATCCTTAATGGATTCTGTTCTGTTCTGAAAGAAAAGGAAAATTTTAAGGGAGAGGAAGCTGCAGGGGTAAGGGAGAGCAAGCTACAGATGCTGCCTTTAGGAAAGGGCAGTCATTGGAGTTGGGAGTTAAAGGCTACAATTATTAGTTAACCTAAATGCTTCAGGTAAGATGAATGAAATCACTTAAAATACTTTTAAGTCAATAATAGCAAAAATATAATGTATCTGAACAATACGAAATGATAGACTTAGGACAAACTCCATTAACTGGGTAGCAGAACCAAGAAATAAGCATTTTACTTTTTTTTTTTTTAGCATTTTTACATTTTTAATCAACAACCATTAAAGTTAGGGAACATCACAGGGAGGGAGCTGCACTATTGGCAAAGGCAGCAAACATCAGCAGGGAAAACAATATGAATGGTGATAAATGGTAGGAGAATCTCATTTTATGTCTATTCTTATCTGTCTGCTTCAGGAACAAGATTCATCATTTGTATAATGGAAGATGACAAGTAATTTCAGTTTGTATAAAGTTATGACTGCTAGTAAGGTCATATGATTTTACTTTTAGTAACAAAACAAACCTGTTGCTTTGCCTGATTTTTCAACAATTTTGATTCTAAGCGTTTAATAGTATCGTTTGTGGCAGGAACTTGCTCCATATTAGTGTCACTTTTATTACTGGTATTTGTAGAAGCGATGTCCATGAATGAGCCTAGGAAAGCAGAAATATTTATGATTACAGGTTGGGAATAATATAGATGCTTCATTCAATAATATGTAACTTAAATTCTTTTCTAAAGTAACAAGACATGAATAGAAACAAAATAAGACTTTTCAAGCCAATGAAGATATCCAAACCCATTTTAAATGAAATTTAAGGATAGCACAAAAACAGAACCAAAATGCTTAGTCTTCTAATAATCAAGGATGACTGTAAGGTTCTTAGCCTGAGCTGGTAAATTGGAGTGGCCATTAATCAGGGTGGGGAAGACTACAGGAGAAGTAAGTGTGAGGGGAATGTCAGGAACTTAGTTTTTGGAAAATGGTAAGTTTGAGTTCCTATTAAATATTTTTATTCATTTTGACAGAGAGAGACACAGCGAGAGAGGGAACATAAGCAGGGGGAGTGGGAGAGGGAGAAGCAGACTTCCCGACAAGCAGGGAGCCCAACACTGGGCTTGCTCCCAGGACCCCGGGATCATGACCTGAGGCAAAGGCAGACGCTTAACGACTGAACCACCCATGCGCCCCCTTGAGTTCCTGTTAGATATCAAATAAGTAGTTGGATACAGGAGTAGGAGGTTCAGGTCAGGGAGGGAGGAAAATATTAGCAAATAGTTGGTATACAGAGCTGTCATATTGGATGAGATTACTGAGGAAATGAGTGTAGAGAGATAAGCAAAAGAGCCTTAATGACTGAGCCCTAGGCATGCTGACATGAATAGGTTGGGAAGATAAAATTACCAATATAGGAAACTATCAGAGAAAGTGGCCAGAGATAGAAGATGGAAACCCAGGCTAGTATGGTGTCCAAGAGACCAACTAAAGAAAGTGCTACATATAAGGAGAAAGTAATGAACTGTGTCAAATGTTGCTGAAAGCCAAAAAAGATGAGAACTGGGGGCGCTTGGGTGGTGTAGTTGGTTAAGCATCCAACTCTTGGTTTTGGCTCATGTTATGATCTCAGGGTCATGAGATCGAGCCTGAGTCAGGCTCTGTGCTCATCAGGGAGTCTGCTTACCATTCTCTCCCTGTCTCCCTCTGCCTTTCCCCCACTGCTTGTGCATGTGCTCTCTCCCTCCCTCTCTCTGAAATAAATAAATCTTAAAAAAAATGATGAGAACTGAAAATCATTTCAATTCAGTCACATGGAGACAACTGGTGACCTTGACAAGAGCAATTCTGGAGTAGTGGTATAATAAAAGCCTGAATTGCCTGGGCAATAGAGAGAATGAGGAAGAGAGAAGCTAAGAGGATGCAAATACAGACTATATATGCCCTGGGAATGATTCCAGTAGAAAGGCTGGTGATACAAGAGACTGAGGGAAGAACTGATGGGAAGAGCAGATGGGATACAGTGCACAAGTAGACAAGCTTCCATCTGGTGAGGAGCATGGAGAGCTCAGCCATAGTAACAAAAAGAATGTAGAGCAGATGGGCACAGATACAGGTAGGTGGGCAGATGTAGTGGGGGAGCTTTTGGGAGCTATCTTCTGATCACTCCAATTTTTCAAATAGGCAAATAGGATCAGCTGAAAGTGAGGAGTGAAGAGGAGATATTTGAAGTTTGAGGAGAGAGGCTAAAGTATAAAATTAAGTGACCTACGCGAGAGGAGATAGACAAAACTATAGTAAAACCATCCAGCATCACTATATCACTAAAGCATTTGAAGACAGTAAGCATGTGTTGCCTCCAGCCACATTCAGCTGCACTGGTATAGGCAAGGGCAAGCCAAGTGTCATATTTAACCACTTGTGGTTTAGCCAAACAAGCCTAAGACAAGAAATTATAACAACTATTTGAAATTAAGTGAAGGGAGGATGAAAGGAAGGATCTAAGAGAACTGTGGCTCAGGGAAAAGATGTAAGGATCAAAGGCCTGAAGGTCACAGTACTTAAACAGGGAGAGAGTTTGGAGGTGGTGGTAGAAACAAATAAAGGAATTTTAGAGAAGTTCACTTTAGAATTCAGAGCAACTTAAAGATTTTCAGTAAAAATAGAATTTGGGAATAACTATTAAACCAGCTTAAAATAAATGGAAGTATTTTTGAGGTGGGGGAAATAGATTAGCAAAAATATTTTTCAGTAAAAATAAAATTTGAAGTACAGGATAAATATACGTATACATATACACATGTACCTTTTAGTTGTAATTAAATTAATAATGAACGCTTAAAATGCCATATATTTTGAAAAGCACAATTTTTCTAAGTTAGAGACTTATTTCTGTCTTTTTTGATGATCGCAAACTACAGATCCCACTACTACTCTGTATTTAGAAAACTAAGGAACTTTGAACTCAAAATAAGAGTTCTTAAATAAGATTCTATAGACTCTTTTAAAAAGACCAAGAAATAGAGTGTTCATGATGAAAAAATATGCTGTTTACATTTACAATGATTTCTAATATTATTTCATCTACCCATATCTGTGTAAAAATGATTATTTTTCAAATAAAGAATGACATTCCCAGCAATACGATATCCCATCTTTTTATATTTGTTTATTTATTTTTAAAAGATTTTATTTATTTATTTGACAGAGAGAGAGATCACAAGTAGGCAGAGAGGCAGGCAGAGAGAGAGAGGAGGAAGCAGGCTCCCCACTGAGCAGAAAGCCCAAAGCAGGGCTCGATCCCAGGACTCTGAGATCATGACCTGAGCTGAAGGCAGAGGCTTAACCCACTGAGCCACCCAGGCACCCCCGATCTTTTTATATTTAACTATGCAAGAATTCTAAGACTTGGAAGCAGGACTTTAGTAACTCTTTAATCTGGGTACCTTCATGAAGAATAATGTACCTGGAAACCCAAATTGCAGTCAATCATATGAAATGAAGAAATTAAAATGCAAATGGAGATATCATTCATTGCCTCTTGGTTATAATCTCATGGGAACAGAGACATAAAAAAATTAGGTTATTACTCCTCCAATCTATCCATTTACCTGTACTGGTGGCAGAGTTGCTCTGTCCTTCATCTGAATACTGACAAGGATACTGTAATGGCTCATCTGCTCCTGGAAAGTACTATATATGAGAAAGTAAATCACAATTTAAAATTTCTTTAATACAAAATAAATCCTGTAAGGATTAACTTGAAGAATACACATTAATTATTTCTTTGTCCTGGGATGTGAAAGTAGCAGAGACGGTGCTTTATTTTCCCTAAGGCATATACTGAATTTATAGATGTCTAAACTCAGTATATGCCTTAAGTTTGTGATTTTACAAAGATAATGATAATGTGCTCTTTTAAATTTCAACTGTGATCAATGCTGTGTATGTACTTAAGTAGTATCTATTTTACACAGAGCCTAGATAGTCCTCAAGAAAATAGCTATATTTTTCTAGAGGAACATATCAAATATAATAGTATCGTTCCTTGTAATTATATAAAATGTATTTATGTTCTCATAGCACCGATACAAACTTTCAAGTTGTTGAAATTATTGTCAGTCTGACAACTGAGCCTGGTAGCCATAGAATAATTGTTAGAATATTTTGAGTCTCAAAGATAGATTATAGCTGTTCCTCTATAAAATGGAGATATAATATTGGAAACTTTTGCTGGTCAAAAATTAGAATTCGGGGGAAAAAAAGAAAGGTTTTCTTTTCAAATCAGACAAAGTACATATAAGTACAATTACAATTTGAACAATTTATATATCCCAATGTTTTAAGGTATCTCACTATGGAAACTAAGTTGTTTTCTTACGAGCATAGCTTTAGGGTCTAAGATTCTATAGATAGCTGGTACCCACATATGATGGTTAAGCTTTAATCAGATTAGTTCAAGCTTGGTATGCCTAAATCATTTTCAATAGAATAAACAAATCTTTGGCCATTTAGAAAGTCTACATTTAAGGAGATTGAAAGGTTCTTCTACTGAGCAAAATTATTCTACCGCTCTAAAATTCAGGCACTTTCATAACTATGTGAACTTTTAAAGTCAAAGTACCACTCGGGAGATTTTGTTAACGTACCCAAAACTAGAGGCTTAAAATTATTCAAATAATTCTAAAAGTGTTTGCTTATAGACTAAGAAATTTTGATAATCATTTGAAAGGGTTCTTCTAAATTAAAAAATTATAACTATAAATCCTAGATGCTTAACTTTTCAATGGTAAATGAAAAACGAAAAATATGCGACGAAACACCAGAAGGTAAAAATCATGAAATACATGTGTCTGGGAATACAACCATTCTACTGCCTTGCAAAAATAACTGCTTGATGAAGATCTGTACTCAAGAAAATTGAAAATTTAGTTTGGCAAGTATTAGAGTCAGGAAATACCTAAGTCATGTATAAAGACATCTAATTTAGCTTCTCTCAGATTACAGAGGAGGCAACAGGCCCCAAAACAAACACATTTGTCCACTAAGTTAAGCAGGAGGAAAAAGCAAGTTCAGAAACCTAGTTTAGCTATCCTTCCATTACAAAGAACTAGATTTTTTCCCCCAAAATAAGTCTCCTCCTCTGATTATATGAGTAATAAATGCCCATTCTAGCTTGGACAATACAGAAAAGTATAAAGCAGAAAACAGCAATATGTCTTTTCACTTTAAATCCCCATCCAAACTCAGTATGTATCAAATTCCCCTAAATCCAAAACCCCTCAAAAGAAGGATTATACCCGCATCAAGTGAGTCATTATTTTCACAATTTCCTCCATTGAAGGGCGCTGAGAAGGATCTTTAGACCAACAACGAGTCATCAGGCTCTCAATGGGCTTAGGTAAATTTTTGATCAGTGGTGGTCGAGTACCTATAATTGAAAATTAGAGGGGGAGGGGAAAGAATGTATTTACCCAAAGAATGTTGTAAGCTTTTTATATGTACTTCCAATACAGTATTTATTTTATAGATCTTGTAATTTAAGATTTATTTTGGAATAATAAAAGTACTTTTTCTGTCTCTTAGGTATACATTTTATTTTCATAAAGGGGAAGGTACACCTTTTGCAAAGTTAAATTAAAATTTTTATATGCATTATAGTAGGAGTAAGACTAAGAAATAATATCTCATTTGTTCTAAACATTGTTCTTTTAACAAATAATAATGGCTTAGTGGGTGCTTTATTAAGAAAAATAAAATGGTGGTTTGAGGTAATCTTACTTGAACTAGATTTTTCAGATTCACTGTAAAAATTTCAAATGTGTTTGAAAAATCACCTTCCATAACGGAAAAGGCATCAACTATGGTGTTATACTCGCTGATCTCTAAATGACTCTCTTGTCAGTGGCAGACCTTTTTGGCTGCTGTGAATCCATCACTTCACCAAATGAAAACTGTCAACTTTTGTGTAATTACCAAGATTAATAGTGAGGTCCCTAACTGAAAGAAAGCCTCAAATATAATAAAATCTTTGTTATTTTACCAACTAACGGGTTAGTCCTTTTATTCTGTACTTCACTCACAGTTGATTATTTACTGACAATTGATAGAAAAACAAAGCGCACTGTCTTAGTCAACGCTCTAGCATTCTCTACAATGACATTAAAGGTAGTATTAAAGGTAGTACAGGAAACCAAAAAGAATACTTAGGATTACTCATATGATGGTACTGTTTGACAAGTCTATGAATAACCTAGTTAGGCAAGTATTTGTATGATCTGTGGATAGTGTACTAAAATGCCAATAAAATTTAATGCCATAATCAGAATGATTAAAATTAATTGACAGAAATAATAGAGAATGATATAAAAATTAAGAAGGTTAAGCAATTTCCCTCCATGAAGAGTTTATTTTCCCCAATCAAATGTGAAATAACTTGATTAATGAAGAACACATATTCTAACATCCTCAGTGGTTAGAAACATCACAATAATATGTCTAAAAGGAGCAGGAGGGATAAAGGATGCTGAGTTCTAAGTCAATATAACTTAAAAATAGGGACACTGGGAATCAGAAAGATCTGGATGGGAATCCCAGCAATACCACTTACTAATCTAATGACCTTGGGTAACTTCCTTTCCCTCTCTAAGTCTAGGTTTCTGTAAAATCATACAACTGTTAAATGAAGCAATAACAGTACTCCCCTTACAAAGATGAATGAGAAGATAAAAAGAAAGCATATGTGAAGCACTCTGTGTTTTGCCTTTATAAATAGCTGAAGTAACAACTCATTATTATTCTCTGCTCCCTCAGGAGAAAAGGCTACATCTCAATTACCTTAACCTTGATAAAGATTTTATTTATTTATTTATTTAAGTTTTATTTTCACCACAGAGTCCAATCTGAGGCTTCTCTATCCCCTAGAGAAAGCCAATCTAGGTAGTTGACTCTGGCTGTCTACTGATGGCCTTTCCTTAATTAGCAGGATCGGCGGACCTCCTCAGCCTTGGGCAAAGAACAGGACCACTCTCAGCCCTGCCCTACCTGATTTTGGGGGTGAGGAGGAGGGTAGGAGATTGATGACAGCAAAGTATTCTTGTAACAAAGAACTGGACATTTTAATGTTAGGGGTAAATGGTCTTCTTTGAGGTAGATACAATTGTCCAGACAGAAAATATACAAAATATATTAAAGAAAAATTTTTTTACGAACCGTTATGAACAGCCCACATGATACGGAAAGCTGGGCCACCAATCTCATCAAAGGGTTTCCGACGTGTTATCACTTCCCAAAGGATAATACCCCAGCTGAAGACATCACATTTTTCACTGTAATTGCTACCTAGAGAAAAAGGTGGTATAATTTCAAGACTCTTTTCCACATGATTTACAGGAACAACTGCTTTCATAAATTTTTAAGAATGAGCACTATGTATAAAAACAGGAGGATGCCGCATGTAGAGCTGAAAAATTACTCTTTCTTAAGTACCTTAAGTCTTTGCAACAAAACATTTATTTATGAATTAAGTATTAATGATGCACTAAAAAAACCCACTTCAGAAAGGTGTTCATTTTCTACCTTTTCATGGAGAGGCACAGGATTTGTCTTTTATTTATTCAGACTTACACTTTCCATGGGGCAGAGTATGAAACATTTGTATTTTCCTTTCTGCAATTTTTTAATCTTAAATTTTCTTCCCCCGTTCATTCTCTTGATAGAATTACTCTACTATCACAGCAGAAGAAATTTCTAATTTAATGATAAGACTTTCCTTTCAATATCTGGCAAAATAAAATTCTTAATTTGCAAACTTGGATAACAAATTTATAGTAAGCAGATTATGCTGCAAAATTTATAGGATCACTAAATAGGGTCAATCAGCAAAATGAACAGCCAAAAAACTCCCCCAAACCCCCAAACTCCCTGTAAGAATGACTATAGTGATAGCCACACATGTACTCAGTAAGCATTAAAATATTAAAATCTAATTTGGGTTATAGGGACTGACGTCTTTCAGAAATGAAGAAATCTCTATAGCCTTACAGTATGAACTTTATTACTTTAAATTTTAAAAGTAACTTTTATTTCTGGCATCTTTTATATAAATAAATCTTTTACTCTTCACACTACAGTAATACTATGTGATTTTAACTCACATAAAAGCATTTCAAATGAATTGTTTCAGAGGTGCCTACGTGGCTCAGTCGGTTAAGCTTCTGCCTCCAGCTCAGGTCACAATCCCATGGTCCTGGTATCGAACCCCACATAGGGCTCCCTGCTCAGTGGGGACCTGATTATCCCTCTCCCTCTGCCTGCCGCTCCCCCTGCTTGTGCGTGTGCTCTATCAAATAAATAAATAAAATCTTTTAAAAAATGAATAATTTTAAATCAATGTATTCTGTATATGAACTTAAAAATAGGAAGCATTATTTAATTTTGTATAATTTAACATTGCTGGTTCATTAATTTTTTTTTTTTTTTGGTTCATTAATTTTTTAATTGAATTTTACGGCAAAACAGCTCTACTCAAGTGACCAACTACACGGAAAATTTCTTTCAGGTGGCTAAAAACAAAGAAACAAAAAAAAACTTTAAAATCACCAAAAATAAAAGAAATAAGCCATAATCAGAATCTGATTACTAAAGATATCTGAATTTAATAGACAGTCATACTTCTTAACATACAAATTGCACATCTTCAGTTCAATTTTTCTCATTTAAAAGATAACGACGTTTTCATACAGAAAACTATTATGAAATTTATGGATCATTCTTTTAAAACTTGAGCGAGATACAGAGATGTAAAAGAAATAAAACATAAGCTCATCCTTTACTTGTCTTTCTTATATCATATTTCTACCAAATTACTTGCATACCTTTTAAGGCATGCTCATTTAGACTGTCAATTTTTAACTGCTAGGAAACCAATACAAAGTACAGCTGATTCTTGTTATTCTTGGTATTTATGTTCTATAAAGTTTCTGTGAAGACTGGACTAGTGAAAGCTGAGTCATCTGCTCTTAGGCGCAATCAGGGTTAGGTTCCTGTGAACCTCTTAATGTCAACTGATCAGTATATAACCTTGTTTTATATGTGTTTCTGTTTAAGACACCTTATTTAATATATATGTGGGTTCATTAACATTGAACTCATGGAACAGCACTACAACTCATGCCTGAATAAAGATTAGCTAGCATATGTATTTTCTCTGTTAAGACATATCACAGCCGTGTTATACTTAGGAACACTAGAAAGCACTTCAATGCTGCCCTTGGATGCCATCTTTTTTTTTTTAATATATATATATTTTATTAACATATAATGTATTATTTGCCCCAGGGTATATGTCTGTGAATCATCAGGCTTACATATTTCACAGCACTTATCATAGCACATACCCTCCCCAATGTCCATAACCCAGCCACCCTATTCCTACCCTCCCCTACCCCCCAGCCACCCTCAGTTTGTTTCGTGAGTTTAGGAGTCATATGGTTTGTCTCCTTCCTGATCCCATCTTGTTTCATTTCCCTCTCCCACCCCCCCACGATACCCCTGCCTCTTGAATTCTTCATATCAGAGAGATCATATAATTGTCTTTCTCTGATTGATTTATTTTGCTTAGCATAATACCCTCTAGTTCTATCCACATCGTTGCAAATGGCAAGATTTTGTTTCTCTTGATGGCTGCATAGTATTCCATTGTATATATATACCACATCTTCTTTATCCATTCATCTGTTGATGGGCATCTAGGTTCTTTCCATAGTTTGGCTATTGTGGACATTGCTGCTATAAACATTCGAGTGCACATGCCCCTTCAGATCACTACATTTGTATCTTTAGGGTAAAAACCCAGTAGTGCGATTGCTGGGTCGTAGGGTAGCTCTATTTTCAACTTGTTGAGGAACCTCCATACCGTTTTCCAGAGTGGCTGTACCAGCTTGCATTCCTACTAACAGCGTAGGAGGGTTCCCCTTTCACTTGGAGGCCATCTTAAACAGTGAAATCACCAACAAAAAGCACATAAAAAAATGAAAAAAACACGGCACTAAGTAGATCATTAAAATGACACAGCATAAGAGCTGAAATAAGAAGACAGTGTGTTGTCTTGTTCCTTAGCTAGGAGCATGTGTTGGATGACTCAAAATTTTCCCCTGCTCTGTACATGCCTGCAAATAACCATGAAAGCACCATGAATACTGATTTAAGGGTTAAAAATAGGCACGTTTTACAGTTACAATAGGCGGAATATGAAAATGAGGCTTGACTATACATATACTTGAACTTGCATAGGACGCTGCTAGACAACACAAATCTTGCTATGAGATTTAAGATCTAGGGCTGTTTTTGTTTACTACCTCCTTAGACTTCAGTACAGTTGACCTGTGAATACTGGTTTGAATTGCAGAGATCCACTTAAATGCGGATTTTTTTTTTTTTGAGAAATATAGTACAATACTATAAATGTAGTTCCTTTACTATTTTCTTACTAACATTTTCTTTTTTCAGTTTATTTTAGTGTAAGAATACAGTATATAATACATACATAAATATGTGTTAAAAGGCTGTTTATGTTATTACTAATGCTTATGGTCAACAGTTGTCTATTAGTAGTTAAGTTTGGGGGAGTCAAAAGCTACATGTGGATTTCCAACTGCATGGGATGGTCAGTGCCACTAACCTCTGCATTATTCAAGGGTCAACTGTATATCCTTTCTAGTATGTACTATGCAGAAATAAAACCACTGAAACAGGGTAAAGTCATAAACACACACTAGATGTACATGGAGTAAGAAGGAAGATTATCAATCACAACATGCTTTTGTCATTTACCTTCAAAAACTTCAGGTGCCATCCAAGCAGCACTCCCCTTGTTATTGGTCATATGAGTCTGAATGTCACAGGCTGTACCAAAGTCACAGATTTTTAATACTGTCCCACCTGCAACCAGCAGCAAGCTGTTTACAAAAAACAAAAACAAAGTTTGTAAGACCAACACTTGATATCTACAATAAAAGAAGAGACATTTGTGGTAATAGAAATGGTTAAGCAAAATGTCATCATTCGACTTTTGTCAAACGCTTCTTGGTTACTCTAATAGCTCAGTGGTTCAGAGGAATATTAGCAAAAAATAAATGACCTTATCCTAGCTCTCTTAGGGAGATTGCTAGATCCACATTTTTGTATCTTCATCTCTATCTCCATAGTCTTTCCTGACTATAAATCTGTGCCAAAATAAAACATGGGTTTTAAAAAAGTTCTAGTAGGTCAACATGTGTTCTCATATGGAAGTAAATGGATATCAATACCTTCGTAAATCACTTGTCCCCTAAACTCATTCTACCTATTGCAGTGTTTTTCAAGCTGTGGGCAGAAACCTAGTCATAAAATCTCAATTATAAAAATGTAGATCAGCAATCTAGAAACCTAAGTCACAAAGCTGATTCAGTAGACTATAACAGCATTTTAAAAAATGGATAGAAAATATCAAAGAGCATCACAACTAGTAAAATTAAATACTATTTGATGTATGTTGTTTCAGTTTTATACACATTAGTATGTACACATGATAGACTGTGAAGTATTTATTGTGGATCATGGTCCAAATGTTTGCAAACCTGTTTTTTCTTATTAACCTTATGGTGAACAGAAATAAGGCTTTAGTTTAGCCTAATGTTGCCAGACTGGTTAGCTGTTCACTGACCCTATTTCCTTTCCCTCCTGGGCATAAAAGATTACTTTTCAGACTCCTGAGTAGTTAGATTTGGGTATATGACCATTCTAGCCAATGGGCTGTAGGTGGAAGTGATGTACTTCACTTTTAAGCCTGGCCATAAAAATCTCCCACATGCATATATTCCTTTTCCTTTCCTCATATGCCACTGAATGCAGAGGATTTTGAACTACAAGGAGTCTGGGATCCTGAGTCACCATATGAGAAACCTGCTATTTCATTTTGGACTTCATATGAGTGAAAAAAAAATAAACTTGTATTTTGTAAAGCCATCAGATTTCAGAGCTTACCTATTACAACAGTGCCACTCTAACCAATATAAGAAATTGGTATAGAAGTGGATACTGCTATAACAAAACTCTAATATATTTGATATTGGCTTAGTAGTAGGCAGCAAGAAAGCTAAAACTGGAGGCTGGAAAGATACAGATCCATGTAATGACATGGCAAAACATTTGGTAAAATTTGTCTCTTATGATAATTCGTGGCCTTGAAGGACTCAAAAAGATGACTTCTTCTAAACTCAAAATAGCAGGAGATAAGACTGCCAAAAGCCCTTAAGACGCGGTACTGCGGCAAAGAACACATTGAGAGAAAGTACTTCCCACCTAAACTTGATGGTTTCAAGGTGCCTCTGGTTCCACTAAGAAAAGGCAACATGGCCAGAAATCAAATAAACCAGGTTCAAGAGTTTGTCTAAGAAAGAATTCTGATAATAGTCACAGGCACATGAAATTGACTGGAACTAGGGCGATCACAAGCCTACTCTTGAGAAAATTAATACTGCCAAATGAACTACAAATTTCTAAATAAGACTTTTGATTGTTTTGAGTCTTACAACAATCATCAGGAACCCACATCTACATAACCACGGTGCAGCTGTGAAATCCATACAGCTTTGGAGGAGAGTACATGCCAGTACCCACATCTGACATGGTATGAATGCACAAGGGGAAACCCACAAAAGGGTGAAGCTTGGAATCATGAGCAATGGATAAGGAAGTTCCTTTTCAAGGGCCAAAGGAAGGTCTGATCGAGACCTCTCTCACAAATCCAGGGCAGAGGGACCAAACAATGCCAAGACTTCACTGCTATAGACTGGGAACTGTTGTATGCCTTCATGCTTCCCTTTCCCCAGTGGAAACTTTTACTGATTGTCCCGTCTTTCAGCTATTATGTATTGTGTGAGTTGGGAGAGAGAGGTGACAGATAACTTGTCCTTTCAATTCATTTGTTTCCAAACTATGGGAGGCCACGTCCAGATCAGTTGGAGGACCAGATGTCATCCTTAGATGTTCATCCTGGATGGTGCACTGGATGGTGACTGGAAGAGCCTTTGGGATGTTTAACTGGCAAAGAGCAGTGAGTGGTTCTAACCGATGGTTAGAGCAATAAATACTCTGGGCTACTGGGACTGGCCATCTGTTCATAAAAGCCATCCCCTTCTTTCTCTGGGGCATACAAGACATTTCCCAACCTCTCCTGTAGGTAATTATACCTAAGACTGAATTGTGGGTAGCCGGACTATACCTATTACTAGGTATAGTAATTATACCTGAGACTGATACGTGGGTAGCGGGAGGGTCACTTCTAGGCCTGGTTCAAAAAACCTCTCATATGTGATCTCCATTCTTTTTATCTGCTGACTGAATGCTTAAGTTCCCAAAGTCCAGGAGGACAAGAGGGAGGGAGCTTAACTGGGTCCTTGAATGACAATATGGAAGATCATCTGCCAAACAGGAACACCTGTTTTGGATTTCACGGGCATGAGCAATAAATTTCTATTGTGATAAATCCAGTTTTACCTACAGCAGCTGGTGTTATGATTCCTTTAAAGAAACTGATACTCAGAGTCTTAGTTTTTTTAATATCTCAATGTAACTTATTACTCCTATAAAAACTGAAATCAATATAAGGCATTTTAAAAGCATAAAAAGAACTATGGAAGTAAAAGACAATTTTATTAGCTTATTCAAAAGTTAAACATTTAAAAATAAATGTGTAAAACACTCTCTATATCATTACCTAAAAAGCTTAAAGTCATGTGTAAACAAGAAGTAATTCTACTTGTTTTCTATAAAGAAGTAGAAATAATTCCTTATTTTGAATCCCCTTCAACTACCTTCTCTTACATGCAAAAAGGTATTTTCGTTTTACATAGCCAACATTTATCTTAATGTATGTTTACTTATTTTGTTTCACCATTCCGTCTTGAATCTTATACTTGTCTTACGTAATCATTTTCTTTCTTCCCCAAATACCTTCAATGAAGGTCCATTTATAGGGAATTCTCTCAGGTTTTATTTACTTATTTATTTTTTAAAAGATTTTATTTATTTATTTGACAGAGAGAAAGAGATCACAAGTAGGCAGAAAAGCAGGCAGAGGGAGAGGAGGAAGCAGGCTCTCTGCCAAGCAGAGAGCCCGATGTGGGGCTCGATCCCAGGACCCTGAGATCATGACCTGAGCCGAAGGCAGAGGCTTAACCCACTGAGCCACCCAGGCGCCCCTCAAGTTTTATTTCAAAACATCTTTAACCCCCATCCTTCTCCTTAGAAAGTAATTTAGGGCAGGTACACTATTTTCTCTCAGCTCTGTGAAGTTATGATTCCAGTTTTCCAGCTTCCACTAATGGTGCTGGAAACTATACTTCAGTCTGTCAATCCTTTGTAGGTAATCTCTTTTCTGATCGCTGATTTAAAAATCTCCCTTTTGTTTTTGTTGTTCTGTAGCCTCACTAAGGTGTGCCACAGGGTAGACTTCATTTATCCTGTTTAGAAATCATACCTTTGTCCAGAAAATTCCTGGCCAATCTCTCTTGAATTATAAACTCTCTCCAACTTATTTCTACTGGAATACTGTGGTTATGTTAGTCCTGTCTTTCCTTTCCCTGTGTTCCTTAACCTATCATTTTTCTCATTCATTTATTTGTTTGTGTTGCATTCTGGGTAACTACAGATATATCTCACAGCTCACCAATTCTCTTGTCACCTATTTCAGATCTGCTATTTAAAATTTTTAATTATTCCTAAATGTTGTATTTTGTTCTTTTGGTCATTTTGAATAGTTTTTCCTTGCACATTTTAATTCCTTTTTGGGGTAAATAATATAAGCATATTTACTTTATATTTCATATTGATAATTCCAAATATCTGGAGTCTTAATATTTGAGGGCTTACTTCTGCTTTGTGTTATTTCTGCTGACTTTTACACATGGTAACTTGGACCCTTATGGATGTGCTAATTTTTATTGTGGCTTCATATCTGATCAATTTTAATCTGGAATAATTAAAGGTCTGAACTGAAAACAAAGTACATTATTTTTTATTTTTAAAGATTTTATTTATTTATTCATGAGAAACAGAGAGAGAGGCAGAGGGAGAAGCAGGCTCCCCACTGAGCAGGGAGCCTGATGTGGGACTCGATCCCAGGACACTGGGATCATGACCCAAGCTGAAGGCAGATGCTTAAACATCTGAGCCACCCAGGTGCCGCAAAACATAGGATTTTATTTTATTTATTTATTTTTTTTAAAGATTTTATTTATTTACTTGACAGAGAGAGAGAGAGAGAGAGATCACAAGTAGGCAGAGAGGCAGGCAGAGAGAGAGGGGGAAGCAGGCTCCCCGCTGAGCAGAGAGCCCGACGTGGGGCTCGATCCCAGAACCCTGAGATCATGACCCGAGCCGAAGGCAGAGGCTTTAACCCACTGAGCCACCCAGGCGCCCCAAAACATAGGATTTTAAAATGGAGTTTCACTTACTACTAGATGCCCTGGGACACTACCAATCCCAAAACACTTTTAATCTGTTTTGTTGGGATTTTTCTTGATTGTGCAAGTAGGGCAAATTCAACTCTCAACAACATATGGGGAGACCTCTGTTAAGAAATAAACATTTGCCTAGTCAGAAAACTGGTATTTTTTCTAGCCCACTTTTGAGTTGTTCTCTCCAGGCATCCTAAATTTATGGAGAGATCTCAGTTCTGCTACTTCACCTGGTGCTGAACAAAGGACCTATCTCCAATTACACAAGAGCCGTTAACACTGGGGCTCTACGTTTTTGATAATGACAGAAGCTCACAATAGAGTCCCTTAGCTTCCATGCTTGGATTAAATTCTCTCAGGATTCAGTGCTTTCCATTTTTTGCCCTGATGATTTCCCTTATTTTCTTGTAAGATCATCTATGCATGTAAAAGGATATTTGTTGTCATATGCAGTATCTCTGGGTGTTTGTTGTAGGACAGTTTTTCAGTTGATCTGGTTCGCCATACTGTGGAGTGTCAAAATTCTTATCATGTGAGCATAAGAGTCAAAGCCACATTTCTATACAATCTCTATCAATACACACAGGTTGTTAGGATTTGAATGCATAGATATTGTGGCTTAACTTTAGGCACTTTTCCAACCAGGGTATGAAACCTTGCCACTATATCAGTGTATGCCAGGATAAGTGGCAGGGAGTCTACAGAGCCCTCGGTTAAAGCAAGCACTTCTCCATGAACCATCACTTTTACTCAGTTTTAAGTATTTTTAACATCCTAACATTGACTTTAAAACAAATTACATAATATACATGAAGGTGAGTGCAAAATTTGCATGTAAAGTTCCTAAAGAAGGGTTATTTGGGCTCTGTCCCTAGTCTTAGAATGGCTGAGGTTACATTATATCATAACTTTGTTTTGCGGGGTAGGAAAGTTTGAGAAGCACCAACTTAGGGCATTAAAAACTTTGCAGAATCTCAAAACATCAAAAGATTCAGTAGCATTGTATTTTCTAAAAACAATATATATATTGTTTATATATATATATATATATATATATATATATAAAAATCAAGTCTTCTGAGTCTAAGATTGCTTATAAGACCAAGAATAGTTTCAAGTACTAACTTAAGAAGTAATAGGGAATATTATTTATCTATTAAAAATAGAGGTTAAAAAATAAAAAGCTAAATATTTGAATACAGTGATATGAAAAGATGTCCATGTAAGTGAAAAAAGCAACATTATATATAGTATAACCCATACATTGCTAAAAAACAAAACAGTGGTTACCTTTGAGGAATAGGAGGCAGGAAAGACTTGCTTTTTATTTTTCTAACTATTTGAATTTGTTTTTAATCACGAACATGTATTATTATACATTATTATAGTAACACATAAAGAAAATAGTAACACATAATTTAAAGAAAAAAGTAAAATAACCTCTAAGGAAGAAGGAAAAAATGGTCCTTATTTTAAATGTCCTTATTTTTAAGATACTTCTAAAAATGTTCAATCCCAAAATCATTTCTTATGCTTAGAATGTGTGTGTGGGAGGAACATAATTCTTATTATGGTTAGAATAACTTAATAAAAGATTTCCAGAAAATTTTCTGAACTTAAGATTCTGATTTTCCTAGGTGCTATATTACCCAAGTATAATCACCAAGTAGTATACCCTTACTTAGGTTTTCCTCTTGATGACAAACAGAACTAAAGATAAGTTGTACCATCACACTGTAATAATATTCAACAGCGGTATATGGGGTCCACTGAAATTACAATTTTTATAAATTTTTTGTATATAATTTCATACTAAAATTCTAACTGGAGAGATTATTTAGAAATTAGTTTCTTTTTTAGTCCAACATGACTATGATAAACCAGATAAACTGCTACACACATCTCCAAAATGTCACAAATACTCCTATGATAACTGAAGTGGAAAGAATGCTAAATGCAATTTACCTTTATATGCACATCAACAAAAAACTTCCTGTTTTACTGTTCTTGTTCCAGCTCTAACTACTCTTTACCCAACAAAAGAACTATAACTGGTTTCCTTTGTTTCGTCTTGATAGATTCAAGATAATTTTTTCTGAATGACTTTTACATTATTATTATTTTAATTAGTACTCCTTCACTAAGATTTTAATAGTTCACCAGCCAGGAGCATGATATTCAAGGCTCACTGAAATATGCACATAAACAATCTCTCTAGGTTTACATTCACACACCTGGGACCCAAAACACACTTTTATTTCTGAAGTATATGTGAATGAACCTGCAAAAGATGAATAAAATAGAGCACAAGTTGACATTATATAAAATACCTAACCAAATCATCAGGTGCCTTCTTTATATGCCATTCTGAGGACTTCTTCCTTACCACGGAATCCACAGGTTTTCCAGTGACAATAACATAGTGCATGTGCTCGTATACAGAATTACATATGAAAACACAGCCATTTCAAAGAATTTTCTTTTTCCCAGTACATTCTGAAAAATCAATTCTAACTCTAAAGCCCAGTTTGTATACTGGATGTCCCAAAGACAATCTGAAATACTATAGCAAACATAGGATGCCCAAGAGGAATGCATGACCTAAGCCAGACTTCCTGTAAATATACTGATGGTACTTATTAGCTAAAGGAAGAGTCCATATCTACAAATGATTTTAGTAGGATATAACTGGTCTAAGTAGGTTCGGTAAATAAATCTAATATTTATGGATTAATGAGGTATGAGTAGACGGAGAATGAAGGTAGTCATTTTAGTTGTATAATTGTGGAATAGAAAAGATGTTGGAAAACTGAAAAGACTTCCTTTTGTGAGATATTTTCATGTATACTGTTTATTAGTTATTTCAAAGCTAAAATACGACCTAATGCAGAAGAAAAGGGATACTTTTGAAGAGTTCCATCCGATAGTTTCTTGCTCTTCCAGGAAAAAGATGCTATGTACCTGATGCTTGCCTGTATCTTTTGAATCATTAGTCAATTTGTTGCTGGATAAGAGCTATGATTCTTATGAATTTGTTTTGACAATTCAGCTGTGTGTTAATTAAAAGGAGCAAAAGAGGACTCAATCTTCATAAAAAGGAAAGAAAGACAAAGTGATTTCTTCTTCACTGCAAGATAGATAGCTAACGCAGTAGCCTCAAGGAGTCAAGTTAAAAAAAATAAGTGACAAGAATCTGGGTCTTAAACATTATTTGACCAGGGACTTGGGGCAAGAGAAATCACTTTAAGCCTAAGAGTAGAAATAAGGTACACTAGTGAGAACAGTCAGTCCAAGAGCTGAAACCTATGTAGAACGTATCAGATTAGATAAGAGAGTGACAAGTTGTACTCAGAAGGAACACTTTAAAGCTACCTGTATCAAGAGAATACAATATTTGAGACTGATTTCCTAGGGGAAACCTCTTGTATGAGGACTGATGTGGTGGCGGGGGAATGGGAAAAGAGAACGGCATATGGGCTTTTTTTTTTTTTTACTCTGTTACAAGTGGATAAAGAAGAAAAAAAAAATCAGAGAGAAAAGGGGACAATACCACTTGTATGTTTTCTTTAACTGAGTACCTATGCAAACAAAAAACCCCCAGGGGCGCCTGGGTGGCTCAGTTGGTTAAGCAACTGCCTTCGGCTCAGGTCATGATCCCGGAGTCCCAGGATCGAGTCCCGCATCGGGCTCCCAGCTCCATGGGGAGTCTGCTTCTCCCTCCTACCTTCTCCTCTCTCATGTTCTCTCTCTCTCTCTCTCAAATAAATAAATAAAATCTTAAAAAAAAAAAAAAAAAAAAAACCCCAAAGTTTCAGCCTCTTAAAGTACTTATTTAGGGAGTTTTTAAGTTCTTTCAAAGTCCTAGGGTCCTTAATATGAAGAAATCCAGAATATTTTCAGTTTCTACCCAGATGCCAGCAATGTCCTCTTGCCTTCCTCTAAAATGGCAAATAATAACCACTCTGGAAATTTCTGCAGGATGTCCACTACATGTGGACACTGTACTAGCTATTAGGAATATAGTGGGGAATAAGACAAACTTGTCTTTGCTCTTATGGAATTGACTGGGGGCAACAATATACAGCAGGCACAAAATACGATCTATAAGCTAATCAATTGTAGTAGAAGTACGCTAATCTACAGCAAGAATTATTAAAATAAAAATCTGACTAAAATTAAAATCCTACTAAAGACAACATTTTAAACAAGCTTAGATAAATGACTAAATAATGAAGGTGAGTTAAAAATAAACACTCTCGGGGCGCCTGGGTGGCTCAGTGGGTTAAGGTCTCTGCCTTCAGCTCAGGTTATGGTCTCAGGGTCCTGGGATCGAGCCCCGCATCAGGCTCTCTGCTCAGCAGGGAGCCTGCTTCCCCCTCTCTCTCTGCCTGCCTCTCTGCCTACTTGTGATCTCTCTCTCTGTCAAATAAATATATAAAATCTCTAAAAAAAACCCCCAAAAAACAAAAAACAAAAAACACTCTCGGGGCGCCTGGGTGGCTCAGTGGGGTAAGCCTCTGCCTTCGGCTCAGGTCATGATCTCAGGGTCCTGGGATTGAGCACCGCATCGGGCTCTCCTCAGCAGGAAGCCTGCTTCCCGATCTCTCTCTGCCTGCCTCTCTGCCTACTTGTGACCTCTCTCTGTCAAATAAATAAAATCTTTATAAAAATAAAAGATAAACACTCTCAAACACGCCAAAAAGGAATAGAAAAGATAAAGTCAAGTGCAACAATTAGCTTGAATTAGGAAGTGGGTGGAGGGTTGGGGGTAGAGACAGAGATAGACACCACACCATTAGAACTTACTTTGGTGGTTTCAGGTCCCTGTGAATTAGAGCTTTGGGTTGCATGCTGTGAAGATAAGCCACTCCTTGGGAACACTGTAAACACCAACTCATTGCATGGGCAGCAGTGTAATATGGCAATGGTTCAGCACCATGCAGCACTGCAAAAGAAAGGCACAAACTAAAAGGAACTTTATTGCATATAACCAAAGACACAAGGTGAATGCGAGCACTATTGGAACACATGCCTGGGTATTTTTCTACTCATGCTCCCATCAGTCCTGCTTTTAATTCTTTTCTAAATACAAAGATGGAAATATCTAATAATTTCAAATGGGTAACTATCACATTACCTAAAATGTAATAGTACTTCTTTAAATGTTATACCTACGCTCTAGCAAAATTGGTATGAATTACCACACTTTTCCACATTGACAGTCTTTCACACAATAATATAAATTATAAGCAATGTGATGGCATACTACTCTAAGAGAGGTACAGAGAAGTAGTACAAAAAGAAATAAAACAATGTGTGTCAAGATGTTTACAATTATGTTTTACAATAGCTAAAAACTAGAAATAGTTCAACCAAGTAAGACAATGGAGAATTAGAGATACCCATCAACAATGATGAACATATGGACAATAAATATAAATAAAAATTTAAATAAAATAGTAATTTTTTTTTAAAGATTTTATTTATTTATTTGACAAAGAGAGATCACAAGTAGGCAGAGGTAGGCAGAGAGAGAGAAGGAAGCATGCTCCCCGCTGAGCAGAGAGCCCGATGCAGGGCTCAATCCCAGGACCCTGAGATCATGACCTGAGCCGAAGGCAGAGGCTTAACCCTCTGAGCCACCGAGGAACCCCAATAAAATGGTAATTTAAAAAAAAAAAAAAAGGAACCATTTATTTTATATAAATGCAACAATTAATATATTTAGTATATGGTTGGTATTTCTTAAGAGTGAAAAAGTTAGCTCTGTTCTATAAAAATAACTAAATGACCTAGTTTCTTTCATTGTTAGAATTAAAATGTTTTGTGAAGTTTTCACAATTTTACTTTTTGCAAAGAGAGCAAATTAAGTGGGATGAAATGGAAGAAAGTATGGCTAAAGAGTTCTCAAATGAGGAGGCTCAAAGCTAAGGGAGGGTAAAAAGAAAAACATTAAAAGCATGAAGATATTTTAACATCTATTTAAAAAGCAAATTTTACTTGACGTAAATGCTTTTAACCATATGAAAAGTACCATCGATTGAAAAGATTGATGTACTCAGGCTTCTAAATTTCACATACTAATGTTCTTTTCATTTCTAATATTTAGCGGATTTATTTTTAATTACCTCCTTTTGAGATTCTGAAGGTAAACTGTAAAGGATATTAGGTAACTAACTGTGTATATGAAAAGCTTTTCAATGATTTTACTCTCCTAGATAAAGACAGGTCTATTGACACTCACCATTATATAAAGAGCCCCCTTCAGCATATTCCATCACAAGACATACCTATAAGAAACATATGGCAGTATAATTAACCACAGGGCTATAACATCTTAGGTGACTTGAGAGATAACTGAATTCAATCTTTAATTTTATAAATGCATAAAAAATTATTCTTTTGATCCCTACTATGTGAATGGTAGTAATGGAAAAAGAAGGGATCTATGATCTAAGGCCTTGTCTTGTAGGGGCCACTGTCCAAGAGTGGAAGTGTGTGTAAAAACATAATTGCAAGACCTTCGAAAGCTTTCTCCAGTGCTGAGTGATGCTGTCACAGAACGTCATGAGCCTCATAAGATGAGGTTAGTGGATAAGACCACCCAAAACTCCTCCAATATACTGTGTTGCTAACAGACTACAAATACATAAAGTGTAATTTTTTAAAAAAATAACATAACAGATCAAAATAGCTTTATAAACTACACACCTGCAAACATTTACTATGTCAATGCTTATAGACAGGTGACAATGAAAAAGTGACAAACTTACTGGATTCAAGCAGGCTCCATATAGCTTTACAATATTAGGATGGTTCACACGGGATAACTGTCGAAGCTGTAACAAATTAAGGTTGCTTTTAAAAGATGCTAATTTTTGAGGAATTGATTACATTACATCATTACAATTTTAAGGTGTATAAAACATTAATTTAATCATTCAACAATCATTATTCACTATGTAGCAGGCACTGTGGTCATAAATGCCTGCCCAGAATGGAAAAGATTTCCTGCCCTGGAGCTCTCACACTTTACCTGGGAGACAGACATGTAAACAAATAACTAAGGCAAAGTACAAAGTGCTATAACAGGAGTATGAACAAGCCATGATAAGTACAAAAAAAAAACAAAAAACAAAAAACTTTAAAAAGAAATGTTAGGACACCATCCCAGAGAGGGCACTGAGCTTAGTTATCCAAAGCAGAAGAAGCTATGTCACCGTCATCACCTTCAGAGCTATGGCTGCACAGCCTACCTACCTCTGTGCCAGGTCCTGGTGGGCACTTGATAGATACTATATAATTCTCACAACTCTGCAAGGTAGGTATTGTCATTTCTACCTTTAAGAAAAGGGACCTTTGGGGCGCCTGGGTAGCTCAATCAGTTAAGCGGCTGCCTTTGGCTCAGGTCATGATCCCAGCGTCCTGGCATTGAGCCCCGTGTCAGGCTCCCTGCTTAGCAGGGAGCCTGCGTCTCCCTCTCCAGTTCCCCCTGCTTTTGTTCCCTCTCTTGCTATCTCTGTTATAAATAAATAAAATCTTTTAAAAAAAGAAAAGAAAAGAAAAGGGACCTTTAAGATAAGGCTCAGAGAGGGTTAAGAGAGAGGCTAAATAACTACAGCTACTGCCAGGGTTTGAACTTTGGTTCATCCAACTTAAAATCTGCACTATTTCTGCATATGTGTACTGTCTTCTCTCCTTCCTTCTCCCATCTCTTGAATTAATCGCCTCCTCTCCATTCCCACTATCACTGCCTTAGTAATTCCAACATAAACTGCTGCAGTAATCACTATGGTATTTTCCTAGCTGTTCTCCCTATTTCCTAGTGGTAGTACCAGGTACCTATGCAAATAATCTTCCCCAATCCAATGAATTACACTGAGGTCAGTGAAAAGTTTGGCTGTACTGTTTTTCTTGCTCTACACCTCAAACTTCTATTAATGTGTCCCTCTAAACTGCACCTTACTCTTTCTTCTCCTCTCTTTTCTGTCTTTCCCCCTCTCTTTCACTTCTTCTCTATTATCTACACTACTGCTGGCTCATATTAAGTCCACTAAAGTAAACCTTTTTACTATATGTTACTAGAAAGCTATATTTCTCTACAGTCAACACTTGAGTATTTTCAGTCCTAACACAACAATTACCTCCACTATTTATTATATTCATTTATTATACAAAAAACGTATTTATCGTATCTCATCTTCTAAAGGTTTAGCACTAAGCTTCGGATAGCACATTATTTAAGCATTTATTTCTGCTCCTTTCCCAAATCCTACCAAGACATTAAAGGCATTTTTTCAAGGCACAAATTCAGAAGGATGAAGAGAATGTCAAATGAGAAAACAGCACACATTTTTGGAAGTTGGAAAGCAAATGATTAGCCGTAACTGACACAGCAGACCTAAAAAAAAATAAAAATAAAAAAAAGAGAGAGAGAGAAAAAGTGAGCAGAAATGAGATTAATTTCATAAAATCTCCAAAGAGTTGGGAGTGGTGGTACTACCAGGAACCTATGCAAATAAGCCAACAAAGGAACACAGAGATTAGCTGAAAGGCAGACCAGATTCTCCCCTTCCTAACTTCAGTTTAGTGACCGCCTCTTTATCATCCCAAGGATTAGCGGTTGATTCTTTGATACAACAAAGAGTCTCTGGATTGGGGGACACAAACAAAACTAAGGGATGAGCTCAAAGTAGTTGCCTCTGAGAAGCAGAAAACTTGATGGGAGGAGGTCTAGCGGATGAAAGTTTTTAAAATAAGACTATGTGGAGAACTATTTGACAATCTGAATTACCTGTACATATAATCTTGATAAAATTTTTTTATCCAAGGTATTATAATGTTTTGACTCCTAATTCCTAGCATTTAACACATATGCTCTTAGCTAGTTTTGTGAAAGTGCCAATGCACTTTTAGACCTTATCTAAACCATAAACAAAAATCATGAATAAGGTAAGGCTGAAGCCACTCTTGGAGCATACTACTAGAGATCATCTCTTCTTCATAAGGACCCCAAACTATCAGCATTTCTCAACTCGTTCAATTAATTACAAAAATTCCCTTCATTGTATCCCAACTAAATTTTCATTCTCCATATTATATGTTTAAAAATATCATAAAGTATATTTGCAAATTATAATTAAATACAATCACAGATATAAATTCAGAAAGGTTTGTAAGGTAAAGACTACTTATCCATTGTCCAGTGAGGAAAAAAACCCCACTAATTTAAGGAACTACTGTGATCTAATAAACAAAATAGTATAAAATTAATAAAGAATAAATCTGACAATTACTATTGATTATTAAATCATGATTATTGAATTCTCCATCACTGAATCTGTAAGAGAACAGAGTTGTAGATTTTCATGCTAAATGAGAAAAAAAAAACCAAATTTGAAATTATTTCCCTGTAAAGTGATCTCATTTGAATTTCTAAAAATATTCAGTCAGTAATGAATGCATAAAATTTCCCTTCTTAATTTTAGATAATGGGAGAGAATACCATTTCTTTTCTATTTTAAAATTTAAATCCTATGCCTTGAAATAGATCTGAATTATAAAGATGAGACTGTATTTTAATTCAGGGATGAATTCATTTATGTAGTTAAAAGTCTCTCTCCCCCAATTTTTAATCAGAATTAAGAGTGTGAATGAAAAATGTTTCTACAGCATTATCTTTGGTTCAACCAAATTGCTGAGGTTCAAGTATACAGAGAAATGACAACTGGGAAACAATTCTTTCATAATATTAAATTCACAGAGTATCTTAGGTAAAGAATTATACAGTAGAATTATACAGTAGAAAAAACATTTCAACTTACCTCTACAATAAAAGCTTTCCTCTCAGATTCACTTTCTATTTGTTTAATAGCAACATCTTTTGCTCTCCACTTAGCTTTGCAAACCACTCCAAAGGCTCCTCTTCCAACAACCTGAGTTAAAACAAAACAAACAAACACCCATGAGAATCAGAAATAAATAGATCCAGCCCAACATATAACACTGAAGCCGACTTGAAACACTTATTAAAAGATTTATAAATCATTACCATCTGGATTTGCCACTGAGCAAGTACAATGTTTCATTAAAGTATGGAAATAATGAAATGAACTTATCTCTATCTTTGAAAATTTATGGTCTAGACAGCTCTTCGTTGTTAGGTAAAACCAAACAACAAACAAAAAAACTCCTGGAGCAAGAAAACAAATTAAAACAGGCAAGATGAATGAGAGGATAGAAAGATGATGTTTGGGAAAATAAATATAAAAAGCAAGAACATACAATTAATGTTTTTAAGCTATCATATTCATGAAATTAAACATAGTCTTTGAATAATTCAGTAAGGGTATGAAACAGAAGTGAAAGGATAAAAATACAGATGATAAAATACTGGCACTGCAAAGGCAAACAAAACATGGTATCACCTATACAACAGAATACATTCGTTAAGATAAAGAAATGAACTACTAATTGATACGTCCTACAATGTGGATGAACCTCAAATACACTATACTAAGTGAAAGAAGCAAGACACAAGAAACCACATACTATGGTTCCATTGGACATGAAATATCCAGAAAAGGCAAATCCATAAAGATAGAAAGTAGATCAGTGGTTGTTTGGAACTGACAGTGAAAACTGGGATTAACTGTAAATGGGTAGAATGAATATTACCAAGGGGATGAATATATCTGAAAACTGATTTATGGTGATAGTTGCATAACTTGGCAAATTTGTACAAATGACTAATGGTTCAAATGGGTGAATTTTATGAATGTAAAATATCTCACTGAAGTTATTTTTGAAAGCTATAAAATAAAGATTGGCTATGTATTGTATTACTGTTGACAGCTAAGTGATGGGTACCTCACGGGTTCACTGCTCTCTCACACTATGCTTTCTACTTTCACAAATGTTTGAAATTTGCCATAATATAAAATCAACAAAAGAATAGCTTTTTATCCTTGTAAATCAAAATCATTAGATTTTTATCACTGTAAAGGACCTTAGTTAAGTGTCTCCAATTTTTCAGCTTCCAATGTATCTAAGTACTTTGTGTCAATGCTTTTTCCTTAATGAAATATCTACCTCTGTGCATCTCTCATTTACAATGTACTTTCTATGTAGTGCTTTACTTACATTACCTCATTTACACAACAATAGGAGACAGGTACTAATGATATTCTTATATTACAGATAAAGCACCTAGTTTTAAAGAAGTAAACTAACTTGCCCAAGGCTATATTCATTAGTAAAGAGCAAGTGCAGTTTGATGCCAGAGAGTTTAACACCAGAATATTAAGGATGCTAATATACACACATATATCTCTATTCTATGTCAGAAAAGTACCAGTTATCTTTCCTTGGAGGAGTTTTTACTTTAGACAAACTTACAAGAACAAATCCCTGGGTACAAAGCTCTTCTGTAACAAAGCTGGCTATAGCTACATTATTAGGTAATTTATTATTTATATCAGAGCTCTTTTTATAGTAAGAAGAATGCTAATAATTACCAGGATGGTAGATGTGAACTGGGATGTATGGCCACTCTAGCCATAGCTCAAATTCTATTTCATACATTACACAAAGCAGTATAGACATTTCTCATGTTAAATAATGTATAAAACTACCCAAATGGTTAACCATGTGCCAGGTACTAGTCTATGCACTTTTCATGCATTAACACATTCTCCTCTATTCTATTTTGTCATCTCTAAGTATTTTTTTTAAGTTTTTAATTTTAATTCCAGAATAGTTAACATACAGTGTTATATTAATTTTAGGTGTCCAATACAGCGATTCAACAATTTTATACATTATTCAGTGCTTATCATGGTAAGTATACTCTTTAATCCCTATCACCTATTTCACCCCTCCCCTCTCCAACCTCCCCTTTGGTAACCATCTGTTCTCTACAGTTAAGAGTCTGTTTCTTGGTTTGTCTTTTTATTTTTCCTTGGTTCGCCTGTTTTGTTTCTTAAATTCCACATATAGTGAAACTATATGGTATTTGTCTTTGATCAGCTTGGCATAAAACTCTCTGGCTATATCCAGGTTGTTGCAAATGGCAAGATTTCATTCTTTTTTATGGCTGAATAATATTCCAGTGTGTGCACGCTCGCGCGTGCGTGTCTGTGTGTATGTACACACACCACATCGTCTTTATCCATTTGTCAGTCGATGGACACTTAGGCTACTTCCATATTTTGACTATTGTAAATAATGCTGCAATAAACCTGGGGGGGGGTATGTATCCCTTTAGTGTTTTCATATTTTTTGTGTAAATACCCAGTAGTGCAATTACTGGATCACAGGGTAGTCCTATTTTTAACTTTTTAAAGAACTTCTATACTGTTTTCCACAATGGCTATACCAGTCTGCATTTCCACCAACAGTACATGAAGGTTCCTTTTTCTCCACATCCTCACCAACACTTGCTGTTTCTTGCTGGTTTTGATTTTAGCCACTCTGACAGATGTGAGGTGATATATCATTATAGTTTTGAACTGCATTTCTCTGATGATGAGTGATGTTGATCATATTTTCATGTGTCTGATTGGCTATTTGTATGTCTTCTTTAGAGAAATGTCTGTTTGTGTCCTTGGTCCATTTTTTAATTGGGTTGTTTTTGGATGTTGAGTTATAGCTCTTGTAAGAGAAAGAAACCAACATCAGTCATTGCACTAGTCATCTAGTTACTTTAACATGAATGGGTACTGGCTAAACCTGGCATGATCAGAGTAAAGGAAAGAGCACATCTGGGCTCTAAAACCCAACAGACTTGAATTTGAATATAGGTTCTGTCTACCTGCTAACTATTAACGCTGGGGAGATTAACATCTCTGCGCTTCTGTTTTCTCAACAGTAAAAGGGAGATGCTTACAGTGTCCTTGGTGATATCTATAGGGTTCATAAGAAAGCCAAAGCCATGCATTTTCTTAAATCCTATAAAAGAGTAAGTGCTTAGAGTTAGCTATGAATCAGTTTAAGGAGCTCTACTACTCATTTGTCTCACAATTAGCCATGGCAAACAGGTCCTGAAACAAATTTCAACTTCATGACAACATTAGGCTAAGAAGGTAGGGATGGAGACCAGACTATCTATTAATATTACTATGAAATAATGATTATGAATTTAAAATATTCTTCAACCATGTATTTAAAAATACCTCAAAGCAACTGGTACTTAGTAAGGCTCCCGTTTCATTTTCCTATTCTCAGGAATGTCCATGCAGGAATTCCAAACATTACATTTGTGGATCATTCACTTGTCACAAAAACGGTTAGGTGTTGTATGACCAGTTGTGATGCAAAAGTGCCATCTAGTGCTGAGATAATGGCTGAGTCTTGAGTTTTCAACTTAAAATCATGGGACACATAATGTGGACAAATAAGGACATGATAAACTTTCTTCCATTTGCTAAAGAAAGCAATTTTGGGGAACACTGAAATATAAAACAGGCATATTCATGTAAGACGAGAGCTCATGGCTTTAAGAAGCCTCCATTCATGTTAGGGCCATAAGATACTTCACATATATAGTAAAACAACAGACACAAAATGATAGTAAAGAAAGTATAAGATGCCTAAGGTTGTATACATAAACTGAAATTCATGATTAAAAAAAAATTGCTATGAATTCAAAGGAGTGACGTTAGAAGGACAGAAACAATACTTAAAGAATTAAATTTCTGTGTATCTAATAATTCTGATCACCATTTCCAATGAATGAAGGGGACTTTCTCCTCATCACCAAGCAATGCTCAGATACCAGCTGGGTATCTTATAATTCAGTTCAATTCTGACACTATCTACCTGGACATAACATCAGATCCTGCAGGTTAAGGGCTCAGTTCTATAAGACTGCCCCTTCCTCCCACAACTTCAGATGCCAGACACAAGCCCTGGTGTCACTTGTGCTTCTGACCAATGGCTACAGATTGGAGGTTCCGATGACTCCCTCCTTGGGTTTACTTAATTTGCTAGAGTGGCTCACAAAACTCGAACATTTTACTTACTAGATTACCAGTTTATTATAAAAGAATATAACTCAGGAACCGCCAGATGGAAGAGAACCACAGGGCAAGGTATGCGGAAAGGGTGGAGGGCTTCCATGAGCTCTTCAGGCAAGTCACTCTCCTAGCACCTATATGTGTTCACCAACCTGGAAGTTCTCCAAACACTGTTCTTTGGGTTTTTATAGAGGCTTCATCAGACAGGTATGATTGATAAATCTTTGGTTATTGGCAAGTGATCTAAGCTCCAGCCCCTCTCCTTTTTTCTCCTCTCCCTTCCTTGGAGGTCAGGGGGATGGGACTGAGAGTTCCAACCTTCTAATCACAAAGTAGGTTCTCTTTGCACCAACCCCCATCCTTTGGGTTGGGGTTCAAAAGTAGCCTCATTTACATACCAATGAGAGAGAGAGAGAGAGAGAGAGGGAACACACAACACATGAGAAAGGGGGGGAGAGAGAGAGAGAAAAACATGTTTATAGCTCTTCTCACTTAGGAACTTTTGAGGGATCTGGGAGCTGTGAGCCAGGAACTGTGAAAAAGGCCAAATATTAAGAAATATACAGTTGGTCATTCAGAATGCAATATCAAAAAAACCTCCCATTTTTTCAAAGGCGTAATTGTAGAGACATTAAGAGTAACAAGAAAAAAAAATAAAGAACTGACCTTGTAAGGTAGAGAAATAATTCAAGACAAAACAACAGTGTTAAAATAATTTTTAAAATACTTAACCACTAAAGTGAGCCAAAGGTGAGTCTGTGATGATGGCTTAAACAAACACCCCCTTCCCTTCAGGGAATAGGCTTAGGGATTCAGCATAGGTTTAGGGATTTGAGGACAGAAAGGACTTATTCCTCCCACTTCTCAAAGAGATCCCTAAGAAAGGGCTGCCTCATGCAGCTTAGCTAACAAGGGAAGCTACAGATGATTGAGAATACAAGGGAGACAAAGGGAGGCCCTACTCAGGTTCTCTCAGCCCCAAGAGAACATGGAAATGATACAAAAAACTCTTACCAAGAGAAAAGTAAGGCAACTGAAAATTAAGAGTTATCTAAACTGTTGGAAGGAGGCTGTTGTGGAGCAAATTGTTGGAACCTGTATCACAGGCTATGAGATGGTAGATAACTCAAATACAGGGAGCTCAGCAGAGTTTTGGAGAATCAGTGTAGGCCAACAGGGAAGGCCTAATCAGCAAACAAGGGAGAAATAGGTAAGTTCTCCTTTCAAAAGGGGTAAAGGGGAGGTTCATGCCAAGAGAATAATCAACTTCCATTTGTTTACTCCTTACACCAGTAGTTTCTGAATGTCTACTATGTCCAGCTACCATTTAGGATACCAGAGATACAGCAATAAATAAGACAAAGGCCCTGATCTACATGAAATGTGCTTTTAATTAAGGGAGTGGGGGTGGGGGGATGACAGTCAACAGACAAAAAGATGAATGAGAAAAATATCAGACTGCAAAAAAATGCCATGTAGAAAACAAAAAACGAGGATGAGAGGACAAAGAGACTAGTGGAAACTTTGGGATGTTACTAACTTGGTAATTGAATGGTTCAAGGAACCAACCAAAGAAGAAACAAGTAATGTGAAGGCCCTAAGGAGAGGCAGAAATAACCCCCCAATCCCTATTCAACAATATCTGAACTCCATCTAGAGACTAGGTGGTATCCTAGACACTCAAGACACAGAAGTGAACAAAATAAACCATAATCCTTGTTCCTATTTCTTATATTCTCGTGGAGAAAGACAAATAAAGAGGAAGCAAGATATACAAGAAAACACATATATTTTAGTAAATAACAAGTGTGCTAAAAAGAAAAGGAGAAAAATCTTGTGTGTACACATATGTATGTACTACCCACCCGCCCCTCGCCAATTTCAAACAGGGTAGTCCTGTAAAGCTGCATTGAGAAAGGTGACATTTTAGTGATGACCTAGAGAAATACTTGGAGGGTATGATGTGGGTGGTGCATAGTAGGAGAAGGGAAGAGTGATGCAAGATAAGGCTGGAGAGAGAGGCAGAATCTGGATCCTGAATGGCTCTTTGCATCACGAAAATGAGTTGGGATTTCAGTCTAAGTGCAATGGGAAGCAACAGGAGGAATTTAAGAAGGAAAGATGTGATATGATTTTATATTTAAAAAAAATCATTCCAGCTCTTACATGAAAAATGGATTGTAGGGAAGCTAGAATATATAGAGAGACAGATAGGAGGCTATTACAGCAGCTCAAGCAAGAGAGAATAGCTGTGAGGACAAAACTGATGGTAGTGCAGAAAAATGGGAAGATCTGGGATATGTTTTATAGGAAGGGTTAAATGAGCTTGTGGAGCACCAGAGTGGCTCAGTTGGTTAAGTGTCTGGCTTCGGCTCAGGTCATGATCTCAGGGTCCTGGGATGGAGCCCTACACCAGGCTCCTTGCTCAATGGGGAGTCTGCTTCTCCCTCTCCCTCTGCTCCTCCCTCCCTGCTTATGCTTCTTTCTCTGTCTCAAATTAAAAAGGAAAAAAAAAAAAAAAAGAGTTGCTGATGGTCTGCATGCAGCAGGATGGGTGGAGAGGAAGAGATGAATCGAGGATAATGTCCAGATTAGACAACAGCTTAAGGAAGGAAAACAAGGAATGGAGAAAGGAGATAAATAAATACACACACACACACACACACACACACACACACATACACGCACACACATATATATGTTTAAATAGTACATTTAGCAACTAAATAACAGCATTTAGTTGGTTATTTCTAGTCAATCAACTGGGTGAGATTACCAAAAAACAGTATCTAAATACTTGGGCCCCAGAACTGAGTTCTGAAGAACTTCAATATCTAGAACACAGAGGAGGAAGAACCAGCAAAAACTGGGAAGGAACAGTCAATAATGTAGCAGGCAAACCAGAATAGTGTCACAAGAAGAAAGCAAATGCAAAAAAACAGCAAAGCATTAATTCAATGGCTCTCAAAGTGTGGTCTGGATCAAAAGCATCAGCATCACCCAGATATTTGTGAGAAATATAAATTCTAAGGTTCCAACCCAGAAGTACTGAGTCTGAGGGTAGGGTCAGTAATCTGTGTTTTAATAAGCTCTTTAGGTGATTCTGATTTGAGGATGACATTAGATTATATTAAAAACATAATTAATAGTTAAACAAAATACTCTGGTGGAAGCCATCACATAGACCAGTGGACATTATTTATGAAAGTTTTCCAGAGCACTAAGAGGCCACCTTGGGCAGGAAGAAAGGAAAAGGGGAATTCTTGTGAGCAACCCAATGTTTTTCTTGACACACAGTAAGTCAGTAGAAATGAGTGGCATAGATGGCAAATTGAGACACATTGGCAACCGAGGTAAACAATGAAAAGCCTAATATTCAAATTAAAAAACAAGGAAAGGAAGTCACTTTTTACTTGCTACAAAATTTCTAATTCAAGTTGACAAATCAAATATGCTTTTTGAATTGCATTCTTATCCAAATAACATAAGTTTCTTTGACACATCATCGTTAACAATTATTCTGAATGACCGCTTTCTCCAAAGATTAATTTTCAGCAAGGGGGTAAAAAGGGCACACATCCAAATTACAAGTATCTCCCCCATCACACACATCCATACAAAATGGCAAACCCAGAAATAAATATTAGCTATTTTTCACAATCTCTCATCCATAAAAATAGAAGAACAGAGGAATGCTAAGAGGACTTTGGTTTTAAAAGGGAAGTTAATTAAGAAATATTTCATCCTAAAAAAAAAAAAATTTCGTCCTAAATTTATGAATGTTTTCTAAATTAAAATGTTAGATTAATTCTCTTATGATATGCATCCTTCCCCCTGTTGTGTGGTCCTCTTGGTTTTGGGTCCACAACTTTAGTTTCATATAGTAAAAGCAGATTTAAATGTAATTTTTAAATAAAAAATAGAACAGAAAAATATGAGAGTGTGAATATTTCCATGTAATTAATATTAAAAAGCACAAATATCAAAATCAGAATTCGTTCTGTGTGTTTATGGAAAGCAACTCCCTTAAAAACTAATTTCTTGGGGTGCTTAGGTGGCTCAATTGTTAGACGTCTGCCTTCGGCTCGGGTCATGATCTTAGGGTCCTGGGATCAAATCCCGTATCTGGCTCCTTGCTCGGCGGGAAGCCTGCTTCTCCCTCTCTCACTTCCCCTGCTTGTGCTCCCTCTCTCACTGTATCTCTCTCTCTGTCAAATAAATAAATTCTTTAAAAAAATAATAATAATAATTTCTTTAGGATGGAAGATTATTCCTTCATCCAAGTCATGTTATTAAAAACTAACGAACAAACAAAACAAAAAGCCCACCTAAGCTATACTAAATGGTAAAGGATGCCCATATGCTCTTAATTTACTACAAAATAATTCTTCTTAATTGTCCCCAATTCATGTTATTTTTAGCTCAGTGACTATAGTTGTCACTTTGAGTTGGCCCTGCTCTGTGGACTATGTGAATGGACCCTGGCTATGCTGCTACTGCTCTGGCTAGAAATACAAAACATGACAGAACAAGCATAGATCTTACATTTATTCGTTAGAACTTGGAGCCTCCAACTATTTCAGAACTTAGAACTTCAATATCTATTAATAAACTGTGGCAGAGTAGAACTGCCATCTGCTGACAAGACAGGCTTGATAACATAAAAGTAAAGCTTTGATTATTCAAACTTACTTTTGAATTTTCATGCAGTTTTTTAAAATCTGCCATAGACATCTGACCCAATTAGTAGGCCTTTCTTTCAAATAATATGCCCATGTCACCTTTAAGCCACACACACATAATATAAGTTATCTTGTGCCTATCTCTTTGCTGTGATAACAATTTCAGATTTCTAATGAAACCAATGATCATTAAGTTTCACATGGAAGAGTTTATTAATAATTCTAGATATGCACAATTAAGTACTGACTCACAAATCTATAGACTCAGTTTTTTCAGGCCACTATAAACAAGGTTTTTCTCCATTATCAGTTGCCCATATATCTCTAAAACTACAAAATACACATCACTGCCAAAGTTCTATATTTCCCTTTAAACAAAACCTTTGGGTCTCTATAATGAAGCTTAACAACATATAAGTACTGTAGTGATTATATGTGTGTTGCTCATATTATACTTGATGTCAACACTATAGATCTCCCTTCTAAAAAGCAGCCATGTCAAATAGGGTTTTTTCAGGATGTTAGTAAAAGCCCACCAATACATGGTTTACTTACAGCATCTGACCCTTTACAGCACTTTTAAAATCCCTGCTAAACAAATGTATTTGCTAGGTATAATGGAGTATAATGGAATCAACATTTGGATAGAGAATCGGATTTCATTTCTAGTGTAAATGCTGCCTGAGACAAATCACAAACTTACTGCAATCTCTGGTTTTATCACATGCAATATAAAAGACCTGGATGAACGCTAAATCCTTATGATTATGCTGTGATAACCTCAACTACTCATTCAACAAATATTTATAGAAAAACTAGGTGCTACACATTGGTGTTACAAGTGTGAATAAGGAACCTTACATTTTGCTGGGGGATACACAATTTTGCTTACTGGTTAAGTTCCACAAAGGATAACAGAACTGATGAAGATCTATGTTACTCAGGGGAAGTTTCCCTAAGGAATAAACATTTGAGCTGGGACTTGGTGAGAGGAGCCAGCTATGTGAAGTTCTTGGGGAAAGAGAATGCTAGGCAGAGGAACAACTGCAAAGACAATTCACCTTTGTGCCTTTCCCAATCTATGATGCTAACTTCATTCAAAATCTTGTTTCAAACTATTTTCCATTCAATGAAGTCTTCTGTGATTAGCCCTACTTTCAAATTATGGCTTCAGTGCTCAGTTATCTATAGCACAGTTTTAAATTCATGGTTCTGAAAATGTTAATTATTAACTGTTCTGTGTTTATTCTAGTCTCACGATTAAGTCAAAAATTTCAAGGAGAGTATCCTAGCATTCTTCTATTCATCTTCCAC
Source organism: Potos flavus (assembly GCA_028534135.1). Taxonomy (NCBI): domain Eukaryota; kingdom Metazoa; phylum Chordata; class Mammalia; order Carnivora; family Procyonidae; genus Potos; species Potos flavus. Next base: position 61,702,829 of record CM052886.1, on the reverse strand, counting down.
AGTACCTTAACTGTATTGTATACAAAAGAGAACGTTCACTAAATGTGTAGGACCAACCACCGTAAAGAAAATCAGTATTTTGTTTCTCCATTCTCAGAATAAGGTTCGGTCAGAGTGCTTCACAAAGAACTAAAGCAACACTGTAAATCTAGTAGAAAGAGCAACTGACTCATGCGTGAGATATCTCAAATTCGATTCCCAGCTCTACCATTTACTTAGATATGAGGCTTCTAGTAAATCAAACTCTATGACCGCTTGTCAGTATCTGTAAAATGGGGATATCTGTCCTGTCTAAACAGGGTTGGTTACCAACTACACTCCACAAGAGATCATGTAAAGCTTACTGTGGAAACACAGCAAAAATACTGGAAATAATAAATGTGTTTTCATTTTAGAACTGGAAGACACCTTAAATGATCATATTTAATCCTTCAGTTCACATGAAAAGTCAGAGACCCAGAAAAATTAGGTTACCTGCTCAAGGCTACTGAAATATACTATGGTAGAATCAGTATGGCATTCAATTTTCTAAAATACCCAGTCCGGCACACTTTTAACTATATCACACTGCCTTTACCACTTTTGCAACCTAGTCTTCAATGTACGTACCTCACAATTTATTCTAACATTCTCTTCACTCAGATCCAGAATGGTAAAAACTAGGTGGCTTAAAAAAACAAAACAAAACAAACAAAACAAAACACACACACACAAAAAAACAACAATAAAAAAACCCCAAAAAACCAAAAACCTACATAAGTTTCTGATGCTAAGACCTCACATAATTTGATATCGGAACTGAATTTAGGAAGTGCTGCCCTGATATTACTGAGTCACAAGATTAGGAATATAAGGATTACAATCAGCTGATGCCTTAAAAATACGCATCTACTAAATGATTGCATATCTGGCCTGTGGTTGGAGTATTTTTCTTACACAGTTTCTAACTGAATCAATATAATGCTGCTTCAATTACACTGTTACTTAAGAGATACAAACTTAATTTTATTTATAGACAATGTATTTGTACTATATAAAATACTAAAAGCAGTGTAAAATACTTTTTGTTTCTGGTCATTTTTCTTTGTCCTCTTATTTTTGATTTTAATCTAGAAGCAAAATCTAAGTTGAGAAATAGTTATTAACAAGTGCCTATAGTACGCTCTGGATTATATAACACTGTTTTAACGTGTGCAAATGAATGCAATGGGAATTATTTAATGTTTTCAACATTAGAAAGGTCCAAATTCAATCTTTAAAGTGAAAATAAACTGGGTATTAAAAAAATGAAAACTAAACTAGATAACCAGCTAATATTAGAAATTTCCATCTGAAAACAAAAATTTACTTCTCAGGAATGTCCTAAGTATACTAAAGAAAGGTTGAAACAATATCTAAACTGAAAGAAAAATTTTAGAAACATAAACTTTATCAGAAGTTAAACGGACATTGGGGACAGTATGCTCCATGGTGAGTGCTGTGAAATGTGTAAACCTGATGATTCACAGACCTGTATCCCTGGGGCAAATAATACATTATATTTAATTTAAAAAAATAAATTAAAAAAAAAAAAAAGTTAAATGGCTTTCCGGGAAGAGCAGTAAAATGATGAATGTCCCCTCACTAACTTCCATTCTTCCAAGAAGCCAATAATGTAAAATGCTTTAGAAAGTAGTGTGAGAAAATTGTAAGAATCAAATGATGTAAGTCTGTGAAAGCATTTGGTAGACCGTGAAGTACAAGTTATTATCATATAACAATTTGTAGTCCACAAGTACAGCAGTTTGCCACGGAGTGCTTATTTAATGCTTATTTAATGCTTATTTAAAAACTGCAATTCTTTTATACTGACTCACTGAACTTTTATTCTTAAAAAAGAAAGTTAGCCAGAAAGCGGATCAACTATCCACTTCTGAAAAAGGAATTTACCATAGCCTCAATAGAAAACACACAGCCTCATACACACAAATAAATTCCCTCCGCTTTTCAAAATATAGAGCCTTCTTTTAGCCATGTGACCTTAAAGAGGGTCACTGTTCCTCTCTGGAACTGTTTCCTAGTAATAAGTGTCAGGTACTGAGTTGGCTGTTTTGATTTTATTGCCTAATAGGAAGTATACAGATAAAATTAAATAGAAATTATTATCCATGTTTTATAGTTAAGGGATAAAGCTATAATGCTCAAACGGGTTAGGAAACTTGCTTCAAATCACATGGCTAATAAGTAGTATACTTGATATACTGAACCTTCTAATTCCAAAAGCCTTGTTTATGCTACCTTGTAAAATGAGGCTGTTCTCAATGATTACTTTATGCCATTAAAAGATATGATTAAAGAGGCACCTGGGTGGCTCAGTGGGTTAAGCCTCTGCCTTTGGCTCAGGTCATGATCTCAGAGCCCTGGGATCAAGCCCCGAATCAGGCTCTCTGCTCAGCAGGGAGCCTGCTTCCCACTCCCTCTCTGCCTGCCTCTCTGCCTACTTGTGATCTCTCTCTCTGTCGAATAAATAAATAAAATCTTAAAAAAAAAAAGTTAAAAAAATATGATTAAAGAATCCATTTTTCTTCCAAAACATGCATAGAAAAAAAATATTTTTTGAATGATAATTATCTCACTACTTTAGCTTGCCACTGTCTAAAAATAATTTTGGATTTTTAAAGTAGAGATAACTCACTGAAAGTCTGCAACATAGGACACACAGTGTTCTTTATGGCATATATACCGCAAAGTATTTAATAAATTTAAAAAGTGAAGAATAACTGATAAGATACTATTTTTAACTAAAGCTTTAACACTTTCTAAAGTGTATCTTTAAAAAATGTATAGTTTTTACTTCTCTAAATTTTGTGGTCCTTAGAATCAATCTACTCTGTATATTTGTAAACAATGTTAAAAGCACATTATTATCTTTCTCTAAAATAACTTATTACAGAATAAAGAATGGATTTGGGTTTTCTAACAGCGATTTCTGGTTTGGTGTTATATTGCGGTTGTCACCGAAATCATTAATTATCTCTTCGGAATATGCTACCTTGAAACAGTTTTTCATTGTAGTCTACATTACTAATGGTAAAATTTATCCCAATTAGTCCAACTGAAGGTAGAACATTTAATATTATGACTACTACTCTACAGAATCGACGAAAGTGAGAACCATTCGGTAGCTGGGGAAACACTTTATTTAGACATGATAATATATTTATTTATCAAGCATTTACTGAACACACATTACGTACCATGCACTGAGCTATAAGTCGAACATAATACAATCGTTGGCCCTTAAGACAAGTCTCAGTGAACTGAAACTCCAAAACGGCCATGGTCTTTGATGAATTTACTACATACATGCATATATAAGAACTGGTGGACCACACCATCTCATCAGTTCAGCTGTTTGAGATAACCGAACTCCAAGCATCGGACCAAACACAAGAGTGCCGAAGTGAGGAAAAAGCAAGCTTGCCCAGAGCATCTGAAGGCAAAGTCCGCTCTATACCTAGCCTGTGTGGGGACTCCCGAGTGGACCCGACGGGGCCCAGAGAATCCGAGGGGCCAAGGGAAGCACCTTAAAGAGTCGGGACCTCGAAAAGGCCGGTTCCGGTGCCGCCATGCCGGGCCTCACTCACCTCTTCCACCTCGATTTCCTTGTAGTCGATCTCTTCAAAGTTGAGGACTTGGGAGGGGGCTTCGATCATCTCACCGGCCGAAGACGAGGAAGAGGAGGAAGCGGCGGAGGCTGTAGACATGATCCTTCACGGAGCCCGGGGGGCCCGGGGAGGCTGCCACCCGGACACTCCGGGGGAGACCCGCGCCCACCCGTCTCCGGACCGACCTTCAGACTGAAGCCACGGCGATCCGTGGGGGGGAGGGGGGGGCGGACAGGGACAGCGGCTACAGCCGAGTCCCGGCTCCGGCTCCGCTGCGTTTTCCGCCGCCCGGCCCGCCCACCGAACTTCCGGTTCCGGCCTGAAATCGGAAATAGGTGGAGGGCTGTGAGCTCCAGAAAGGGGAGGGGAGAATTTTGTGACTGAGACGGGGAAAGGAAGGGCCGACTTGGGGGTGGGGTGGGGGAGAGTGAGTGGCCAGCTTGGAACTGTAGAACAAATTTCGCGAGATCTTTATTAAAGGGCTGCAGCATCGGGTATTACCGCGAGAGCTGATGCACTGACGTAATTAAAATGCGCGAACGGAAGTGGCGCCGAGTACGACGGAATATTAATACGGTTGGTCGTTCAGACACCCGCGGGAAAGATAAAAATTAAGTTTTCAACTCTCCTTGGTAAACTGAGTTCTATCTCCGCTCCCTTTTCTTTCAGAGAACTGCGGACGGATAGGCTAGTGTTGAACTAAGTTTTTGTGACGAAGCTTTTCAGTTTCACCTCTAAGCTAAACTGAACTATTTCTTTAAGAAGCCTCGGGAAATGTGTTTCTCTCAATGCGGTGTATGGAAGGAAGCAGTTGCTACTGTTACTTTGAACCAGTACCTGATGCTATGAGAGATTCTAAAGAAAATAATACAGAGCAAGCCAACGCATGTAACCTGAATAACACTGTGTAGGCTGAGTGCACACGAAAAGAATAGTAGGTAAGGTAGATATTTATAACTTGTATTCATCTGAAGTTACGGGTTGTATTAATAGTACTTACCGAGTGCGGAGCACCCAGATGGTTTACGTTTATAATTTAATCATTAATACCCTTAAAAATTAAATATTTTGGCTGCCATTTAAGAACATGAGAAAATAAGCTCAGAGAGATGAAAAAGATTATGAACCTCACAGGCTAGAAGAAGCTAGGTCAGTGTAGCTGCAAAGTGGATAGTGTTGCCTCTTGTACTATTAACTCAATTCTTAGTTTTAAACTAGCTTTTGAACTTTATTTAGTCCATTTGACCTAAAGCTGAACTGGGAAAATTGGAGTTAGAAATGAAGGCTTAAGGACCAAGGATGAAACCCTATAAATGTCAAATTCCAAGACTCAGTAAGGTAAGAAAAATGAACAGTCAGAACAGGGGAAGAGGGGAATGGTGATGGGAATATCACTGGAGGAGAGCTTTCCAATTAAAGAGTAGCCAACCCAGTTAATGCTGTACAGAAGTAAGAAACATATTTGGGTTAGCAAATGGATCATTAGATTTGGAAATTAAGTTTTGAACTGAAAAACATCTGTCATTTTTTGTAGTTCTGGTAATAATGATAGTTTGGTGAGTGGCTATAAAAAGAATGAAAGAATTTCTTCTCCATATACATCCTGGATGATACACAGTGTCTTGAATACCTGGACCACTTTTATGATGACTCCCAGTCTCCCAATGCTCAAATATTACCTGAATTCCCAGCCTATTGAATATCTCTATTTAGGTGTGACATGAACACCTAAACTTCAAGATTCCAAAAGCAAATGCAAAAGTTACCCACTACAGATGTGTTTTTCTGTGTGTATTTTCTACCTCCGTGGAGGATAACATCCATCTACTCATTTGTCCAAGTGAGAAATCAGGGCTTTATTTCTACATTTAAAATGATGCTTAGTGCACTAATAACTAAATAAAAGCAGATTAAGTCAATGGGATAACCATTTTCACCTGTCATTTCTGGATTTCCCAAATTAGGATGGTCATTTCTTACCTCATGCTATCACTCTTCAGGTCATTACTGATTTCTCTTTAACACCTTGATCCTAATTCAGTGGGTCTACCAAGTGGAAGCTCAAGAAATGTTTGTTCTGTGTTCTGGTTGAATGAATAGGTTTTGCTAGTTCTCCCTTTGCCTGGAGTGTAAGGTCTCTTCTTTTAGAACTAGTATCCTGCTGACAAGGGACTAATCCTTAGAACTAGTATCCTGCTGACAAGGGACTAATCCTTACAGCCCTGATGCTAGTCTGCTTGATTTCCTCTCCCGCCCCCAACATATTGTTGGGGAAAAAAATCAAACATACAGAAAATATGAAAGAATTTTACAGTGAGCTCCTATATACTTACCATCAAGATTCTAACATTAATATTTTACTATACTTGATTTATTCTATATTTGTCCATCTATTTAACCTTGCACACATACTTCTATCATTTTTTTGGTGGATGCATTTCAAAGTAAACTTCCTACATAATTTTGAAATCTCCAGTATTTCTGCTTCTATATTTTATCCATTGATTTGGACTTATGATACTGATAGTAGTCTAAAGTCAGTTCCCCTGTGTGCTTGTAGACTGCTTTCTGTGGGGTGCAGGGCAGGCAGGGAGGTCTGCCTGGAACCTTTTCACTAGCTTCTCATAAAATCCCAGCACTGTTCATGTCTGGATCCAGTCATCCCCAAAGTCCAGATCACCTCCTGTGATTGCATTACGTGGGTGGTAAATTCCCATTTTTCATTTAAGCCAAGTCAGGTTGTATTTTTGTCACTTGTAATCAAAGATTCCTAAATAATTGAGTTTGAATCCAGAGAAATGAGGGGGTGGGGCTGAACTTATCTTAATTCACCTCAATTTTTACTTTTATTCCCTTTAACTTCTTTAATTTTCATGAGTTAAGAATAGAAGATTGGACCTCACAATTTAAATTATATTTACTGTCTATTTTGTCTTCACACATTTCCAGAGATACAAATAAGGTTTTTAAAGGGTCTTCTTGAAGTCCTTCCCAGTTTGAGCACTCTCCACCAACTATCCTCATGTCAATGTCCTAATCACTACTCTTTAACCTTCAACCCTGTCTTCAATTTTAACTCTTCTGCACTATCCATGGGATGAGAACCAAGAGTTTTGAAATCCATTTCCCACTATCTCTTTGCATGTTTTAAGTGGGATTGTGATCTTACTTGGCTCATTTTGGATATGAGGATATCTGACACCTAATTTCATGGAGACTTAGCAGAAACAGACGAAAATAGTTTCCACTTTAGTGTTCTGTTGCACTGACATGTATAATACGTCAGATAACGAGTTCATATTTTGTCAGTTAATAATGATGTTTGTTATAAATGACAGGAAACTCAACAAATAATGGCTTAAACAATAAAAGGAATTTACTTGCTTAAGTGGAAAGTCTAGCTAGAACAGGTTTTAGGTGTCATAGACTTTGATTCATAAACTTAATGATAGCAACAATAATTTAGTTCCATTATTGTCTTCTGCCTTTTGTGGTATTTGCCACAAAATGCCACACATTGCTCTAGAACATTGTTTCTCAATCTTTTTATCGTTATTGCTCCCCCAAGGAGCCTTTTAAGATTTTTTTTTCTCAATGCTCCCTGCCCCAAGTCTTAATACCACAGATATGGTGCATATTTGTTTATGGACTGTATGCCTATTTTATACTTTATACATAAAAAGAGTCAGATATTTTCTCTCTCTCCAATTTTCACCCCCATTGAGAATGTAGGCTCTAGAAATTTTGCTTTTCATGTGACATACACAACTCTGCAGTACAATGACAGAGAGTGTCTCTTTTGGTAGCATTTCAGAAGAGCATGGAACTTCCGTTTTCAAAAAGCCCTTGGCAACTGTACCCTTGAGTGAGCAGTAGGGGACAGGAGGTTTGAGGTTGAAAATATCTTATATAACTTATACTGAGGACTCAAGGAATCATGGGCTTTGAGAAGGAGGAGCTCCCAACCAGAAGAAAAATCTGAAGACTCCTAGGAGGAACAAAGCAGGGAATGTTTGTTTGGTTTGCAACCAACAAATGTTCATTATTCATATGTCTGTTCTGATTGAGCTAAATATCTAGAAAGTATTATCCTTACTGCCTGTCCTAGAAGCAAACTAGCCCAACCTGGTCAAATATTATTCTTTCCAGGCAGTTCAGAAATAGTTTTCTGTTCAAATATTCAAAACTGCAATACACAAAGGATAGCCAATGACTTAGCAGCCCCCCAAATTCATGCATTTCTTAAATATTTGAGTTTATTCCATATTTGCTACTCCCCACATCTTGATCCTAGGTCTTTTGCAGCCCATGGGGCTGCAGAAAGGGTTTGTGTTCCAGATGCCCGTAGTGTGGATGGTAAAGGTAGGCCTCTACTCCCTGTGGAGGTAGTAGAGGCAGGTAGAGTTCCAAAGCATTCTCAACATTACATATAACAGACATTTCTGTTTGTATCTAACTATTTTAGTTTTTACTCTCTCAGCTAAGCTAGCTTCAAGGCAACTGCCTTGATGGTGCCTTTATGTCCTGCAAATAAAATCTCCATTGTTTTTGAAATATTTGATTAGAAAAAGTTCAACTGGTTTCAAAATCCATTCATATTATCACAAAAATTTGAACATTACATTTGCATTTAAAGAAGAGGAAGAGCTGTTAGAGTCTTAAACATGATTTCAACTGTTGCAAATTTTAAAATGGTTCTAAAAGTATTTAAACATTTTTTTTCATTTCTTTGTGTGAACAAAGTTTCTCTTTGATGATGACTATCAAGAGTTTGAAGGGAGCATCCTTAAAGGTCTGATCAGGAATTGGTAGTAGGCATTTAAAGCAGAAAATCTTATGGTAAAAAGTGAAATTTATGAAGGAAAAATGTATTAAAAATTCTTACTAAAATTTTGAAAAATATTTTTGATATTTATATAAATTCAATGCTTAACATCACCTCTAATGTTTTGTGTTTATTGATTTTTTTTAATTTCATAGTATGAGAAAAGCAATTATATTCTTTTATTAAGCCCCAAATAGCTTCAAATTCTTCACAGTTCATCTCAGAATATCTTACAGTGTTATTCTCTATATGAAATAATTGAGAAGCACTAAGAAGCTGTTGCAGTAGTTAAAGCAAGAAATTAGTAGTTTGAACAGTATAGATAGTGGCCATAGGAGTTATAGATAAATGGATAGATTTGAGATATACTCAGGAAATGGAATTGGTGGAATTAGTAATTGACTGGATTCATGGAGGAAGGAGAGAAAGAAAAGAGCGATATAAAGAATGACTCCCAAATTTTTTCACTTGCACAACTTGGATAGGAAGGATGCTATTTACAGAAGCAGAGAAGACTAGAACAAGGTTAGGGGAGAAAAGAATAAAGGAATCAGTTTTAGACACATTGAGCTAGAGGTACCTGAGAGACTTCCAAGTGTAATTATCAAACAGACAGTCAGGGAAAAACATGGCACTAGGGAAACAGATACTGGCCTGCTGACAATAATTTAAGTCATGGAAATGAATGAGGTCACCTAGGGAAGATGTGTCAAGTGAGAAAGAAGAGGACTTAAAACAGAGCCTTAAGGAATAAAATATTTAAGGCATGGGTGGATGCAGAGGAATTGCTAAAGAAATTTGTGGAAAACTAAAAATTATGATGTTGTGGAAACCAAGATAAAAAGGTGTTTCAGTATTCAATACTTCCAGGAAGTTAAACATGAGGTGTCCACATGTGGGTGTGTAAGGTTCCTTACAATATAGACTTGAGTCCAAAATAGGAGAAGAGAGGTCTAGGTCAGGAGCTGAAGACAGGCTTTGCTCATACCACCACATTCTGGTGAACATAATATTGCCAAAGTAGGAGGATGGAATATATTTCCTTTACCAGCTTGTTATCTTGAGTTAGAACTTATAAATATTTAGATACGTAGCATGTGAGCCTTTATTTGTATTCTTGCCCTGGACCCACAAATATTAGGAGATGTTCTGTTTTTTTGTGTGGGTTAGGTTTCTATTCCTACATACTAGTCTACAGGTAAGCCGTTCTCGTCTTGGATTTGCAATTTCCCAAATTTCGCACAGATGTCTCAGCTCAGTCACCATCCCAGAGGTAGTGATGTTAACCTCCCTTCAGCGACATACCCCTTCACTTTCTATCCATTACTCAGTTTTATTTCTAGCCCTTACTTATTTGACATCATCTTATTTAATTATTTAACTCCTTGTTTATTTTCTGTACTCCCACCCCTCCCCACTTCTGGTCATTGGATGTTAGTTAGTTCCACTTGGAACAGGGATTATAAGCATTGTGCTCACCACTGTCTCAGCACCTGAATGTAGTAGACAGTTAATAATTTTCTAAAATGTAAATGAATATCTTTATTTCTAAGCAAATACTGTTTAATCAGGGATAAGGAATGAGTTAATCACATATTTTCTATATTCATTGAGAGAAGATTTAATAAATGGTTAAATTGATAAATAGCATATCAATTATTTATCATGGAGATTTCTTAAGGATTTCTTAAGTATTTTAGAGTTTTGAAAATGCTTTGTTCTCCTAGTCTATTTAAATCTTTCTCCAATCTTAAAATGATTCTTTTTTTTTAGATTTTTTTTTCAAGTCTTAATTTTATTTTTTTCAGTGTTCCAAGATTCATTGTTTATGTACCACACCCAGTGCTCCATTCAATACGTGCCCTCCTTAATACCCACCACCAGGCTCCCTCATCCCCGCACCCCCCTCCCTTCCAAAACCGTCAGTTTGTTTCTCAGAGTCCACAGTCTCTCATGCTTCGTCTCCCCCTATGATTTCCCCCAATTCACTTTTCCTTTCCTTTTCCTAATGTCCTCCATGTTATTCCTTATGCTCCACAAGTAAGTGAAACCATATAATTGACTTTCTCTGCTTGACTTACTTCACTTAGCATAATCTCCTCCAGTCCCGTCCATGTTAATACAAAAGTTGGGTATTCATCCTTTCTGATGGCTGTGTAATATTCCATTGTATATATGGACTACATCTTCTTTATCCATTCGTCTGTTGAAGGGCATCTTGGCTCCTTCCACAGTTTGGCAATTGTGGCCATTGCTGCTATGAACATTGGGGTACATATGGCCCTTTTCACTGCATCTGTATCTTTGGGTAGTGCAATTGCAGAGTCATAGGGTAGCTCTATTTTTAATTTTTTGAGGAATCTCCACATTGTATTCCAAAGTGGCTGCACCAACTTGCATTCCCACCAACAGTACAAGAGGGTTCCCCTTTCTCCACATCCTCTCCAACACTTGTTGTTTCCTGTCCTGTTGATTTTGGCCATTCTAACTGGTGTAAGGTGGTATCTCAATGTGGTTTTGATTTGAATTTCCCTGATGGCTAGTGATGATGAACATTTTTTCATGTGTCTGTTAGCCATTTGTATGTCTTCTTTGGAGAAGTGTCTGTTCATGTCTTCTTCCCGTTTTTTTAAATTATTATCTGTTTTTTGGGGGTTCAGTTTGAGAAGTTCTTTTTTTTTTTTTTTTAAT
>CM052886.1:61600583-61691166 GCA_028534135.1 Potos flavus | reverse complement strand
CGATCCCAGGACCCTAGGATCATGACCTGAGCCGAAGGCAGCCGCTTAACCAACTGAGCCACCCAGGCATCCCGAGAAGTTCTTTATAGATCTTGGATATCAGCCCTTTGTCTGTAGTGTCATTTGCGAATATCTTCTCCCATTCCGTGGGTTGCCTCTTTGTTTTGTTGATTGTTTCCTTTGCTGTACAGAAGCTTTTTATCTTGACGAAGTCCCCAGAAGTTCATTTTCACTTTTGTTTCCTTTGCCTTTGGAGACATGTCTTGAAAGAATTTGCTTTGGCCGATGTCGAAGAGGTTACTGCCTATGTTCTCCTCTAGGATTTTGATAGATTCCTGCCTCACGTTGAGGTCTTTCATCCATTTCGAGTTTATCTTTGTGTATGGTGTGAGAGAATGGTCGAGTTTCATTCTTCTATACATAGCTGTCCCAATTTTCCCAGCGCCGTTTATTGAAGAGACTGTCTTTTTTCCACTGGATATTTTTTCCTGCTTTGTTGAAGACCCCGAATCGGTAAGGAAATGTTCAAAAAGAAAAACAAAGCTGGGGCCATCACGTTCCCTGATTTCAAGCTTTACTACAAAGCTATGATCACCAAGACAGCGTGGTATGGCACAAAAACAGACACATAGACCAATGGAACAGAATAGAGAGTCCAGATATGGACCCTTAACTCTGTGGTCAAAATGATTCACTTTTAAGATATTTCTGGGGACGACTGGGTGTCTCAGTCAGATAAGCGTCTGCCTTTGGCCCAGGTCATGATTCCAGGGATCTGGGATCAAGTCCTGCATTGGGCTCCTTGCTTAGCAGGGAGTCTGCTTTTCCCTCTGCCTGCTGCTCCCCCTGCTTGTGCTCCCTCTCTCTGACAAGGAGGTAAGTAAAATCTTAAAAAAAAAAAAAAAAAAAAAAGATTAATAAAAGATATTTCTGTTTCTAGACTTAGCAAGGATAAACTTTCATTCCTCTTCTTTCCAAATACTCATTACAATTTAATGCATTTAAATTGCATTTTGAAATTGAAACGTTACTGTGATGCTAATGATTGCTTTCAAATATTTTAACGAAAATAGATGTAAAATCAGGAGTGTCTGGCTGACTCCGTTGGTAGAGCATGAAACTCTTGATCTCAGGGTCCTGAGTTCAAGCCCTATGTTGGATGGAGAGCTTACTTAAAAAAAATAAATAAATGAAACAGATGTAGAATCAAATAGAATAGGCAGATTTTTAGTTTTTGAGCTTCTGAGGCAAGCTTAAATATCATAATATATTTTAGCATTAGTTTTTAAAAGCAAAAACTTAATCAGATAAGAACATACTTCAGAAATAAAAATAATCTTCATGGAAATAGTGTTCTTCACTACAAAAGTGCATTCATTAAATGTGTTAGTTCACAGACTAGTATGTCAAATCAGTGTTATTAGGTGGTCTATCTCAGAAGAAATTCCAGAAGCAATTTGGCTTCATTTACGGGAATAAATAAGGGTGTTTTATTTCAAACAGCCTCAGGGAATCACAAATTAAAACTTTCCACTAAAATGGATGCCATCTACTATTCATTATTTCAACAAACAAACCACTCCACTCTGCTGAAGTTGCAATCAGGGTAAGGGACGTATAGTGCTTGAAACCTGCAAGGCTGAGGGGGCCTACTTGCATTCTTATTCGTAAGCAGCCCATTCTACATCTTCCTCTGAGTTCCGCAGTACCCCACAGAGCTACTCTCAGTGGTGCAAAGCTCCATTAAGTAAATAGAGGCTCCGTATTTAGAAGCCATCTCTGGGAATTCAAAGTGTTCTGAGAGGGAAATTGGTACTATCAAGATTAAGGTATTAATGAAAAGTTCTGTTAAATTTCTGTTGGGATGCTAATTAATCTTCTAAAAATTGTTAATCAATTCAATTATGTAACACATTTAAACTTTAACACATGGTACAGGAAAAGAAACAGGATCTTTCGATTATGCCCAGAGGCATTCAGAAATGTAAGGGAAATACGTCTAAACGAAAATCATCCCCCAGTGGTGTTTTAGCTTGATCTTCAATTTTCACTTGTTCTGTCATATTTGATAAGTTTGGGAAATCAATATTTAAAGCTCAGATATTTGAAGAAATACTGGAAGTATTAGAAGAATTCGGGAAATGGAATTATGATGATTATTCTTTAAATGGAATCTCCTACTTGTAGTGCAATAACATGGATTATTAAATTCATGCCGGTAGCTTTAGCTTGAATTGTTAAATAATCCAATAATTTTTTATTATTTGAAGCCTGACTGACCACACTGTCGTTATTGAGCTAAATGAATTACCCTGTAAGTTATGCTATATTCCTATTAATATTACAATATTTCGTTTGTATTGTTAGGAAGATGAATCATATCAAAGTTAAATATTAAAATGTCAATCCATCTTTAAGTCTTAATGTATATGAAATGGTATGTGAAAGTATATAGTACAGTGCCTAGAAAATATGTGGTGTTCATAAATATTAATATGAATGAAATACTAGATAGAGGAACATGATGTGACAACAAAAGTTAGCCACAGTCTAGAGTTCTGTCAGCGAGTATTACTCCTGGAGAATCTGATCAGGTAGGTCTAAAATGTGACTGCGACAGCCTTAAGTTTCTATTTCATAGCCTGGTTGGAGTTGAGAATTGTTAGGGTCACATATAGGTAGCAGCATGTATTTTAATAATTCATTTTGAAGAACTAAAGATTATACATCTTTAATCTTGGGCCTATTTTTCTATTGTTTAAAAGAAGAAAGTTGATATTAGTGATGTTAGTGTTCTGATTTGTAATACATTTCTTTTGGCTGCAATTGAAGACTTTCCAGTAGCATCTGTGGAACAATTCATCTTGGTGAGGACACTTTGATGTTGACTGTAATCTTTGGTTTTATAAACTCAATCACTCAATTTTATTGGTTCACTCAAAGGATGATTAGGCTTTAGATTCCTGCTTGTCAAAACCACTAGTGACCGTAAGAACTAAAAAGCCAATACTATAATATGGTGCTTCTGAGTGAGAGGATGGAGAAAGGGAACCTAGTTCTAATAATAGAATAGATTAACAAAAGAGGCTTGAAAGGGGTGGTGTATTAAAGATTATGGTACAGTAGTGATGAATTCACCAGTGTCCTATGAAATCATTTTACCAACATTCTCTGAACACTTCTGTAAAGACAGTAACTAGCATTGTAACCATAGGAAGATGTTTCATTTTAATGGACCCTTGAGGTTCTTTGTAAAATCACAAAACCCATTTATCTGAAAGTTTAGAGCCAGATTACTAGTCCTAGCTTTCTATTGAGCTATTGAATTAGATTCAACTGCTACTTGTAGCTGCTAACAATCCAGTTCTAGGCTTTTGCATATTGAACAATCAGATGATCAAATTGCTTTTGGGTATATTGGGGTCCCTTAAGAAAAATAGATTAATTGTAACCTTATTTGTTTGCAGGATATTTTTTGAATACGGGCCTTCCCTGAAAAAATATGGAGCCTTTTCTATTTATTTGATGAGATAATTGTACTTTAGGATTGCATCACTATGAATTTTCTAATAGTATATCCTTCCTCATCTGATCATTTATGGGTATAGTGGTGAGATTGTTTGGTTTCAGGGAGAAAAAATTAAAGATGAAATTTAAGCGGAGTAAAACATTTTAAGGAATGCAAGTTCAATTAATCATTAAGAATGAATTTTCAGGGATGTTTAGGAAATAGTCATACTGTAATGAGTATATCAAATATGTTGTTTTACTGTATGGCCATTAAGTAGAAATTGGTAATTTGGGGATGATGAAAAATATTATCATTCAGGTTATGTTAGGGTTTTAAATCTCTTTCTCTTTTTTTTTTTAACTTTCCTAGTAAATACTTGTGTTTCCTTGATAAATGGCACTTGCTTAAGGTTAGTATGTCATTATCCTGATCAAACTAGATTCACAGCCTAAAAAGAAATTTCATTCTGGGATCAAATGAAGCAACTCTTAATCTAAATGAGAGTAAGTTTTACACCTCTGCATATATCCAGATAATTCAAAAGTTTATTAATCAATATAAGCTATCTTCATTAAAAGAGAAATGATAGCATATTTGAATTGACATATGGTGTTTATTAAGCTAACAAAAATGGAGTCATCTTTGGTTTCAATTTCATATAATATTGCTTACCTTAACTTTCTCGCTCAGAATTGATTTCTGCTTTTTCTAAAGGACTCATTATCAACTTTAATAAGCCTCAGATTGATCCCCTTTGCAAAACAAAGAATACATTATTTCCTGTGTCTCTAGCTTAATTTACCAAAAAAAAAGCATATCATCAGAATTGATAATTCACCTCCATTTGAAGCATATTGAACTGACATACAAAAGATTTCTGAAAGCAGCAAAATTTAGCTGTAGAACTGTAATAAGATGTGAAATCTGGGTTAAAAATTTAGTCTTGATGGGCTCCGTGGTGGCTCAGTCTGTTAATAGGCTGCCTTTGGCTCTGGTCGTGATCCCAGTGTTCTGGGATCAAGCCCCGTGTTGGGCTCCCTGCTCAGCAGAGAACCTGCTTCTCCCTCTCCCTCTGCTTGCCACTCTGCCTACTTGTGTGCTCTTTCTATCTCTCTCTCTGTCAAATAAATAAATGAAATTAAAAAAAAATTTAGTCTTGAAATGCCATTAGATTTTGAGAAAGAATGTGGGAGATTTAGGATATGTAGAGAATAAGAAGTTAAATGATTACACTTCTTTCAAGATACTTTTTCACTTTAGATTTTTAACTGACTATATTAGGAGAAAGTGTTGGGATTTAATATATTATTTTTATTTTTGATATTTTATGGCTAAAACTGTATATAACTGTCTCTTAGAAGAAAAAGTCGTATGTCAAAGCCATCCCCTCTTAGCTAGGTTGTCAAAAGTAAACATTAAAAAGTAAAATTGAGAGCTTAGTGCAAGTGAGCTGCTATAGCTATCTGAATTGTTCTGGTTTTATCTGTTCCCGGATAGCACAATCCTAAATCATTTATCCACTCCTCCATCAAGCAGCAGTGAGTTACTGAGTATAGACAGTAGTAGCTACTCTACTACAGTGCCCTTAAAAGTTAGTTAGCATGGTGCTATGAAGTAAGAATTTTATCTTCATATCCTCTCTTTTTACTCTAGAGCCTCTTCTGTTACACCTACCAGTTGCCATTTCTTACCTGTTGTAGCAGACACTGTGAGTGCCATATTCATACCCTCTCAGATTCTTTTAGTATTTCCAAGCATGCCAACTTGATTTTTAAGGGCCAGCTATTACATCTTTGTTGGGGAGCTAACTTTGGGTTACCAAAACTCACTTTGTTGACATGCTTGGGTGGTCTGAAAATGCATGAAAAATAATATTCCTTAGTTGATGTCCCTTAACCCAGTCACCATGCTATAGAGGTATAAATACCAGGCTCTTCATCCCTTTACTGGAATAATTCTAGAGTTTCCCTATGGTGTCCACTGTGGTAGTTGGCTTATGCACCACGTATTAGCTGCCTTTCCTTTTCTTCATTATCTTCTCATTTCCCTGTCAAGGTCACTATTTCAAATAAACCAAGTACACTCAATCCTTGTCTCAGGATTTGCCTTTAGGGGATACCTAACTAAGAACTTGGTATTCTCTAAACAATAATGATAGAGTCTTGGTTGTAGCCATGGAAGTCTATAAAATTCAAATAGTAGGTACGATTTTTTTTTTACTTTTTGAGGACTGAGAACTTATATACCCCAACATATGACTGGCAGAACCTTACTGGGTATATTCAATTGTAAATTCACATTCTAGTAAATGCTGTATTGGATTCACCAAATGATCCACCAAATTGTTCACTTTAATTAATGGAAGTAACTGGAATGATTACATATGCCATTTTTTTAATTGAACAAAATATATTGAACATCCACTATGTTGTCAGGTACTATTCTAGGCTTTAGAGATGACAGCAATTACTAAGATTATGGATTAGTGTTAACTCTCCTCTCTTTTATGGAAACTTAAAGTTGAGCTTATTTTGTTGTTTATGTACTATTCTTACAAATCTTAATAGTTGTTAATAAATTATTGGTTTTAAAACCATAAAAAATAATTGGTTTTACTCAATGTGTTTAATACTTTTCTCTAGTACTTGCATTGCAAAACTCAAAGTTGTAATACATTTCCTCAGTTATGCTTTTCCATATTGATTGCAGCTTACTGATTTTGCATATCTGGTAGCTCTACTTAATCAGTTCTTTTTTTTCTCTCTTCAGTTTCAGATATTTTTCTCTTTCAAGAATGACTTTATTACCGTAGACTCTGTTTCAAGGTCTTTATTATTCCAGTAATGTGTCACTGAAATTAGCATTTTTCAATGTTATCATATTTGGTTCAGCCATATTTATACTTAAGATTTTTTTAAGTCGTTGATTAAGTATAAAAATGCTTACAACTCGGTGCCTGGGTGGCTCAGTGGGTTAAAGCCTCTGCCTTTGGCTCAGGTCATGATCTTAGGGTCCTGGGATTGAGCCCCGCATCAGGCTCTCTGCTCAGCAGGGAGCTTGCCCCGTCTTTCTCTGCCTACTTGTGATCTCTCTCTCTGTCAAATAAATAAATAAAATCTTAAAAAAAAAAAAATGCTTACAAGTGAATACATTTTTATTAAGTAAATAAGTGGCCCAAAACACCAGTAATTCTTAATACTCTGCAGAATAGCATATAGCAGTTTGAAATAAGTGCCACATTTAGCTTTTCACATTTCAGCTTGATTTAAAATTATTAAGTTAAAACTTCCTTAGAAATAAATAAAATTCTTGTAAATGGTTATTGCTTTTCTGTCACATGTCAGGGTAAACATTTATAAATTAAAAGCTGTGGTTTATTTTTCAAGTGCATGCATTGATTGGAGTGTTTACCTGAAATTTTCACTCAGCTGAACCTTGAGGAAATAATAGGAAGTTTATACACACAGAGTCTGTTATTTAAAGGTTTGTACTTATTTATATGTATGTTCCTTTGGAAAAAAACCCAATTATTAGTCATTCTCTGCCTTTAAAAATTTTTTTTTAAGATTTTATTTATCTGAGAGAGAGAGCAAGCGAGAATGAGCACAAGCAGGGTGAAGAGCAGAGGGAGAAGCAGGCTCCCTCCTGAGCAGGGAGCCCAGTGTGGGACTCGATCTCGGGACTCCAGGATCATGACCTGAGCCGAAAGCAGATGCTTAACCGACTGAGCCACCAAGGAGCCCCTGCCTTTAATATTTTTTGCACATAGCAATGATTCGTAACACTCTGTAGTTGGCTTTTTACTTTTCCACCTAATACTCACTTCCCTGTCTAATGGCATTAGCATCTTGGTTCTCCTTTGGAGAATGACCCCTCTCTGTACTTGGGTTTCAGGTGAGGTTAACTGCTCCCCCCACCCCAAGCTTTCAGTGGTGGGAAAACCATCTAGGTGTGGCCACAAAGAATAGTACCTTCCTTTGGTCACAGTGATTGGTTCGGGAGTAGATATGTAAACTAGGTCAGGCTAATCAGAACCAATAGACTTTGGCTAGAACTCAGGGAAAGAGGCATTCTCTTTCTGCTAGGATTGCTAGACTAGTAGTTTGTATACCCAGAGCTACTACTAACTGTTCCTATGACCCTTTGGGGAGACCTTGCTTGAGAACAAAGCCTGTAAGGGAATTGAAGCATGGATGGAAAGAGACGGGATCCTAATGACAATGCCTGAACATCTGCATTCAGAGGTGCCTGGAATTCCACCCCTGAACTATTACTTGCATGAACCATTAAGTTCCAACTGTTCCACCAAATAGTCCCCACTACCCCTTCACAATTTTTGCATTTTTTCTCACTTGCATCTGTAGATTTTGTATTACTGTATACACTATATTAAGCCATTGTTCTCCTTCCCCCAACAAGACTTTTATGATCAAAACGCCAAATACATGGACTTAACATTTTAAAATCTTTTGGCTCTTGGGGTATATGCTAGAGAGTTAACCTTTCTCTTCTGTGAAGCAATAAGAAGAGTCTACGATGTTAAAACCATAGTTAGGTGCTTAAAGGAGAGCAGAGCCATTGAAACTGAGTATGACCTAAATCTGCAATGATAAAGAAGACCTATTAACGCTTAGAGATAGACTGTTAATTCAGTGGATGTATACCAAGTTCCTGCTGTTTTGTTTTTGTTTTTGTTTTTGTTTTTTAGTTTTGGAGGTACTTTATTTTTTTAAGATAGTTTTTTTAATTATTTTATTTTTTCAGTGTTCCAAGATTCATTGTTCATGTACCACACCCAGTGCTCCATGCAATACGTGCCCTTCTCAATACCCCCCGCTGGGCTCAGCCAACCTCCCACTCCCTCACCTCCAGAACCCTCAGTTTGTTGCTCGGAGTCCACAGTCTCTCTTGGTTCGTCTCCCCCTCCAGTTTCCCCCAATTCACCCTTCCTTTCCTTCTCCCAACGTCCTCTATGTTTTTCCTTATGCTCCACATGTAAGTGAAACCATATAATAACTGACTCTCTCTGCTTGACTTATTTCACTCAGCATAATCTCTTCCAGTCCCGTCCATGTTGATACAAAAGTTGGGCAAGTTCCTGCTGTTTTAGGAATGAGAATAGAGCAATGAGCAATATAGATAAAAATCTCTGAAGTCTCGGAGCTGACATTCTTGTGTTATTTCAGAAGCCTTACTACCCAGAACTGGAGCCATTTTTTGGGCAGGTAGCACTCTGGAAGATTTAATTCCTCTGCCTAAACCCAGTGGTTTTCCAGTGTACTTAAATAAAATCCAGAGGCCTTAACACGCTTACCGGTACTGCATAAATCTGGCCCATGTTCAGTTGTCTAAAACCTTATCCAAGAACTTACAATCCCTTACTCATGCTGCTCCAGCAAACAAGCTTTCTTTCCTTCCTTGAACATTCATCTGTCTCACAAACACTCACATCTTCTTTCTATCTTGTCTTTCTCTTCCCCTGACATTTCACAGAGTCACAGCTTAAATGGCACTTTTTCAGAGAGACATTCCCTCTCCACCCACTCTAAAGTGGGTCTCCTTAATATTTTATCTTGTTTCATAGAATTTGTAGTAAGTTTAATATGTATATATTTATATATATTTGTTTTTTAGTGTTTATTTACTACCTCTGCCTCTCTGTGAGGTCAGAGACTACATTTGTTTTGTTCACCACTGAATTACTCAGTGCCTGGCATAGTACCCAACACATTGTAGGGATTCAAATACATTTGTTGCATAACTATGTGGCTTGACCTCAGCCTCTTTAGATTTAGTTTTTACTGTCTTAACCCTTCTTTGAGCCTCATGCTTTCCAAGTCAAGGACCCTTTGTAGCCCTCTTCTTTAAGCTGCTTATCATAGAGGTCATTCTGGTACAGCAGTCATCATCTATTTATGTGATAGGCTGGGCTGCAGGCACCAAACTGGGAGAGTGACCAGAGAAACCTGATGAGATAACTGGAACCAAAACAGAAACTCCGCCCTTCCAACTAGAGTTTTTCAGAGCTGGAATTGAAAGGGACAGGGTAATGCCAGAAACCCATTGGTCATTATGGGAGCACTGAATCCCAAACCTGACTGTGGGCTAAAGAGCTTCAGGCAACAACATGGAAGCCAGTGATGAGACTGGGAATATGAGCAAGTGTGTCAGTGTCTAAACTTGTTTGTTTGGAGTGTGATGTTGGTGTGACTTGGAGGTGGTATGGAGGATAGCTATAATTATATACTGACTGACATACAGAATGGCTGGATAACCAGGCAAAGGTGGGAGAATCAAAATAATCTGAGGTGCTGAGGGTTGCTTTGGAGGCAGTAGAAATGAGATAAGCTGACATATTGCTCTTTCCTATTCCCATCCCATACTGGTTATTTATTTTAGATTGGGTATAAACAGATCCTACCAGCCTACTCTGATCCCTTTTAGACTTCAAGCCTTCTTAGAGGCGAGGTATTAATTTTTTTCTCCAATGTTTCATTATGAAAGTTTTCAAATGTACAGCAAACTTAAAAGTATTTTACTGTGAAACCCAAATATTTACCATCAAGAGTCTAACATTAACATTTTTACTTTCCTTGTTTTATTACATCTCCATACAGTTAGCACTTTATCCACCTATTAATATATCTTAACTTTTGATGTATTCACTGGTGAAAGAAATTGACACTGGTACATTTTCCTTTAAGTGCTTTAACATTCATATCATTAACAAGAGTTCAGTATTTTTTACATTTTTTTCTTTTGAGGTAAATTTTACATATAATAAGTGTAAAAATCTTTAGTATCCATTTGCTGGGTTTTGACAAGTGAATACGTCTATATAATCCAAACCCTATTAAGGTATAAAACATTGCCATCATGTGTGTAAATTCCTTTATATGCTTTATCAGTTGGTTTCTGCCCCAACCCTCAAAGGCCAGGGCTGTTCTGTTTTTTGGGTTTTGTTTGTTTGTTTATTTGGTTTTTTCCCTATCATAGTTTGTAGACAGTATATACAAATTAGGGTCATTAATGAGCCCTTAAATAATCTTTCTTTAGTAGTTATTTGTTCTTCTCATGATTCAAATAAAAATTCTGCTTCCAAAATTAAAAATCAATCAAACCTTGAAAGAAAGAACTTGGCATAGTGTCTGCTTCATAATGAATTTTACCAGTTGGGGCCTAGTGTTGTATTATCTAACTCACATTTTCTCAGGGTGCACCAGATACAGAATAAAGATAGGATAAAGGGTTACAAGTTTACTTTAACAGAAAGAAACAGTATTTCTATGGTTATCACCTCCCCCCATCCTCCCCTCAGCCCCTGCCCCAGGCCACTTCAAGGTCATTCTGGCCTCTTAAATTCTTACCAGTGCTTTTAAGAAGTCTTCATACATGTCATATGTAATCTTGCTAACATGACCAAAATCATCCCTCTGTATTAGCACTAGCTTGTTACACTTACTTGGGTTAAATGGTACTCCTAAAGTCTCTGCTTACCTAAAGATGTATTTCTCAGGATCATCCTTGGTTTCTTTTAGAAATAGACCTTTGGTAACCCAATTGTACTTGTCTTCTAGATATATATACTCAGACATGTCTGAATTTTTTGTGGGTTCATAGCTTGGCTTTATCTTGGTGTCTGCTGCTACTGTTAAAAATGATATCATTGAAAACTAAACCACTGATAAGGGCACACCTTTTTTCTAGTTGTTACTCCTCTAATACCATGGAAAACACTTTATGTTTTATGTTGGCCTTTAGCTTTCATACATTCCTTTTCACGTATTAAAGTGAAGACTTAAGACATTTAAACATTGACACACCTGAATTACTTTCTGCACATTGAATTTGGGCCCTTATACATCATCTTATTAGCACTGATTTAGAAATCAACCAAAAATTTAGCTTCACCTATCACCTAGCTCCTTGGTTTTATCCAAGTAACAGTATTTATTTAATAGTTTAATATCCAATTATATTTTATCTTTATTTGAAAAATGAATTAACAATAGAAAAATGAATGGGCTGGTAAGAAACAAAGGCCTAAGTATGTTAATAATAAAATTAGGACAAAAACTATAATCATTAAAAGAGACAAACGCAATGACTTAGCAATTTCAATCAAAGGTTCATTAGACTTAAAAGGGGCTTGTCTGTATGTTGAGATATATTTTTTAAAAAAGAAAGAAAATATGTGGGATGCTTTAGAAGTATACCACCAAAGACTAGATTTAAAAGGTAAAGAAGAAGGAGAGGTTTTGTAACATTTTACAGCTCTTTGAGAAGAAAACCCAATGTTAAAATAGTTTATCATAATGTAATTTTCCTATTGCTATTTATCAAAATTAATAATGACAAACATACTATATTATTATTTATCCAATGCAGACTTATCCCAATATCCCATAATCTCCCTGGGCTGTTGTCTGTTCCTCCCCTCACACCTTTCCTTCTTCCCACTCTTTCATGAGAACTGACATCCACACTTTAAATATTGATAGGTGTGCCAGACTGCTGTCCAAAAAGCATAAATCCAATTCTTCGGGTAGCAGGAAAATCTAAAAAGAATGTAGGTTTATTATTTTCATGTAAAGAAATTAATATGCTTTAAAAAAGCCTGTATTTAAAATGTTCGGGTAGAGAAGAAAGCATGTTGTATTGAGAAACTATGTTTCAAAATTTTGAAATTGTTGCTTCTTAGAGGTTGGTAGTGTGGTTAGTCTGAGGTAACATAAAAAAACCTGAAACTTAAATGTGTAGGTGTTGGCCAGGTCCAGTGTAAGAAATGCAGTTTGGATCAGGGAAGAGCAAGGGCAAATACATGATATACAAACAAAAATCCAAATATTTAACATTTGAAATGAAATTAAGTATATATGGAGTCGGTTATAAGATGGAGTCAATTATAAGAAATGAGGTGGTTCTGTAGATAGTGACACAGAAAGATATTCTTTATTATATTATTTAGGGCAAAAACACAGACAATAAAACCCTGTTTTTTAAAACAAACACTTTGTGTGTGTGTGTGTGTGTGTGTGTGTGTGTGTGTGTGTGTGTGTGTATCTGTGTGTATGTACCCACACACATTTGTATCTGTGCTCACAGAGATAAAGTGTCTGGGAGGGTACAAACCAAATTGTTAATTGTGTTATTCTGTCGAAGTGAGTGGGTTGAGGTGGTTATACAGAGATTTTTTATTTAATATACTTATGTTTTAACTGACTCTTTTTTAAATACAGCCAAACTGTTTTAAATTTTAGTTCATTTTGTAATGAACTATTTTTTAAAGAAAAAGAGTGTTTTATATGGAAACATGCTGGGCTGCTCCTAAAATGCACTTGTTAATAAATGTGCAGGAAGCATCAGGACATTTCTTGTTTCAATTCTTTACTAATCTTTTGCAAAATAGGCTATGTTAGATTAGCGATTTTCTAACATTTTTAAAGCCATGGAGCCTGTTGTTTAAATGGTGAAAATCAGAGTGAAAATGATGAAGTCATAGTCAGTTGGTGGAACCTGGGAGTGAGGGGCCTCTGCTGGTGTTCCCCTCCCCTTCTAATCTTTTGACAGACCCTAGGGCTTACCAAACACAGTTTGAAATACACTGTTCTCTTCCTGGGATGCTTTTGATTTAGTCCTTCCTGAAGGTCAGAGGGATATCCTAGCTCTGTGATTCTAAAGCACAGAGAATAAAGAATGCCTACAGATAACCCCAGAATTCTCTCTTGCCTTGCAGAAAACACATTTAGAAGCAGGAGACATTCATGTCATGTAAGATAGTTCCAGATGTACAATAGAAGAGACAGTTTTTATTTTGCATTTCTTGGCTTTGGAGTGTTATAATCTTAAAATGCAATCTTTATGATCTATGCCCTTTTTATATCCACTAAATGACTAGAACAGTTGTTTAACAAATATAGGTTCTATACATGTCTGGCTTCTGTACCAATTTTAAATGTAATGAAACAGCTTTAAAAAGTAAAACATTGTTTTGTATTTGTCTAAAAATATCCCTCTTTCAAGTCTAAGCAACTGAACAAAGAAATTTAAAGGGCATAAATACTATTTAATAGCAAAATTTAAACCAATTTTGAAAGACTTATTCTTCTTTTGGGATGTGTACATAATTTTATATTTAGTGTTTCATGCCTAACATTTGATTTCTTGGATTAGTATTAGAAGCAAAATTTCTTATGCCATATTGTTATGCTAGTTTGTTAATAAAACTTGAAAGTTATTTTGACATAAACATACTAGTGCTTTTAAAATAATAGAGAAAGCATATTATCATAATTTATTCACATAGACCCAAGTTTTTGTTCTGTGCTTTAAATGGTTTTATTTTTATTTAAAATGTGTGTGTGTGTGTGTGCGCGCGCGTGTGTATATGTGACTATATAGTGAAGGGAAATAAAACAGTCATAGTACAGATGAAAAAAATCTCAGTTCCCCACAAGGTGGTACTGTGGTTCTTTTACTCTTTCAAAAATCTAAGCATAGAATTGGTATTTCTCCACTTGTCTTCCTTCCCCCAACATTTTACAGGTGATCTACAATTAGATTCTAATAAAAATGAGAAATAATTTTAAGGGAAACTTGATACTTTTAGGTTTGAGGTAAATGGCAAGCAACTAAAAATTCTCTATTTAGTCTTCTTTAGAAGAATTTTTCCCCTTAGCTTTTTGCTTCTTTTTAAAAAGTTCGCATACAAACTTTGGTTATAGTTTTTGGTATTTTATTTATACTTTTTATACTATATATACTATGATAGTGTATGTAGCAGCAGTTTTTGTTGTTACAAAAAATAGCATTATCAGACATCTGTAAAATGTTTCAATAAATGAGCATAAATGTAACTCCTCATTTTTAAGCAATTCAATTTTCTCCCTGTTCTAACCAATCTCAATAAAGAACTTGATCTTAAACCTCAGTTCTATAGGTAAAAATTACAGAACATGGCTTAGAAAAAGACAACAAAACACTTGAGTAAATCTTGTGCTATTTCTTTTTACACTTTATTTTTCAGCTTAATTGAAGATTTGAAAAATATGTTCATATATGAATATAGGGGATCTTATATAAGTTCATTTCTCTCTTAGTAAGAAATTAAGGCAAGTCAGTACAAGACTGGGTTCCAGTTTCAGTTTCCTGGTTCTGCCCGCTGGTAGCTTGTGTCGTTCTTGAGCCCTTGCATAGATTTCTGGGCCTGGCAGAGGGGACACAATGACAAAGATAGCACGGCAGCCCTTGCATATAGGGCAGCGGTGCTCTCGGGGGTCCTGCATTGCAGAAAATTACTGGTTGGAAGTGGGGCGAGGGCACGTATATCTTGAGACCGCCTTTACATAGTAAGCAGAGCTCTTCCTTGACTGCTTGATTATTTGAGGTAGCCCGGGGGGCGGGCCAGCGGAGATGACAGGGATTTGCCTTGGGAATCCTAAAGTCTAGGAAGTGGAAACAAATCTTTGATGAATTTGTTGGCTACAATAATGAATATGGAAGGAAAATGAGAAATGAAAAAAAAGTAAAAGGATTCTGGGAGAGATTGGGGAGACAAAATCAAGGGAAAACACGGGATCAAAAATAACAGCAAAAGTCAGGAAAGAGAGAAGGAAAGGAGATCATAGAAGAGGAAGAAGCGGAATTGAACGAAGACGGGGCAGGGCACTAGGAGTTCGAGGCGGGGCGTAGGTCCTCTCATTTCATCCCACAGGGAGCCGCGGAGACAGCATCTTCGGTCCTGTTTAACGGGTGGGAATCATCGACCATAAGAGGTTAGATAAGTGCTCAAGGTCACCGAGCTAAGTACCAGAGGCAGGATTCTCACTCCTCCTCGACCCGGATCAGGGTCTGGCTGGATCGTGCCGGGGGCCCAGGGGAAAGGGCGCGCAGGGCAGGCAAAGCGAAGGACCGGCTCCAGGAGCGCGCAGCGGAGGCGGCCGGGCGGGGAACGGTCATTACCTCCCCAAGCAAGGGCGCTTTTCAGGGGCGCAGCCCGAGTCATCTCTAGCCATCCTCTCCCCAGCCGGAGTCTGGGCAGAGGAGTCACGGCGAGTGGCACTGGGCTTCTGCAAGGGGAGAGGCGTCTCATCCCTCTGTTTCCCGTCGCATCCAGATTCTTCCCGCGCCGCACTTGGGTCCCCCAATCAAGCCATCGCAGGGTGCCTCCGCTTTCCCTTTCGCGGCTTGCACCTCCACCCCCACCTGGACCCACCGACTGGCTGGCTGCGGACAGACGCTGTTTCGGGTGGGTGCCCAGTTAACCACACGCTTCGGGCACGGCTCGGAGGACAGTGTTTCCCAGCGCCTGTACTCACACTCTGTGGTGGATTGTACCTGTCAATGAGACCAGCAGACACACAGAATCCGGGGTTATTTACTGGCCTCATGGTAACTTACAGGAGTATACACAAATAAGTGAGTAGAGACTTGTGCACGTCATAGAAGGTAAAAACAAAACAATCACAAGGAAGAGTGATGACCAGTTTGTATTGTAGGTCAATGTGGTTTCATGTTATGAGCATCAAAATTCGATGAACATCTCCTGCCAATTCTTAGTGATTATTCAATGATTATTAATTGACGAGACACCTTTCACCTGAAAATGGCTTGTCTGCATTGTCTTTCTTTGCAGAGAACTGCGAATTAAAGTTTCTTTGTTAGGGAGAACAAAGAAGAATCCAAATTATTTTAAGGAGGCTTTAGCATTTGACTTGGCAAACCGTTTTGCTAAAAGATCAACCTTCGCTCTTTGATTCGCCCCCTCTCTGTCATAGCCTCAGTGCAGGCTTGTCTTTGCAAGGCTAATGCTCCCAGCTGGTTTGGGGCCCGGCTCAGAGTTTAGCAGTTTAGAAGTCACAGGAGATTTAGAAGCCTCCTAGCACATACAACCTTTTACTTTCACACAGGAGGTAAAAGAGGCCTGGAGAAGTTAAGGGCATCTTGCAAGTTTGTGCCAAAGCATGGGACCAACACCAGGTCCCCACCCTTGTGCTCTGCTTCTTTGTTAGAGTTGTGGCCAACGGTTCCCATTGTCTCCCTTCACTTGGCACCCTACCCTATGCTCATCCTCCCTCTTGGGAGCCCAGTAAAAACTCCCTTCTTGGAAGTTTGTCAAGAAGGCAATGTCTTCTTCCTTTTCATCTTAAAAATTATTTTCTTTTGCTGTCAGATTCATTCTGACATAGATCAGGGGTGGAAAAGTGTGTGGTATAGAATAGAGTCATTAGTAAATCCATCTCGTTTTTTGTTTCATTTGACAGCAACACATTAAATTAATCCCTGTCCAAAAGAATCACATTAAGGGAGCTGTCAATGCTAATCCCCAGCTCATTGTTGCTACCTAGCTCAGGGTTGATTTTAATAGGTCGCGCTGACATTTGTTTCTTCAGAGACACATCGGTGACTTCATCCAGACCCAAATCTGTTGGCATCAAGTGGAGGCACTGGCAAATTTTTACGGACCTTGAATTCTCTGGGTTTCAAGCTTGGGGTTTGGGCTCTTGTTGGAAACACTAATTCACATTTATACATCTAACCGAGTAAAGATGCTTATAACAATAAAAAGAAAATAAGGTAGAAGCCTTGAGGAAAAACAAAAAGGTGATTTACAAAAAAATTTAAAACCGGAATGATACTTTTGTTCTTATACTTATTTGTAGCATTCTGTATTCACTAATACTGTCATCTATAGATCTGATTGTATACAAACCAGATTTAAGATGAGAAAAAAATGAGAGATAAAATGGTTGCAAGAAGAATAGATTACGTAGACTAATGAAAAGGGGAAAAGAAGCAAGGATGAGAAAATCTGAAGAAACATAAAAGATCCATAGAAAAGATGGAGAAAAAAGGGAATTTACTAGCAAGGAGGAATAACATTTAAGCAGTAATTTGAATAAAAAGAATTTGGGCAGTACAGAAAGTAAGAAAAATACATTATAATAAGATTAAAATGTTAATTTAACATTTGGAAACTATGATTATAAATTTTTTTCTTTAAATGTAATCTCTCTGCCTCTCTATCCTCTGTTTTCCATACCTTCCCCTAAGCCCTGCACACTGATATGGATTATCCAGCTTTGTGCTTATGACATTTATGGATTCCAGATCTGACAATCATATATTAGCCTTTGTCTGGGTGGCTGAGAAGAGGCAGAGGACTGATCCAATCTTAAATCATTTAACCTGTTCTTAGAATATGCCTCTCACCTGGTTATTCTTATTTTTGTAGATATTTGGCGAGGTTTTGAAGATGAAGTAGGAGCTAAAAATTGAGAAGGTGGGCATCCATTATTTAACAAACTTATGCTAAGTAAAGTGAACTAATACTGCAGATTTGCTATATCCATGTATACCAGAAAATAGCATGTATATTCTATTTTTACTAATTGAATTATACTTTATTCATATTGGAAAGTAATATTGTAAATCTTTTTTGTCAAGTGAAAACTCACCTCTGCTTCAGTTTTATTCCCCCTGAAAATCTGTATTTTCAAGTAAACATGGCACAGTTATGCCTCTTACTTTCAGGATTTTAGTGATTTTAATTTAATTTTACTTTTACTATAGTTTTCATCTCCTTTTGCGCCCTTTATCTCCTCAGAATTACCTCTGAACATAACCATTTAAAAAGTGACTTTTATATAATCCCTGTAAAACACAGAACTATCTATTGAAGGCAATTTCATTTATTTAAATGATTGAACAACTGAGGTTCATTCTCAAAAAATGAGCTAGGGTTTTTGTGGTCTACATAATAAGACTACCAAGGATCAGTAAGAAAAGAACTATGCATGCATTCAACAATCTCTAGACAAATGCCAGGAGTATGAGGAATAAGAACTTAGGTTCATATTGCATCAGTGGACTAAGACCTGGTTGACATTTTAGAAATTGGTGGGCTAGAGCAGACATGAGTGGAATGCTAAAGCTCCAGGTACTCCACTGCTTTGTACTCAGCACTATGTCTTGTACATAGTAGGCATTCAATGAATAATTTTTACATCAATAATGAATGTTTGTGTAACACATTCATGCAGGAGAGAATGTAGGATGGAATGAATACAGATAGGAAACAAAAGAGGAGGCCAGAGGGGTGGCAGAATTGGACATTTTAGTGTAGAAGTGGGCATAATTGGTGGTGTTTTACTGGGTTGCAATAACTGAGGAATTAAAGCAGAGGGTAAAGCTGGTAGGCAATAATAATGCAGTGGACATGTGAGTACTTAGCCTTTGGAAATGTATACATATGCACTGGTCACTTTATTCATGCTCAGATAAGAGCTTTGCCTTCAAGGAATATGTATTTTAAAGGAAAAGCATATGTTTTTGAATTTAGATAATTCACTATGGGTAGTGATGTATCAGGAAATGACTTTTAGTCATTGAACTTCTGTGTGTACCTCATGGTTCTGTGCAATGGAGAAGAGCTCCTCTCTTTCTTCTCTGCTGGATGGTGGAAGCAGGGAATTCCTTAATGCCAAACCATTGGTGGTAGATCCCAAGGCCACTGGTGGAAGCTGGGGTGGGGCTTGGGGGCTGTTATCAGTTTGGTGGTGACTGCGGTGGCAGTGAAGTTATAGGGTGGGAAACTTTTTAGTAAACCCCGAGTAACTCTCCAGAGCCTTAGACCATTTCCTAATACCTCCTCCCATCCACCAGTCCTCCTGTTGTTTTCTTCACTGGCCCAAGGGTTTGTCTGCATGCTTTCCTTTTCCACATCTGTTTCCTATGGTTTTTGTGTGGGTTTTTCTTCATTCTGTGGTGGAATAGAGCCCTGATTCACTGCTTTTGCCCTATCACCCATCTGACCTTGAGGCAAATACAACTTTTTTTTTATTTTTAAACAGGATTGTTTTTATTAGTAATGATGGGAAAGCAGGGGGTAGATAGAGGTGTGAGGGTATCCCCATTTTTCCTTTCTTTTATACAACTAATTTTTATGGAATCAAAAATATATATAGAAGGATCTAAATCGGAGGCTAAGTTTCAAACTTCACTTTTGTTATTTGTCACAGGAGTTGGGGTAGACGTCAGGGAAAGGACAAGGCTTCTGAGATGATGGTGAAGATTTGAAGCAGGTGTGGGCACTGCTGGCCATGTCGCAGGTTGGACTGGGTGGCGAAAGTCAAGGATAGGGAAGAAAAAGTCAGTTCTGGGCCTCTGCTCTCCACTCACCTCTCCTCACTTGCCACTGCTTCTGAATACAGGCTCCCCAGCAGCTCCCCCCCCCCCACTCTGTCCAGGACAGCAGGGGGCAGGGTGAGAAGTCAGACACACAGGATTGTTTCTAAGTGTTGTTAATTTGACCTCCCATTACTGACCTGTGGCACGTTTCCACAATATTGTTTTCTGGGTTAGTAGACCAGGTTATGGAATATAAAGAAGGCCCAAGGGCGAAAAAGGAATAGGTAGGAACTTAAATGCTTTTAGTTTTGTTCTATTGCTTCTAAGTTTTTGGAAAAGACTATAACTGACAACTACAACCCATTTTCAAACTTAAATTATATCTGTGCAATTTAGGTAGAAAGCCCCTGGGCAGATATGGTACCTTTTTTCTGTGCCTGCCAGGGTACTAAGCACATTGAAGGCATTTAACAAATAATGATAATAATTTAAAGCAATGGGAGCATTGGGTGTATAGGGAGATAAGAAAGTGGAAGACTGGGGCCCACTAATAATTAATAATGTCTCAGGAGGTGGTCCTACTGTTTTTGGATTTTAAATCCCCTTGTTCAATTTCTTGCTGGAGCGAATTTCACACAAAAAAGAATAATCTTTAATTTGATACTTAGTCACTTCAGTGTCCTGTGCTGAGCTGGCTAAGATTGCATATTCTTATGAAAATATACGCATTCATAATCAGTCTGATAATGTTCCTCCCCAGGGCTTCTAAATGCAAAAGCAAGAGATCATATATTCAGATATGTGCCTTCAAAGTCATAGGATCATCTGAGAAGTTCGCATTTCTCATTTTTCACTTTTTATTCTTGGAACTGAAAGGAAAACAACACAGCGAAAACTTCTAATTAAATACATAATGAAACAAGGCCCAGCACCTGTGAGTTAAGGCTTTACCAGGAATGAATTCTTGTCCTTTTACGTGATAGGCTGAATTGACAGACATTGTAATAAAATGACAGGATAAATAGAGTATGCTTTTGATTAAGGTTTGATTACCAATTATTTTGCTGCTCCCTGTGCTTACATCCTGAAGATTTGGAGTCTGCATTTATTTATTTAGGTTAAAATATTCAGAGACCCTAGGAAAGGCTACCCCCAAGGAAAGATTGGAAAAAATGCAAAGTGTGTCTTCTGTGCCCATCCTTTATTTCGGTGTGTTCTTTTTCCTATGTCTGTTATACCGTATAACACCTGCCTTGGGTTTGGTTTAGACTTTCATTCTCTTCTCTGGGTCAAAGGTTGTTATTCTTTGTCTTTCTAAACCAACTCCATTTCATTTTAGATTTGGCTTTCATAATATTTTTGAATCCTTCCTCTCCTCTATATCCTCTTTTCCATGGTCTTATTTTGAGACTGCACCATCTCTTGTCTGAATTACTGCAATAACTTCTTGACTAGTTCATTCAGTCTGGTCTTCTTGTATCCCATCCTTCACCTCCTGTTAGAGTTTTGTTTTGTTTTTTTTTTTTTAATTTATTTTTTTCTTAAAACACAGGTCTGCTTTTGTCTCTCCTCTGGTTAAAAATTTTGACACCCCACTTGCATCAGCTCTCAGATAAAAATCATACTCCTTAGCAGAGCATAAAGAGTACCGTGTCATCTGGTGCCTGGCTATCTTCCGAGCATCATCAGTTGCTACCTGACCATGGATCTTTGTACATGCATCTTTAAAAAGGCTGCTTTTCTCCATCCATACCTTTGAAGATGACAGTCTGTCTGCTTGGATTGCATTTTTCGCTTTGATTCTCTGGAAGATGCCTGCCCTTCCTTCAAGGCTCACTTTGAAATTACCTTACTGAATTAAAGGTGGCAATTATTTCCTCCTCATTCCCACACTTCCTTTTAGGAGAATCTGTCCTTGGACTGGGAGAGGATTAAGTCAGATTTTCTTTCCAAGAATTGATATTGGGATAGAGAGAGAGTGAATTAGTTGGCTATGGATTTTGGATGAGTAGGGTCTTATGGTCTCAGGGGTTGATGTGGTCATATGTGCAAGCCAAGAAAGTTGATCTATGGGAAAAGGTAGGAAAATGGGAGCAATTGCAGAAAAAAGCATATATGAGAGATGTGGTAAGAAAGAGAACAAGTGGAGAGCTGTCTTGGTTTCTCATTGGTTTCTTAGTTGTTGTTAGAGTCCCTCTTGAGACTGTAGTTGCCTTTTAGAAACTCTTAGCTATTTATGCTAATATATTCTTTATTTAACTTGTCCAATCGAGTTTCTGTTTTTTGTTAAAAAATGATTCTTTATTGAGACTCATATGCAATAAAATGATAATATATATATCCATCTTCTCCACCAGACAGTAAACTCCCTGATAGTAGGGATACTGTTTTATTTATCTTGAGATCCCAGCCATTAGAGTCTAGCTGTGGTAGATTGACAATAAATGTTTGAATGAATGAATACTAACCTCATTTTTTCAATGCCTTTTCTAACAAAGAGCTTATGAAATTACAAAGTGGCGTTGCTATCATAGTGGATGATAAAGTGTTAGGTCTTCTGGTAACATATTTGTATTTTAAGAAGGGATTTCTGGAATCAATCGTTTGAGGTACAGGAAAAGCCACAAAAGTGGGAATTTATCAGTACCGGATTTCTTTTTTTTTTTTTTTTTATTACTGTATTTCTTGGAGAGGTATTTTAGGAACCTTTCAATGTCTGAAATTATAACATACCTTTGTTCAGGGCCAGTGGGGTGTAGGGCCAAGTGCAGGAGGAACTGTGTGAGGGACAGAAGGACTCCTTTCCTGTAGGGACTGATGAAGTGGGAAAGAGGACTGGGACCTTACAGCCCAGAACTGAATTTATTTCCTTCCAAATGTTTTTTTATAGTACAGATCACCCAGGAAAAACAGAAAATAGTTTTAGAGGAATGAGTCAAAATACTGAGTTATTTGAGGTAACATCATGATGTGGAAAGTTCACTTTGTGAATCAGTGTATTGCTCCTTAAATATTGTTATCTCTAATAATACACTCTCTAACACTTTCTGCATTGGTATTACTGATCAAAAGACACCTAACAGACATTAAATAAACAATTATTTTCTATGGCATAAGTTAAAGAGGATGTTGTCATATAATAGCCGAGACCTCGTATAGGAAAATCAAATGGGACAGATTATTGAAATTAGCCTGAGATGAATGTTTCTCTCTCCCAAATTTAAACTTCCCAGATTCTTAGGTCATATAATTCTTGATCTCTACTTTTAGTAGTGAGGTGTACATTTTTACCCTCTTTTCTTCTTGATTTACAGTATTACATTGATAAGCCTTCACTTTTTTGGCTAAACCAAGACTCCTCTTTCCTTCTTTTTTTTTTTTTTTTGTTGTTGTTGATTAAACCAGGACAATGAAACTGTCATTTCTCAAACTGCCATCCTCATTAACTGGCATTTCTCTTAGTACAGATACCTTTGAGAACATCAACCCGCATCAGGCCAAAGCCTATTTAAGTCAAGGCCTCTTCTAGACAAACCTTTAAACAGGGAATGCATCCTTCTTAATACTATTCTGGTACATGCACTAGCCATTGGAGGCTGGCTTTATTTGAGAATTTAATAAATTCTACTTGTGGTTTAAGGTGATGTTCCTTTTAAAATTAAATGTAATTATAATAGGGTACAGGTACAATGTAGGCATGTTGTTGGATAAACACATAAATTTATGGATGCCTAACAGATTCTGTGCTTATTCCTCCCTAGTGGAAATGTTTATCAGCTCTAGTAAAACGTATATGCACTATCCTCCAGAGAATCTAAGAACCTAAATGGAAGTTGAACAGCTGGACAGAATGCCAATGTTTTAAAATATAGCTGGGGATCAAAGTTACAAAGCAAAAAGACCTCTTTAGCTTCAAAGGTAGCCAATTAAGTTGCAAACACTATTGATAATAGTTGCTTTATTCAGAGCCTTATTATATAAAACACCATGCTGTCTTGAAACTGAAGAGGTTGCCGTGCAGTCATCTCCATAATCCATAATTGAAAGAATCATAAATGTAACAATTATTTCCCTCTATGATTGCTTTCACAATTTCTTGTTCTCTGCAGGATCCTTGTGTTTTTTTTTTCTTTCAGCTCATTGCAACAATCGAGCAATTATGGTGTGATTCATATTTAAGATTAAATTTTGCATGTCTACTGAGGTATATAAAAAATCTCTATTTTTCAAAATTGTGAGCTCTGTTTATATGATCAATCAACTTTTTAAGTAAGTAGTATTGATTGCAATATATCCTTTATAAGTAATATCTATTTGGCCTAAATTTTTTATCAATTAATGGCTTATAACAAAACAATGTGATTAAAGATGAACATAAATAGTATAATATTCAAATTGGAAAAGCTACTCTGTATGATGAAAAAAAAGATAAGAAATAAAAGCAATTCCATATGTCGTATTCTAACCTAATCTTTAGAAAGCCCTGTCATCCTCCAGAAGATATTTCTGGCTTTCAGTACTTTAAAATATTAGTAATGAACTAAATGAAGATGTTATTACGTATTAGGTTCGATATTTTCATTCTGTAGATATCATGCAGTAACAGCCGATGCTTACATATCTACTTTTTCTTCCCTATATTTAAGGAAGTTCAGTTAATATTTGTTTAAGAGTGATTGCTCACCAAGCTTGGATTGGAGACTGGCCAGCTTCTTTGAGAACCCTGATTTAATGGTCGAGTTTAAGGAGAGAGGTAAAACTCTCTTTCTTCTTGCCCACTCCCCATTCCACTTCATATCTAGTGGAAGAAGAGAGAGTAAAACTAAGTAGGGAAGAGGAGAGGAAAAACTAAGGGGAAACAAGAGCATAGTTCCAGAGAGGTTCTCATCATTTTGAACAAGTGAAATGAAAGTAGCTCTCCACATGTAAGTTCAAACTCTTTCTATTAAAAAAGAAAAAAAAGCCATCAAAGTATGTCATCTTAACCAAAGCTAATAGCACTTTGTAATATTTTAGACTTTGCTTATAAAACATTCAAATATTTCTTTTCATTTATAACCTATATATTTTAATGAAAACCTTCATGTTTTACTTAACTTCAGAGGCCATCTAATTCATTCTCCTAATTGTATAGGAGAACTGCTGAGTATTCTATATTATAATTAGGGTAGTTATATACTTTATTGTCCAAATCTGGACACTGAAAATAAAAGAGTTTGCATGAATAATTACTCCAGGACAACAGGTATAAACTGGGTAACTAGGATTTATGAGCACCTTTCTTATAAAAAAATAGGAAGTAAGATTGCCAAGCTAAGATTAAATCATTAAAATTCATTTAATTTTTTTTATTCTGCCATTATGACCGAGGAAAAGTTAAATTGGCTATTCCAATAATAGCTAACATTTCTGTCACATATTATGTACCAAGCAATATTATCAGTATTTTACTTGCAAAAACATGATTAAGTCTCATGATAACTCTGTGAGGTAGCTACTCTTGTCCCTATTTCATAGATGAGGAAACTGAGGTCTAGAGAGGTTAAATTACTTGACCAGAGCTACAAAGCTAGTACTAAAAGAGGTGGGATCCAAAAGCTAGGTACTTTGGCTCCAAAGTTTATGTCTTAACCATCACCTTATTTTGTCTCTCATGCATCCAGCACTGATGGTTGTGGAGACAGGTCTTGAATAGCAGTAGATTTTGAGGGGCTGAACAGATCTCAGAGGTTTGCAATCCTAGGGGCCATAAAAAATCGGAAATCCAGGGTAGGAGGTTGTGAAGTGGATGCTTAGAGACCAATAAAAATGCCTGGTATTGCAAATCAGAAATTATAGAATGAAACTGCAGTTATGGATGACTCTTGGTGTGCTTCCTAAGGTGTGGATCTTATGCATGCTTTAAGGAAGCAGGAATGATAACCACATGGTGGGCCCAGGGCAAGCGGAGGCAAAAGGAATAACTGACTTAGATGAGGAATAAAAGCATGGAATAGAGACTCCTGACTATTCTTTGGTCTACACATGAGCTATGTATACAAACTTGGCTTCAGTTTTTGTTGGTAGAAGGGAATGACTTGCTCTTGCTTCTAGTAAATAAAAGAATGAAAGAAAGCTGGTGAAAACAGGGACCAAGGGAGGTTTTGAGTCAATGCGCTGAGGTTCCTTGGCACAGCTTCCAATCCCTGCTACCGCTAAACTGCTGGAAACCACACAGAGGTTTCACAATGCTGAGTTTGTGTGAGAAATCACAGAGAAACCACTGGATCCATTATTCCTTGATTTCCTGTTTTCTTTATAGTAGGGAATTATGAGATTCAAGCATTGGGAACAATATACTGCCAGTTCTAATGTAGGTTGTGTTGATCTTTTTTATTTAAAAAAAAAATTTAGTTAAAGATTTTATTTATTAAAGAGAGAGAGAGAAGGAGAGCATGATCACGGGGAGCAGTAGAGGGAGAGGGACAAACAGACTCCGTACTGAGCATGGAACCCGTCTTGGGGCTCTATGTGGGACTTGATCCCACAATCCTGAGATCATGATCTGAACTGAAATCAAGAGTCAGATGCTTAACACACTGAGCCACCCAGGCACTCTGGGTTGTACTGATGTTTTAGACAGTTATTTTCATCTTTCATAACCAAGAAATCTCTGGTTCTAATCATTTATCATATTGATTTTGGTGCAAATATATATTTATTACATATATTTTTACAGCCTTTGACATATTGTTTCGAAGTTTTCCTTTAAGAATATGAGAATACATTCATTCACCTCTTTTACTGACAATTTACTCACCTAGTTTCAGTTGTTTTATTCATTAAGCTGCTAAACTTAATCTTGATTGTGTTGGTTAATCTTATTGAGGATCCTTTTTTTGTATAATGATACCATGAGGAGAAAATAATTCCTGTCTTCAAAATATAAGAGCCAAAAAGTAAAACAAAACAAACAATAAGCAATGTAGCAAAAAGCAACATAAATAAAGGTAGATTATAATAGAATCACTTATATTAAGTCTCAGTTGTTATAGATTAAAAGGGCATTCATTAGGTATTTTCTCCTATTCTAATCTGTTTGAATATTATTATTTTTGCAAAATGGTCAAGTATAATGATAAAAATCTGAAAGAAAAATCCTAATATCTTAAAAAAAATAAATAAAATCCTGAATTTTAGATTATATTTATAAAATCCTGAATTTTAGATTATATTTTTTTCATGTGCACTATTTTAAAAAGCCCTCTAGTTTTAAATTAGAAGAGAAATCAGAGGTTATCTAATTCAATCTCCTTCATAGTGTGAGCAACTGAGGATCAGAACTTTTCAGGTCTTGCCTAAGTTCACTTGGGAGCACAAACAGAAACAGGGTCCCTTAGTCTGCAGCCCTTTCAGTAGTTTTCAAGTATTTTGTTTTTTAAGTATTCACTTAAAATACAAAAAAATAGTATCATGTGAATAGAATACAGAATGTACTCTATAAAATTAATGTTGAAAGATAAAGGCAAAAATCTAATTCAGGAAAAATGTAATTTTTTTTTTTTCTCTAACAAAAATAATACATTCCTCTGATGCACACAAAGCACCAGCCAAAATCAGCAAACTGCATAAATAATTCTAAATTCTAATCTTGCTTTTGTTGCTGTCTTTGTGCAGTATTTGGTAGGTCAGTTCACCTCAATGAGAGTTACCCCATGTATACAATAGGAAAAATAATGTCTTTATTTTTTGAGGTAGAGAAAACGCTATCTTCTTCTTCTTCTTCTTCTTCTTCTTTTTAATGAATCAACAGTTGGAAGGGAGCTTAAAAATTCCATGTTATGGACATACTATCATGTTTTGATAAGAAGCAAATTATTTGAAGTACTAACAATATATAGTTAAGCAAGGCAGAACATCTTTAAGCATGATATTCTTTGTTTATGCCTTTGATTTCAATTCTACTCTTTTAGATAGATTTAAATATATTTTCTGTATATGTTTTTCTGTCTTAACCAAAATCTTTTTAGAAATAAATTGTGTTGTAAAACTACAATAACTTTCCTCAACTTAGTAAGCCAAGCTAAATCATGCAAGCAATTTCTCCCTGAATTCTTGCCTTAGCTCAATGGGCTATTGCCATTGGTCGCATTAATTGGGTAATTACTGAATCTCCATTACTTTCTGACATTACAGCTGAACCACAAATAAGAGAGCACAAACACTGAGGGTAAATTGTGAACAAATAGCACAGCTATTTAACTCTTTTTGTGTACATATGTTTATATTTTTTTAGAGGTTGGGGCAGGCTTTCATTTTAGGTTAGAGAAATAAAAATGAAGGAAGGACCCAAATAATCTGTTTTGGAGTAATATCTTTCTTAAATTAAATGCTTAAATTATAATATTAGAATAGGCATAATCCCAATCCATATTTCAACTTCAGCACATGTAAGACTTATAGACATTATTAAAAATACTTGATGCCTTTTCATGGGAACTAACATCTAAATCTATTTGACAAAGTTCTGTTTGCTATACTTCATTTGCATTGTCTATTGTACAGAACAGATAAGATGCTAGTCATCTTGTTCTTTATTAAAGGCATATCCATTTTAATCTTGAAGACATAGGTTTGAGTCAAAGAACTATCTTTTAAGTAGAATTATTCCTTGGATTTAATATGTTGGTGCTTCTTTTATGGTTCTGATTGTATTTTTATTTTAACCATTAGAGGGCACGTTAGTCCAAGAAATATTAAACAAAAAGCATAGCAACAAGAAGGAAATAGACTTAGAAGTAGTAGGCAGAGAAAATTTATGTATTTAACTGTGCTTATGTTCACTCATTGTCATTTGCAACATAATTTACCATGTTTTTTTTTAATCTGAAAAGAATTCAGGTATATATATTTTCAAGGAAGAAATAACTCTTCACTTTTTATTGCTAGCTACTAGTCCTAGGAGGATGAGGTTGGCCTAGTTGAATTTAGCAAGGTTGACTATTATGTCACCAAGGAGGACATAATAAATCATGGCATTTGAAGAACATCCTGAGTTCAAAGTTATATCCGATTAATTTATTATGAAATAAGTAAATGCCAGTCCCTGGTTTTGTAGTTAAAAACAAAACCAAAGCAAAAAAACCCACCTAAGTGTGAATGAATGCAGCTCAGCAACTATGCTTCACTTGCAAGTATTCATAACCTTTAAAATTGGATACAAATTACAGAGAGAACAATGGATGGCCCCAGAGTGAACAAAAGGCTTTATTTCACTAGAAATGCTTGGCTGAGGTCATAAACTGCAAGAGGGCAGGGAGCTCAAGAGGCTTATGAATGACTGCGGAGTCTCAGAATGAGTTCATTTGTTTTCTATCGGCAGCAAACTGTTATTATTTCTAATGTTCAGTCTTTGCTTTAACGGCTGCAGGTTTTAATCTGTAAAGCTGAAATAGATACCAGCTAGTATTTAATAATAATGCTTTTATGACATTAAGTTAAAAGAATACTTTAAATGATTAATTCATTAATTTATTTAATAAAGCTAATCAGCACCTGCTAAATTTCAAGTTCTGGGCTAGGTGCTGGGGAATAAAGAGACTAATACATGGTCCCTGGCTTGAAAATATGCTTTTTTTTTTTTTAAATTGCCCTGTGATTTACAGAGAAATAAATCAGCAAATACCTGTAGTATATGATAACTTTATATATGAGTGGAGAATAGAAAAGAGATTTATTCAACCTATTACGAAAAATATTTTACATTATATTTTTAAGGGAACTGAAGGTATAGGCAAAATCATTAGTATATACTGTCTTCAGTTTAAGGCTGCAGAACTGCTCTGGTAATATTTTTTTTCTGAGAGTCAATTATACAATAAATCATAGTAATTAGTTGCATAAAACAAGGTAATAATGTAATTAAAACCAAAATATTTACTTGCTATAGAAGATACTTTTATGCATCTTAATTCTGCTCCTTGCAAGCTAATAATACTCTATAGGAATTTCTGTGTGGCTTTTACATCTGGTGGTTGTGGAATTAGCATGTACAAAGAGAGCTCAGAATTATGCTTTAATTATGATTTGAATGATGATTTGAGTCTGAGCATGAGTTGTCAACAGAATTGTGAGCTGGGGGAAAAGAGATAAGGACTGTTAGTGGGATTAAAAAGTATATTTGCAGTCACTTACTTTAAAGTGCCTTTTGTTTTAAAAGAAGTAATTAATGTTAGGAATTAATTGGTTCAGATTCTTGATTTTAAAGTTATCACTTGGTTGCTAAGATGAAACCTTTTCAGAATTACTACACGATATGCAATGACAGGAACATTTCAGTTGAAAGGTAGAAAACATAATTGAAAAGCTAGCTTTTGAGTGCCTGGTTATCACCCTAATTGATAGCAGATGAGCCCAAGGAACTGAATGATGTAGGTCAATAAAAAATTTATTTAGCTGGATTTCACGTTATGATGCATGGCTTCCTCTAAGAGCTAAATATTTTTACTGATGTTTTTATATAATAGTAGGCTTTAAGTGGAGCCTGGTCAGTATGCATTAACTATTATAAAGCAATTAGTCAGTAAAAATTATAATGGAAAAATGGATCTAGATATAGAATCTAAAAATCTTTCAAGATTTGGGTAACCAAATTAGGATATTCATAAAATGCAGCCATAAAGAATGATATTTTAGGTGTGTACTTATTGACATAGAAATCACATTACAAAGCAGGCTATATAGTATGAGGCCCACTACTGTTAGAAAAAACAACATATGTAAGAGTCGGGAGAACCAGAAAACACGTATACCAAAGTTAACATGGTTATCTTAGGCAGTGCAGTTGTGGGAGATTTTTATTTTCATTAGGCATATCTGTATTTTCTTAATTTTTCCTACAGCAAACATATTTAATTAGGTGATAAATTATGATATCTTAATATCATATCTTAGTATTCTGGTCTGCCTTATGTTTAGCAGGAAAATCTTCATATGACTTTAGATATAGCTACGTACTCTTGCTGATATTTAGTTGGTCCTAACATGTATTTACAATTCCTATTTGTTCGTTTGTCCTCTGTTTTTATATTTACACATTTTACTATAACAAGTATTAAAAATTTAGCAAAATATATCATTGATAATACCTAATTGGTCTCATATGAATGAGAAGATAGAGTGAATTCATAACTAGAAAAAAAGGACAATCAAACAATGGACCTGAATTTAAGCTTTGCAATATATGAGAAGGGAATATTTAAAAGAATATGAAGGAATTATGTTTGGGATGTGACCTGGGCATATAAAAAGAATGAAATGAAAGACAGTAGATCTAAATTATACTATATTTTGAATCTGCATATGGGGAAGAGGATAATAGAACTATTGGTAGTGATTGATCAAACCAATCAGGAAAGAAATTGTGACTTTCATTTAAAAAAAGATGATGCATTGGCTAACATCCTGGCCTCCTTTCTATAAGATTATATCCCTTTGAGGAGAAAACATGGTCCAACTGATCTGTTCAAGGAGAGTTTATTTGCTTCTATTTAAAAGAGTAGCTTTTGGCAGGTATGTATTCTCAGGATACTATAATTCAGACAACACATCAATGTAAACAGTTGAACCACACGTACAAAAGTCAAATGAGATGGGTGGATTTAAGTAGAAGTTAAGCAAGAATTTCTATTTTAGGAAGAAGAGAAATGACCTCTAAACGATTTACTTGGGGAAAAAAAAAACAACAACCCACACAGACACACACACACACACACACACACACAGAGATATACATACTTTAGTGCTTTGTGGCATCTCTGTGACTCTAGGTCAAGCAGGATCACACTATAAAAGAAAAAGATTGCTTTCCTAGCTGAGATTAATAGCTAATCATGAGGTAAGCATTTATTGTTACAAGTAAATGTTATAAAATCAAAGTTTAAGGGAAGAAGTTATGTTTCTGGGGACACAGTATTAGGCTTCTTTCTCCCCTTCGTGATTAAACGAGATACTCTAGCGGGTGTTTGATTTTTTTCTGCTTCATAGGCTGTCTTCATTCTGATACGTGGAAAACAGCTTTTAATTGCTAGTGAATATCAATTTCCATTACAATTTTATTAACAGTAAGTAATTAATCAGTCTCACAATTTTATTGAGAATGTTGGTTCAAATATCGGGCTGTTTTTTTTTTTTTTTTTCAGCCCAAATGATAATTTGTAAACCAATCATGTTTCCATTTGGTCCTTTATCTGATGAACTGATTTTCGTGAGAGAGGAAGCTTAGAAAAATTTCTAATTAGTGCTAAGACCTGATTTTCTGTGGCTCACTGTTTCGTGTATTCTACTTCTTCAAATTATGCTGTAGGAAATGTCTTTAGAGGTTGGTATTTTCTACTGATCTCTACAATTGTCCTCAGTAATTTAGAAGTTAACTGTGTAGTGATTTTTCAAGAATGTGCCCGAGCTTTGAGTCAGCACAGACTCCTCTCTACTGAGCCAGGGGACAAAGAGCCTTGTAGCCCCTCATCGGCTCCAAGCCTAAGAGTGGGACGCATGGACGCCAGCTGTCAGTTCATTTCCTCTGTGTAACTCTCCTGTTCTTTCAGCTCGCAGTTCACTCCTTAAATGCCTCTTCTCTTATAAGCTGAGAAGGGATTTGTGCAGCGTGAGCTTACCTGAGAAACTAAAGATCATTAATTAGAAAGGTGCTTCTGGGCAACAGGAAATTTTTCATTGGAAGGGTTTCAAATCTAAGAAAGTAATTAATTTCTCTGTGGAAGAAGAGCACGTTTTTGTCTTCTGATGTCCTTCTCAATTGCAATTGAATGGTTTAAGGCACAACGGAGGGAATATGACTGCTCTCTCATTAACCCTCGCAGTTTGGCTTCCTCTTTTCTGTCTCTTTCCTTTCCTCTTCCATTTTGGCATTAGTGGTGCTTTCTAGGGATTTTGGGTGACATTTTA
Organism: Potos flavus; assembly: GCA_028534135.1. Classification (NCBI taxonomy): domain Eukaryota; kingdom Metazoa; phylum Chordata; class Mammalia; order Carnivora; family Procyonidae; genus Potos; species Potos flavus. Next base: position 61,658,585 of record CM052886.1, on the reverse strand, counting down.
TTTTATTTTTGTGAGGAAAAGTTAAGGAATATGTTGGAAGGAATCAACACAGTATTTTTCTTAATATGCATATAGTGTCAGAAGGAGTTTTTAGATTAATAAGTTTGTTTATTAAAAATGACAAATTAGGAAAAATAGTTGCAATAAATATGGTAAAGTTTTGCCATCATACATGTATACATGAAAGAGAGAGAGCTTATAGTCTTACAAAAGATACTGAAACTCCAATCAAAATGAAAAGAAAGAACATGGGCAGGCATTTCAAAGAAGAAATAGAAGAACCTAAAATTTATTATTGGTAGTAATTAATGAAATTAATATCGAAAAATATTAAAGATAGAAAGTTTATGTATGTATGTATCTACCTACCATCTATCATCATTATTGTCATCTAGTGTCAGTATGAACTCATGGATTCCTATTTTATTCATTGGATTATAATTCTTACTGTTTTATTTTCTTGCTCAAATTGCCCCAGAATTGGTCATTGGGAGGCTCTTTAATCTGGCTTTGTGTTTTTCTGACATGCTTCTGTCATTTTTTTTGAGTGCTTTTTTACTTTCTGCCATAAAAAGATGTTTAAGGCTGATCTTAAACTTTTCCTGCCACAGACCTGGAATCAACATTTCTGCAAAGAGCTCTTGTCCTGTTAGCAGGGAATGGCATTTAGAAACCAAGATGAGATGTTAAATATGCTCATTGCTCTGAGACCTGTTTAGTGGGTATAACTTTTGCATGTGTTTTTGTGTATTAGAAATCATGAGCGCATACTGATAACTCTAATTTCAATCCAAATTCACAAAGGTCTTTTATTTTCTTTTATATTTTTTTAAGATTTTATCTATTTATTTGACAGACCTAGAGAGCACAAGCAGGGGAAGAGACACAGGGAGAACCAGGCTCCCCGCTGAGCAGGACAAAGTTCTTCACTTGCTTTTCTGTCTTCCATATTTGCATGTCTCTTCTGCAGGAGAACTCTGGCTCTGGTACATCAACACATTTACTCGTTTGTTTAACCCTTCAATGCACATCAACTTGTTTAAGAATTCATATACTTTTACCACTACAAAAACAAACCCACTAAGATGAGATCCAGATTTGTTTGCAATTCTTTTATTCGCTAGCCGGTGTTCAAAAGTAATTTTGGTTAGTTATCTATTTCTTACATGGTATGCTTATATTATTTATTTAAAATACAGTTTGGATCACTTATTTCTGTTTTCATTTAATTTTATAGTTTTCCTCATATTCGTTGATTTAATTTTATTTTTTGAATATAGGGAACACTAACATATTTTCGAAAGTATCCAAAAAGATATACCTAGGTATCCTCAGTCCTTCGTCTATCCCTTTCATTCCATTCCCTCTACCTCTTTATAAGTAACCAGTTTCATGATTTTCTAGTTTATCTTTTCTATCCCATTTCCAAAACAAGCATGTTCCTGTATATTTCCTACTTTTCCTTCTTTCTTAGCCAGAGGTAATGTACTATATATGCATTTTTGCATTGATATGAAAATCACTGCATATCAGTTCATCGATATTTTCTTCAATTTTTTTTTTACTGTTACATGATACTTCATTGGGTGTTTATACCACAGTTAATTCATTCAATCTCTTGCTTGGGCTTTTGGATTTTTCAATTGCAAATAATGTGGAAACAGATAATCTCATATTGTTAGACGTGTAACTTCTTGGTAAAAATTTTAGAAATGAGATTATTGGATTGAAAGATATATGTGTTTGCAGTTTTGTTATATATTGTTAAATTTCCTTCCATAAGGGTTGTATCATTTTGCATCCCAGGGGTTTTGTATGAGACCACATTTCTCCATAACTTCGTGAGCGCAGTATATTGTCAAGCTTTCGTATTTTGCCAGTATGATGGGTAAAAAATGGTACTTCAGTGTAATTTTAATTTATCTTTTATGAGTGAAGTTTAACATCTTTTCATATTTAGAGTCATTAATTTTTTTTTTTTTTTTTTTTTTGGTGAATTGACTGCTCATGTCATTTGTCTACTTTTCTAGAGGATTTTTGTCATTTTTTTCCTCATTTCTTTTTATGTCAGAGATATTAGCCTTTTATCTGTGATATTTGTTACAGATTTTTCTCCCATTCTGTCATTTGTCTTTTGTGTTTGTCTTGTGATATCTTAGGTCAAGCAAGTGGTTTTTTATTTTTATGTAGTAAAATTTTTCAAATTTTCTTTGATTGTATCTGGATTTTGAGTCTTTATTAGTAAGTCTTTTCCTATAGCCAGATTGTAAAGGAATCTACCTGTGTTTTCTTCGAGTGCTTGTGTTGTTTCATTTTGTTTTAATGTATGTGTTAGGAATGATTTAATTTTATCTTTTTCCAAAGCCTATTAGTTGTCCCAATACTGCTTATTAAAACATTTATCATCTCAGTAATTTGAGATACTTCCTTTATCATATACTAAATTTCTATATGTAGGTGGTCTTGTTCCTGAACTTTTTATTCTAGTCATTTGGTCTGTCTATTCATGCACCAGTAGTATACTATTCTTTGGTATGTTTTAGTATCTGTTAGTAATAGTACCCTCTCCTAGCTTTTCTTTTTCTGTGTTTTCCTAGTATACTTTCATGTTTCTTTTCCCTTTTTTTAAAGTTTTTATTTAAGGGCATCTGGGTGGCTCAATCAGTTAAGCATCTGACTCTTATGTTGCCCCAGGTCATGATTTCAGGGTCTTGGGATCAAGCCCCTCATGGGGTTCCATGCTCAGTGGGAAGTCTGTTGGAGATTCTCTCTTTCCCTCACCCTCCTACCCTCACCTTACTCGTGCTCTCTCTAATAAATAAATAAATAAATCTGAAAAAAAATTTTACTTAAATTCCAGTTAATATACAGTATAGTATTAGTTTCAGGTGTACAATAGAGTGACTCAACACTTCCATTCATCACCCTGTGCTTATCACGGTAAGTGCACCGCTTAATCGTCATCACTATTTAACCTATTCCCCAACCCACCTCCTTTTTGGTAATCATCAGTTTGTTCTCTACAGTTAAGAGTCTGTTTCTTAAGAGAGGTTTGCCTCTCTATTTCTCTTTTTTCCCCCCTTTGCTCATTTGTTTCTTAGATTCCACATAAGTAAAATCATATGATATTTGTCTTTCTAAGACTGACTTATTTCAATTAGTATAGTACTCTCTAGCTCCATCCATATCATTACAAATGGAAAGATTTCATTCCTTTTATGGCTGAGTAATATTCATTGTCTATATAAACCACATCTTCTTAGTCATCTTTTATTCATCAGTCAGTGGACACTTGGGCTATTTCCATAATTTAGCTATTGTAGGTATTGCTGCTATAAACATTGAGGTTCTTATATCCCTTTGAATTAGTATTTTGTATTTTTTTTTAAGATTTTATTTATTTATTTGACAGAGAGATCACAAGTAGGCAGAGAGGCAGGCAGAGAGAGAGGAGGAAGCAGGCTCCCCGCCGTGCAGAGAGCCCGACGCAGGGGTCAATCCAGGACCCTGAGATCATGACCTGAGCTGAAGGCAGAGTCTTTAACCCACTGAGCCACCCAGGCGCCCCAGTATTTTGTATTCTTTGGGTAAATACATAATAGTGCAATTGTTGGATCATAGGGTTGTTCTATTTTTAACTTTTTGAGGAACCTCCATACTGTTTTTCCAGAGTGGCTGCATCAGTTTGCATTCCTACCAACAGTGCAAAAAGGTTTCTTTTTCTCCACATCTTTGCTAACACCTGTTGTTTCTTGTGTTGTGATTTTAACCATTCTGACAGGTGTAAGGTGATAGCTCAGTATAGTTTGATTTACAGTTCCCTGATGATCAGTGATGTTGAGCATCTTTTCATGTGTGTGTTAGCCATCTGTATGTCTTCTTTGGAGAAATATCTATTCATGCCTTCTGCCCATTTTTTAATTGGATTATTCATTTTTGGAGTGGTAAATTTTATGAGTTCTTTATATATTTTGGATGCTAACCTTTATCAGATAAGTCATTTGCAAGTATCTTCTCCCATTCTATGGGTTGCCTCTTTTTTTTTTTTCCATTTAAACTCTAGTATTATATTATTTAGCTCTAGAAAGAAACTTGTAGGTATTTTTATTGGGTTGGTATTAAATTTGTAAATTAACTTTAGGGAAGAACTGACATTGTGATGATGTTGAATATTGTAACCAAGAACAAAGAGTATCTTTACATTTAGGAGTGTTTTGTAGTTTATTCATATAGTTTTATAGTTTTACTCACATATTCATTTTGAACATTTCTTGTTATGTTTTTTCCTAAGTATTTTATCTTTTTTGTTGCTGTTGTAAATGAGTTTTTCTCTTCCATCATATCTTCTATTTATTATTTGTGTATACGAAGGTTGCTGATTTTTACATGTTAGTTCTGTATATTCCTATCTTAATTCTTTAATTTCTTGAGATAGTTTTATCATTGATTCTCTAGGAGTTTCTAGATGTATTAAAATGTCCTCTGTGAGTTCCCGTTCAAGGTGGCAATTTAGGAGGCTTCTGAAATCACCTCTTCCCACGGACACACTGAATCTATAGCTCTAAATGGAGAAATTCCCTCTGAACGAAATCCAGAAATTAGCGGAGTGAATACTACATATTGGCCAAGAAGAAAATATATACATTAAAATCGATAGGAAAGGCTTAGACAAACTCTTACCATAAACCCCACTTTCGGCAAAGTGACATATAGTCAGGAAGGAACTCAACTCCCAGCTTCTCCTTGAGGTGCAGAGGGTTTGGACTCAACATCTAGCACCCCAATTTTTAAGTCTTCCACTGGGGGATGGGGCCCCTTAAACATCTAGTTCTGAAAGCCAAAGGCTTTCATCCATGAGACCTACAAGACTATAGTGAGCTAAAAAACAGTTCTTAATGGCCTCACGGGGACTCAGTGTGGCTCTTCCCCTCAGGGCTCAGCACAGAGGGAGCAGACAAAAACACCATCTTCCAATCTTCTTCTGAAAGAAGCCTATTTATTTACTTTAAAAGCTGCTGTCTGAGGTTCAGGATTCTAATTTGACACACTTTTAGGGGCTGATTGTGATCTTCCCCTGAGACCTGGGAGGCTGGTAGGTGTCCTCTATGTGTCTTCCCTCCGGTCTACTCCAGATGGGATGGTGTCTCCCTCGAAGGAGCTTATACACATGTCTGATGCCCTGGCTTTTGTGGCTGCCACTGAGAGGATGTACTCCTTGATCATCTGGCTGTGATAGCCAATGGGGCTTTTGTTCTCAGGCCCCACAGGACTGTAGCAAAGAAAGAAATAGTTCTTAACTGGCTATCCCCCTAGGACTCAGTACACAGGGAACAGACAGAGACACCCAGCTCCCAGTCTTTCTTTTCATGGAAGAGGTCCACTCACATACTTTAAAAGCTGCTGCCTGAGTGTCTGGCTTCCTATCAGCCTGCATCTAGGTGCTGACTGATATCCTCCTCTTTGGTACATGGACTGGTTTAGGCAAAGCCCCAACTACTGGGAGCCATTAAGAACAAAGAAGACAACTTGGACAATCACAAAGTTTTGAGAGAAAACCAAGAACTAGGGCTGGGCTGAAAGATAACTTTCCCCTACTATACAGAGCACTCCATCAAGACAGAAAGGTGGAAGTTTCATCTAATGCATCAAATCCAACACAAAGAATAAAGAAAAATGAAGAAATAGAGGAATATGTTCCAAACAAAAGAATAAGATAAAACTCCAGATCTTAATGAAATGGAGATAAGTGATGTCCCTGATAAAGAGTTGAAAATAATAGTCATAAAGCTGCTCACTGAGGTCAAGAGAACAATGCATAAACTAAGAATTTCAACAAAGAGATAGAAAATATAAGAAAGTATTAAACAGAAATCATAGAGCTGAAGAATATAACTATATTGAATAATTCAATAGGGGATTCAAACTGTATTTCAAAGCTATAGTAATCAAAACAGGATGGTTTTAGCATAAAAACGGACATATAGATCAATGGAACAGAATAGAGAGCCTAGACATAAACCTACACATACACGGTCAACTAATTTTTGACAAGAGCTCCAAGTACATACAATGACAAAAAGAACGTCTCTTTAGTAAAGTCTTTCTCAGATAAATGAGTATGATTTTCTTTTTTTTTTTTTAGATTTCACATATAAAAAAATGGAAATCATACTCATAGACACAGGAAATAGAAAAGTGTTTGCCTGGGGCCGAAGGATCAGTGAAACAGGGAGAGGTTGGCAAAAGGGTATAAACCTTTAGCTATAAGATGAGTAAGTTCTGAGGATCTAATGTAAAACATTCTAATTGTAGTCAATAATGCTGTCATATATGATTGCAATTGACTAAGAGAGTAGAACTTCATTGTTTGCAACTCCCCCCCCCAAAAAAAAGGTAAATATGTGAGATGCTGGATGCAGTAATTAACCTGATAGGGGACTTGTCTCTCAGTGCATACATATATCAAGCCACCATGATGTACATATTAAGTATTTTACAATATTATGTTAATTATACCTCAATAAAGCTGAAATATAAGATGTCACCTGTAAGGAGACATTGTTATCCTTCTCCTCCTCCTTCTCTTCCTTATCCTTTCTAATTCTTATGCCTCTAATTGTTTTTCTCTTGCCAACTACTGTTAGCTAACACTCCAGCACAATATTAAATAGCAGTAGAGATAGCAGACATCTTTACCTTCTTCTTAACCTTAATGTTAATGCCTCTAGTCTTTACTCATTAAGATGTAGACTTTAAAATAATATATATTTTACCATGTTGAGGAAATATCTCTCTGTTCTTATTTTCTCAAGAGTTTCTATTAGGAATCATGTTAAATTTTCTAAGTTGTGTTTAGCATCTATAGGGAGAAATATATTACTTTTCTCCTTAGAACTATTGATATGGTGAATTATGTTAATAGATTTTCTAATATCAGAAATCATTATATTCCTTGTAAAAATCCCATTTAGTCATGCTATATTATCTTCTTTAAGCAGTATTAGTATCTGTTAACTAATATTTTACTTAGGATTTTGCATTGATATTTTAGGTAATATTGGTCTTTAATATTCTTTTTAAGTGATTTTGTTATAAACAGAATTTAAAGGTTTTTCACTTTTTATTCTTGGAAATAATTTATGTAACCTTGGGACTATCTGGTCTCTAAAAGTTTGGTAGAATTACCAGTAAAACCATCATGCCTGTTTATTTAAAAAAAAATTTTTTTTGATGTGGAATTCCTAGATAACTATTTCTTCTATAGAAATAAATCTATTAAACTTTTTATCTCAATTGGAATCAATTTTGATAAACTATATTTTTCTAAGAAACTTCCCAGTTTGTAAGTTTATTTACATAGGGATATGCAAAGCCATTCTTTTATCAATAGTTATTTCTTCCTTTTCATTTCTTAGTTTGTGTGCTTGTGCTTTTTTTCCACTTTTTAAAGATTTAATTATTTATTTATTTTAGAGTGAGAGAGAGCATGAGCGGGAGGGGCAGAGGGAGAGGGAGAGAGAATCTCAAGTGGACTCCATGCTGAGTGTAGATCCCAATGGGAGGCTTGATCTTACAACCCTGAGATCATGATGGCAGAGAAACCAAGTTGTTGGCTGCTTGACTGACTGTGCCACCTAGGTACCCCTGGGCTTTTTCCCTTTTAAATTAAGCAGTGGTTTGTCTAATTTGTTAATTTTTAACAAAGAATCAGAGTTTTGTTTTTTAAATTTTGATTTTTAAAAAATTCTCTGCATTGGGTGCCTGGGTGGCTCAGTCAGTTAAGTGTCTGCCTTCAGGTCAGGTCATGATCTCAGGGTACTGGGATCGAGTCCTCCATCCGGCTCACTGCTCAGTGAGGAGTCTGCTCCTCTTTCTCCCTCTTCCCCTCTCCTCCCTTGTGTTCTCACTCACTCTCTCTCAGATAAATAAATAAAATCTTAAAAAAAAAATTATCTGCATTATTTATTACTACTTTGATCTTTATCTTCCTTTTTAGTGCTTATTTCTGATTTACTTTGTTGCTTTTTTATAACTTTTTGAATTGGAAATTTAATTTATGTATTTTAATTGTTTCATTTTAATTAATATAGACACTTAAACCTATGGATTTTCTCTTCATCACTGCCATAAATATATCCAACAGACTCTTTGACATGTAATATTTTCATTTTTTCATTTTTAATATTATTCACAATTTTGGTAATTTCTGTTTATATCTTTTACACTTTTTCAAACAATTTTTCATACAATTTAAAAATCTAAGTTGAAAGGCCTTTTTGATTTTTCACTTCTAATTTTATTGTATTTTGCTCAGTATGTGCTATTTGTAATGTTTCTACTGTATGCAAATTTACAATGTTTTCTTTGTTACCTAACGTATCACCTAATATATTCACTTTGGTGAATTTTTCATGAGCATCCTGAAAGAAAGCGTTTTTTTATTTTCAGGGTTAGTGTTGTATTTCATGTGTATTTATAAGACATGTTCTATTGATTATATTGTTTAGACTTTTATGTTCTTGTTTATGTTTTTCCATTTGACTGGTTTTGTCAGTCAATTTACTATTTGTAAATTTTCAAATTTTCAAATACAAATATTATTTCTAAATTTCATCTATTTCTCTGTGCACCAATCATTTTTGATTTGCATATATATGTGTTACTTTGAACATAGGTATTCATAAGTATTCTACTTTCTTTTTGAATTCTGGCTTCAGAATTTCATAGTGTTTTTATTTTTCTTATTTATTGCTTTTTGGTTTGAATTGTAATTTATAATAGGATTACAAACTCTGCTTTCTTATTGTTTCCAGTTGCCTTCTACATCTATGCCCATATCTTTATATTTAACTTCTTAAAATTACTGTATTAGATGGATCTCTTGTATACAAAATAGTTGGGTTTTGTTTTATGAACCAATTTGAAATTTTAATAGGCAAATCAAGCTAATTCACATTTATTGTTATGTTTGGTGCTGACTGTGCATTATTATTTTATATTGTAATTACTATATTATGTCATATGTACTATATTTCTTTCTCTAACGTGCATTTTTGCTACTTTAAAAAAGTTTCTTTTGGTATTTAAGAAAATTTGTGTTTTTTTAAATTTATTACCATTGTGTTTATACTTTTTATAGTTCATTTAATCCCTTTCTTACTTATTTATAATCTCTTTTGTCAATTTTAAAGTGATTTTTTCACTTCCACTTATTACTTGTATAATGACTTTATCCTATTTTCCACTTTTCCTCTTCTTTATCCTCCCATTAGTTGCATTTATTCTACTTTGTTATATAGAATGCTTATATGTTACTTTCTGACCAATGTCCCCATTGAGCTCCAAAATTAAGTATATTTAATGTTCACCAGAGTGCCTTTGCTGAAGTTTCCCCAGTACTCTATTGGTTAAATAAAGATCATTCTCTATTTTATTCCTTCAGAAGGGCACATGTGTACAATATTCTTTGAATTTCTACACATTTAAAACTGCTTTGTACAGCTTCAAAGGGTAACTTGGGTGGATATAAAATTTCATATCTTTTCTTTTTAAAAATTTCTGGAGAACGTTCTACTGTTGCCTTCCTTTTTATTTTGGTCTTGAGAAGTCTCACACCAGTCAAATTTTCTTCCCATTATAACTAATTTGATCTTTTTGTGTGCAGGTCCTTAGATTTTTTTCTTGTTCGTTATGAACTCTAGTAGTTTTACTAGGACTGTTTTATCTAGTTTTCTCATGTATACCTTTAAATATGTAAAATTTGTTATCTCTCGTTTCTAGAATATTTTCCTTGACTATGTTTTTAAATTTTAGTTCTGTTTGTGTGTGTGTGTGTGTGTGTTTTATTCTGGGATTCCAATTACATGTATGTTGGACTTCCTTTTCTTGTTTTTCCATTTTAAGTATTTTTCTCTGAACTCTTTCACTTCTTTCTTTATCTTCTTTTCATTCTCTTGGTTATTATTCTGCCTTTTTCTTTTCTTTTTCTTTTTTATTTGAGAAAGACAGAGAAAAAATGATCAAGTGGGAGGGACAGAAGGAGAGGGAGAAGCAGACTTCCCACTGAATGCGGAGCCCAATTTGGGAATTGATCCCAGGACCCTGGGATCACTACCTGAGCCAAAGACAGACTCTTAACTGACTGAGCCACCCAGGTGCCCCTATTCTGCCTTTTTCAGGATCTCTCATTAAAAATTCTTTTAAATTTACCCTGGGGCATTTTTTAATTAATTTTTTTTCCTGAGGTCATGTGTTCTCTACACCATTTTTTTTAAAACTTTTTATTATGTTCATTTATTAAGAAACTATCCATAAAATATGCTGCTATTGAACATGCCTCTTAAAAACAAGTTTTGTTTAGGTTGCCTGGGTGGCTCAGATGGTTAAGCATGCCTTTGGCTCAGGTCATGATCCCGGTGTCCTGGGATCGAGTTCCACATCAGGCTCCCTGCTCCTTGGGAAGCTTGCTTCTCCCTCTGCCTCTGCCTCTCTCTCTCTGTCTCTCATAAATAAATAAATAAATAAATAAAATCTTTAAAAAAAACAAACAAGTTTTATTTAATTACATTTCTAAATTTTAGTGAACTTTATCACATTTATCTCTGATATCAGCATTTATATACAACCATACTTTTTTTTAAACATTCTTTTAATTTAAATTCAATTTAGTTAACTTTACTGTATTATTAGTTTCATGGGTAGAATTTAGTGATTCATCAGTTGCATATAACACCTAGTGCTCATTACACCAGGTGCCCTCTTTAATGCCCATCCTTCACTTCCCCATTGCCCCCCTACTTCCCCTCCAGTAACTGTTTGTTTCCTAGAGTTCATCATCTCTTATGGTTTGCCTGTTTCTCAATTTTCATCTTATTTTATTTTTCCTTCCCTTCCCCTATGTTCATCTGTTTTGTTTATTAAATTCCACATATGAGTAAAATCATGTGGTATTTGTCTTTCTCTGACTGATTTCACTTAGCATAATACCCTCTAGTTCCATCCATATTGTTGCAAATGGCCAGATTTCACTCTTTTTGTTGGCTGAAAACTATTCCACTGTTTATATGTACCACATCTTCTTTATTCATTCTTCTGTGGTAGACATCTCTTTCCATGTTTTACCTATTGTGGACATGGCCGCTCTAAACATTGGGGTGCATTGAATCACTATTTTTGTATTCTTTGGATAAATACCTAGAAGTGTGATTGCTAGATTATAGGGTAGTTCTATTTTTAACTTTTTGAGGAACCTCCATACTTTTTTCCAGAGTGGCTGCACCAGTATGCATTCCCACCAACAGTGTAAGATGACCCCTTTCTCCACATCCTCGGCAACATCTATTGTTTCCTGAGTTGTTAATTTTGGCCATTCTGACTGGTTTGAGGTGATAACTCATTGTGGTTTTGATTTGTATTTCACTGATGATGAGTGGTGATGAGTGATGTTGGGCGTCTTCTCATGTATCTGTTAGCCATTTGCATCTCTTCTTTGGAGAAGTGTCTGTTCATGTCTTCTGCCCATTTTTTGACTACAATTTTTGTTTTTTGGATGTTGAGTTTGATAAGTTCTTTATAGACTTTATATCCAAAATATATAAAGCTCTTTCTCTGATATGTCATTTGTGAATACTTCTCCCATTCCATAGGTTGCCTTTTAGTTTTGTTGATTGTTTCCTTTGCTGTGCAAAAGCTTTGTATCCTGATGAAGTCCAGTAGTTCATTTTTACTTTTATTTCCCTTGCCTTTAGAGATGTGTCTAGCAAGAAGTTGCTGTGGCCAAGGTTATAGAGGTTGCTGTCTGTGTTCTCCTCTAGGGTTTTATAGATTCCTCTCTCACATTTAGGTCTTTCATCCATTTTGAGTTTATTTTTGTGTATGTACACCAATTTCTTTATTTAATTATTTCCCTTGCAGATTTTCCAGTTGTTTTTTTTTTTTTTAAAGATTTAGTTTTTAAATTTCTAACTCTAATTTCCTTTTAATTTTCAAATATTCGTTTGCTACTATGATTTTCTAGAGTTGGAGGATTTTTTTTTTTTCAGAAGGTATTTTGAAATGAGCTATTTCATGTAGGTATGTTAAGACTTGGTCCTTTTGCTAGGAAAAAAGTCTTCTGATGGGCTAGGGGCAAAATAAAACTCCACCAAAACTTCCACGAACAGGGCAAACTTTATTTAGTAGAAGCAATATATGGCATATGGAAAGTGCTGGAACTGGACAATAATTCATCTCCTGGATCTCTCTGAAAACTTCCTTCTAGAGGTACTCTCTTCCTTTTCCACACTCAGAAGACGGGGTTTGGGGATGACTTGTACAAAGGAAACCCAGCTTAAGAGTCAGACCAATTTTACTTTAGGATCAGAAGAAATGAAAGTTTATTCTTTTTTTCTTTCCTCTCCTGCTATTGAAATGATAAGCTCTATGATGCCAACCTCAAGGTTTGGGCTTGGGGAAAGGGTTTGTGGACTAGGATGCATGGGCCTTCAAATAAAGAGAAGTCTTTGAGATTTATATGTGGTCTAACACAACTCTCTAGAGAATCTCTAGAGATTTATTTTGAGAAAAATTAACACTATTTTATTGCTCCCACCACCCCTACGATGTAGCCTCCATACTTGTTTTCATCTTTACCTGATTCCTATTTCCAATTTCTTTCTCCTATTCTCATAAGATAAGAATTCCCTCATACTGCTTAAGGCCAATCCTTTTCAACTGCACCTTGATACAGCCGCTTTTGCATCCCCTAGAAACTTCCTCTGTCTCAGTCTTCCATTCTCTCTCCTGAATCTTAAATATCCACAGTATTTAAACCTCTTGCCCTGTAATGGAGACTACCCCTTAGATTACAAAGCTGCTTAAGTTTTTACCGTCCTTAAAGATTCTTAAACTCTTCCTACATGTTATGCTATAGCTACTATACAATAGATTTTTTCTTTTTTTTACTTCTCAAAAGACTGTTTCATATTTGCTGCTTTTAATCCCTCCCATTCCATTTATGTCTCCATTCTATGCTCTTGCATCTGTGTTCCTAGCACTTACCAAAATGTTTCTAACATCACCTATAACTTCTAATTTTTAATTCTAACATTGTTCAGTCCTTATTTCACTGGAATTCTACAATTTCTTGGCTTCTATTCCAAAGCACACTAGATCTCCTTTTGGTTTTCTGACCAGGCCTCCCTGCTTTCCTCTACAAACTTTTCTTCAGGAGAGTGACCATAGGCCTGTATCCTTAATAACTCCTGCTAATCATTTGCCTAGCTCAGTGCCTGGAATGGAGTAGAAACTCAACATTTTTAAAAACACTGAAGAAGTGAAATAAAACTTTCAAGCTAAGACCTTCAATGTATGACCTGCAATAATTAGGCCTAGCTAGGACCGTAGGCCCCAATTATTCTCTAATATCATCATTCACACAAGAGACATTTATATTGGGAGATTTTACAGATAAATCTGGATTTCTTCCTTCTCTTGCTTAATGTGAAGCTGTAGCAACACTGAGCTGGCATTTCTTTAGAGCAACCTGTCATGGTATCGGGTAGCTACTGTTCTCTTATGGGTGGGCATGTACTCTTAAGCTTGATTCAATTCATTAATTTACCTTGCCTGCCTGGGGCATTTTAATTTGGCTCTTCTATTTCAACCTATTATCTACACCCAAACCTTTTCTTATGATATCCCAAGGAAGTAATGATGGCCCTGTGTAAGTGGTTAGGAATAGGGAACTTGGTGTCCTGAGCACTTTTACTTGTAACAATTAGGTCTTCCATATATATTATTGTTTGATTTAGCAGGTAATTAACTTATAAAGAACTTTTGGAAACTTTAGGAAACAGAACTGATAAAATCAAACCTCGGTTATTCATGTTTTAAAGGGAGGGCCATCACGAACGTACAATAACTTTATATTAGTGCAAGTATGCCTTGTTTAAAAAAATAACAATTTGAGCTTATAAAACAAAAACATCATGACTTGATAATTTTTGTTATGCATTGTTTCTTTATAAAAGGAGTCAGTACTATATACTTTTGAGTAGGAACTATCAGGCCCAGGTAAGACATGATTTTATTTTTAAATAACTGACCTTTTTAATTGAGGTCAATATTGAGAACACCCATTATTTAAAAGACTAAACTTTTAAATGAAACAAATATTTCAGAAAAAATCTATTTAATTCCTTTGTCTTAGTACAGTAACTATGTTAATTCATCTGCAGTGTTGGGGTGCCTGGATAGCTCAGTTGGTTGAGCGTCTAACTCTTGGTTTCAGCTTAGTTCATAAGCTCATGGGTTGTGAGATCAGCCCCATATTGGGCTCCGCAGGGAGTCTGCTTGAAGATTCTCTATTTCTGCCCCTTCCCCCACTGGTGCTTATGTGCATGTGCTCTCTCTCTGAAATAAATAAATAAATCTTAAAAAAATTCATCTGCAGTATTTTAATTTAAGCTCATTGACCTTTATATGCTTGTAGTCGATGGGTTGTACAGTGTTATCTGCTACTTTTCATTTAGCATTGTTTTACATGAGCATTTACCTGCCTGTTTTTCATATTTAACCCTTTGGCATCATATGTTCTAGCAAATCAGTATGTCAAGAGGTGCCCTTTTTTGGAAATTTGGATTGTTTTGTTTTTCACTGCTATATTAATCATAAATCTTTTTAAAAAATATAATAAATATAACCTTATAAATATATTTTAATATTTTTAATTCTCTTTAAATGATTTCCTCCCGTTTTTTTCCTTAAAGCTATTTTCTTCCTTGGCTTTTGAAAAGTACTTATCATTCCTTCTCTTGTCTTTTTTTATGGCCTCTTTAGCTGTTGTTAGACCTTAACTGTCATCTAGCTCTCTGAAGCAATCTGGGAATTTTGCACTTCCAGTCTCATTCAAATGTGTGTCTATATCTCAGATGTCTATATAATGCATAAATACAAACCTTTATAAAGTACATACTGTTAACGAGGCTCTCTTTTAGGAGATACAGTGGTGAATAGGATATGGTTTCTGCTCTCAAAGGCCATCCAATCTAGATGAAGATATAGACATTCAACTATACTTGCTATAAATTAATATGGGTTATGTACAAAGGAGATATAAAGGAGAAGCTCATCAGTTCTACTTGAGTAAGGGAATATTAGTAAAGTTTATATTGAAAAGGTCATTTTTGAGTTCAGTTTTGAAATAGGGGAATTGTTCAGTAGCTAGGAGGAGTGGAAAGTATGAGTAAGGGAGATGTGGAGAGAAGGGCAATCCAAGAAGAGGGAGTTACCCAGTCAAAGCTACTGAGATGTAAACCATATAGATGAATCAGACAATTCCACATATTTCCATTGTTTGAAACTCCTAAGAAGGAAACAAGGATAAGATTATGAGGCCTTAAACTCCATATAGATTATGAGAATAGTAATTAAAGAATTGTAAGTAAAGAAGTAACATAATGTTCTGAGTTGGTTTTTAGAAGACCATTCTAGTAATTATGTGGAGTAAGGCTAAAATGGGATCCAGAGAAGACAATGGAACCAGTTAGGAGACTATTTGCCATAAACCAGGCATGAGTTGATAAGAATCTAAACCAAGATGGCAGTAGTAAAGATGGACAAATAGGAAGGAGGAAACATCACTGAGGAGTTGGTCACTGATTGGCTGTAGTCAGTGAGGTAAAAGAAGGAGATGAAGATGAATCTCGGGTTTCTGATGTGAGTGACAATAAATATTTTTCCGGTGAATGAACAGCATGGGTAATGGTGCTAACCAAGAGAGGGAATTAAGACAATGAATTCAGTTTGGGCTAATATAAACTGCAGGTGCCAGTGTCAGATGAGTGGTTGGATATATGATGATATTGGAAGTCTGGAGAGAGGTCTGGGCAGGAGCTGTAGAAATGTGCTGTCAGTCCTGAACAGTTCCTTATTTTTGATTGTTGTAAGACGTGTCCACCTAGATATCCTACCATCATCTAAAATTCAACATAATACAATTCTAACTCCTTAGCTTTGCCCCCCCTAGTTTTCTTATGTCCCTCATTGTTAATTGTATAGCACTGCTAAACCATACCATTTGCCTCTAGAGTCTAAACCACAGAGGTTAGCGTTATGCTTTCCATCTTTATTGTTATTGCCAAACTTGCCTATAATCCAGTCCTGCAATTTCTTTTTTCAAAATTTCTCCTATTTTCTAGGTGTTCAGAAATCTAAGTTTTAGTCCTGACTGCTGCTAACTGGGAAGATGATTGACTTGTACAAGTCATACAATCTTCCTAACCCCTAGTTTCCACATCTGAAAAAATAAATAATCACTGAATTCTCTTGCAGGTATTCAGTCCTGTACCTTTTTTCTGATTCTGATACTACCGTCTAGGTATATATAAGTGCCTCCGAACTCGTGTCCGAGTTTTTGGTGTCATTTCCACTCAGTCCTTTTCATATAATTGTTACCTGAAGCTTCCTTAAACACTAATCTTTCATGTTACATCCTTGTTCATGAAGTAGCCTAATGGCTCCCTTTGGCTTATTGCATCAAGCCTGGCTTCTTTGTCAAGTTACAAAGATTCTGTAAGATGATTTTTCTGCCTAGCCAAATTTATCCTTCATTTTAACATCATCCCTTATTTCCAGTCAGTCTGGCCTTTGGACTGATTTCTTCAAAGACTTTTCCCAACTTGAAAATCCAGTACCTTTTCCCCGAATCCTAAATTATCTTCCAAAGATCAGCTTAAATCCTCTCCTCCAGGAAGATTATACTGAACCATTCCATTCCTTAGAGTTCTTTTTTCCTTTGATTTGCAAGAACATTTTTTGTATTCTATGGCACAACTTAGCACTCAGTTATCCATTGGCTTGATTTTTGGCTGATTCCTGTGTGGGGACCATCTTCTGTGTCTGTTACTGCCTAACAGAGTATGAAAGCTAACACGTTGCAAATACACATTGGTTTATTAGCTTTCAGGAGCACACACATTTTTCAAAACAAGGAACAGACTATAACCTCAGTGTTTAAAATAGCAAGACAAAATAACAAAGCCAGAACTCTGTTGGAGGGATAATCTCTAAAATGATTAAAAATCATACACCAGAATGGACATGGGTAATTGAAGAGCCTAAATAGTCTCTTAAATAGAAAATTAACTCTTGAATTATTTTTGGTGTATTTATATGCAGTTGCTAATTTGGGCTAAATAGGTTCAGGTATTATCAGTAGAAATTGTGCATTTAGGTATTGAATCATCTGTGCATCACAAAAGCATCTTGGTTTTAAGTATGTCACTTTTGGCTACTGGAGACATTTAGTGCAATTTCAAGTTACATATTGTCTTAACAAAATTTAAAACAGATTCCATGAATTTTGTGAAGAAAGCCATAAAGTACAAAATGGGCACAGAGTACCTGGGTATACCTATAGGTAATATTTAGCAGAGTTTTGAAATTTGAATGTCTCTTTGAACTTTACAATTTATTTCTATTACATTATACTTCAAAAGAAAAGAGAATTTATCTGCCACACCTCATCTTTTTTCCATATCTGTCATCAAACACTTACCTATAAGGTTTTACAATTGTTATTTAGTACTTTCATATTTTGCAAGGCACCTTGAAATAATTTTAATTATTATGACAAGTGTATTACAGAAATACTGTGTGATTCTATATGAATTTCTATATGAGTTTCTCTGGTATCTCTTGGTTTTCGGTTATCTCCAATTTTAAGAAAGTTTATTTTGCCCATGCCACTGCCTTCAAAAAGTTTAAAGCCTTCAGATTAAGAAGCATGGAGCAAAGGTAGACCAACCTACATTCATAACTTAAATGTAAACCCTCATGGGCCTAAGACAGAGAATCATGTTTCATATTCTATATTCTCTAAGGTTGAACAAGTGTCTAGACTCCTGAGAGCTAGATGTCAGTAGGCTTTAACATAGTGAATCTCAGTGTAGCAAAGGTGGTAGAAAACTATATCAAGGATTGAAAAGCTGAAAGGGACAAATCTGTCCCCTAAACACAGGAGACCCAGAGAATATGAAGTATGGCAGAGACCTTGTGGTTTCCATCTGTTCAATAACAACTTGGGTAAACATTTCAGTTGGTTTTTGTTCCCTGCCCCTATCCTGCTGGTGTTTGCTTATTATTCACTGAATCTGCATTATGTGTTCTTATTAACTGAGCACAGTCTGCTTTTCTGTGATTTGGAGGTGATCGTACAGCCACTTGTCATATAGTCATAGTGACACCATCATATGATTTATGTTTTATAGTTTGCAAAGCACTTCATAGACATTATTGCATATGATCCTTATGGCAAACCTGTGATGTAGGTAAGGCAGACGTTATTTTACTTATGAATAATTTGAGGATCAGAGCAGTTAATTTATATATATATACGTATGTGTGTGTGTGTGTGTGTGTATATATATATATATATATATATATATTTTTTTTTTTTTAACAAGATCACACAGCTAGTAGAGTAGTGTTGAAATTGGAACTGAGGTCTCTTGAACCAAAGTGCAGAGATCCTTCAATTATTCTTGGATTTCTATTATCAAGCTTGTTAATAACCCCATTCATGGGTGATTTTGATTAATGGGAAAATGGTGATAAAGGCATGGAAGGATTCACATTTTGTAAAAGAATGAGAATGAGGACTAAGTTTCTCTATATTGCTTTTCTGATTTAATCATAGAATTGTAGGATTTGATAATCTATAGAGCAATGAATAGATACAATCTTTTTTTATTATTATATACCTGTGTTCTTGATTTGTGGGGTCCTGGTGAAAAATACATCTTGTTTTCAAATCATTTTAGAGAGGAGAGGGGGCTCTAGTCTCTCTCAATATGTCCCTTTCCAGTATCTTAACTTTTCCCTCATCACAAAATATTTATTTCTATCTAACCTAAATCCTGACTGCTGTCTTTAAGCCCAAATCCTTTTGTTCAGTAGGTGCTAGTGTACAATTTTTATTTATAGCTTCGGATGGGTGCAGGAAATACATCTGAATGATTTCTGACTACTGACAAGCCCTAATAACTGATAGTTCCAGGCATTGAACTGAATGTCCTTTGGCAGAGATGGCTATTTTGAGGGGAAAAGACAGAAACCGGCAAAAACTTTTTTCATGCAGGTGTGATTTCATGATGGAATTTTATGACAGAAACCAACCAAGTGTCCTTTATATGGTTTATGATGTTATCAGCTCCTAGGCTGAGATTGCTTTCTCATTATTCATGTTTATTTGGCTTGAACCAAATTAAAAATCGGACAAGAATATTGTGATGTAATTTTGATTTTACAGATGTAATCTGATACCCAAGTAACTTCAAAGAAGTTTTCTTCTTTTATTTGTGCTATTTTGTGATGTTCTGAAAAATGCTTTTTTTCAGGAGGCAGGTATTGTGCTTGTCTGTATGACTTGTA
The DNA here is from genome assembly GCA_028534135.1 of Potos flavus. NCBI lineage: Eukaryota > Metazoa > Chordata > Mammalia > Carnivora > Procyonidae > Potos > Potos flavus. The sequence goes on along the minus strand of CM052886.1, from coordinate 61,639,175 downwards.
CAATTTTGAGCACTCTTTCAGCACTTGATATTAATGGCAAAGAAGAAAATCTCTGCATATTATAGTTATTTTTCCAGCCTCAATGGTTTTAAAGATAGGATTTTAAAAGTTAGTTCACTATGAGGAAAAAATGTGTAGCTAGAATTCTCTGATTGTGGTATATACTGATGCAGTTCTTTGATTTTTTTTTTTCCCCCTTTAATCCATACAGTAAATGGGGGTAAAATTCATGGAAGAAGTTTGTGTTTCTCCCTTCTGAAGTCCTACTTTGTTATCATGCATGTTAAGTGCCAGAGCAGGTCCCTTTAAGAGGGGTCTTAGGGCACCTGTCAGTTTTATAGATCACCTTTCCATTGAGTGTGTGAGCCTGGACCTAACCAAATCTGATTTGCCCAGTTGTGAGCATCAGACCCAAAGGCAGCATTTATAGGCTGACAAGTCTATTCCTTCCAATGTTTACCTCCCAATTCCCTTCCTTTATACTTTATAATCAGCATGTGTACATGTGTGCTTGTAAATTCCTCCCTTACTTTTCCTAAACTCTAGGCCCTCCTTATTATTTCTCTGTACCTCCATTTCATCTATTTAAATTCAGTGCGTGATTTTCTACTTTTCTTTGTGAATCTTCCATTGTTCATACCGCATTGGTCTCCTTCCTGCCCTTTTCTCAAGCCCCTTCTTTCTCCATTACAAGCATATCCAGGTTTAAAAAATAAATAGAAACTAGTATCTATGCATGGCATTTTTAGTTTTAATGACAGTTGTGAAGGGATCTCTGCTATATTAGATATGACTCCAACTTAAGTCAACTCTGTTATCAAGACACCTGGAGGAAGACCTGAGTGGCTCAGTCAGTTAATAAGCATCTGCCTTCAGCTTAGGTCGTGATCCCCCGACCCCAGTCCCATAGCGCATTCCTTGCTCAGCGGGGGGCCTGCTTCTCCCTCTGCCTACCGCTCTTTCTCTTTGCCAAATAAAAAAGTAAAATCTTAAAAAGAAAGATACCTGGAGGCCATAAGCTAAACACTGATTTCTTGGGGATGCGATCAGACCTTAGTGGCCTGTACTTCTTAGTTATATAAGGTAAATAAGTTCTAGAGATCTTCCGTACAACGTTGTACCTATAGATAACAATACTATATTGCACATTTAAAAATCTGTTAAGAGGATAAATATGTTAAATGTTCTTACCACAATGAAACAAAATAAATTGGCCCTCCCCTCCTCCCAACTTGTACAAAATTTTAGATAGGACACACTCTGAGATCTGTATTTATCCTGTGTACTCTGTGTCCTGAGAGCTAAAGTATTTCAACCTCTGACTTAGGAATAATATTGATCAGAAATTGTAAATATTCATGACCTGGGACCCTACTTAAGAGGATAAATGATATAATACAATCGATTTAGCTTGGGGTTTCAAGATGGTTGTTGATGATCACTACATTAGTAATTTGTTTCTGAACCTTGAGTCTGTAACCTTAATTTAGCTGATGCATGGAGAGCACATATTGAAAATCAGTCTCAACTTTAAAAATGATAAAATAAACAATTTTAAAGACAAATTATAAATTTCATTTCACACAACACAAGTCAGAGATTCAGATATAATATAGGTTTAAGTTAAGTTATGGTACTTGGTAACAGACAATACCTTGTGGCTATGAATCATGCATATGTGTACAGCCTCACAGGTATAGGATATGCCTCTGTAAAGATCCTCTGCAGGGGACTGTATCAGTCAGATTTAGTCAGGAAGCAGGGGCACTATGAGTATTAGGCGAATAGGAGATTTTTTTATAGGGCTTAGACCTGAGACGAATGTGGGAAGAACTGGGGAACTACAGCCCTGAAGAGGAGTTGAGGATCTGAGAAGGAGTTATTAACCAGTATGCCTGAAGCACTGGCCACGATGGACAAGTCAGAGCTTGCATGGAAATCTGTGTTGAGTGATCTGAGAAGCATAGCTCATCAAGCTGCCGAAGTCAGACCATGGAAAAGTCTTTGAGAATCTGTTGTTTTGTGTGGCTATCACCTCTGAGGGTCTATAGGTGAGCCTGAGGCCACTGTTGGTCAGCAGGGCCATCTTGTTGTCAAGGAGATCTGGGCAGAGAGCAGAGGAGAGTGAGGATAAGCTGGGACCCACCAGGCTCCTCTGCATCTTTTTGCTACCATGTCTAACTGTAACCATCTTCCAAGAGTAAAGTTTGCTGCTTAATTTCTGTCTTCCCATCTTATACAAATTCCTGTTTTGGCCAACTTTAATCTGGAAGCTTCAGGGTGTCTCAGCTTAACCAAGCTGACAACATAGCACAACATGGGACTGTCAGTGTCTACAGGGCCCTGTAGGACAGGAGAGTTATATTTTGCATTTTAGAAACAGCACATTCTAAGAGTGTCATTTGAAGGTTGTTGAAAGGTACCCCTGTTGACAAGTATCCCCCATCCACTGATCTATCTTCAGTGGTGCTGAGGGTTCTCATCAACAGTCTCTATTTTTGATTATTGTGTTTATAAAAATTTCCAACAAAAATGCAAAATCTGGGAGAGTTAATATACTAAATCTTGTTACTTTATCATTTATATAAACATTACTTTACCACTTTGCTGGCCTAACATCTTGAGAAGGTTTGGGTAAAGAAGATGGAGAAAGCTCCAGTGTTATCCTGGAAGGTAAGAGTGAGTTGAGTATCTTGGTTGAAAGCCCCTAAATGTATAGGGGTTACATAAATGGAGAAGAAAGGGTGCAGAAGTGGAATTTTCCTACTTAACTGTATTTTCTAGTAATAATTCTACTTAGAATTAGCCTCTTCACTATATTGCTCAAGGATGAAATTACAAACGGTACTCATGAGATGTTATTCATATTTATGTTCATGAAGTTAACACTAGAATATTTAGAATAATTTTCAGTTTGAAATGGAATGTAACTGTGCAATAATTTTTTTCTTTAATACCGGGAAAATCAACTTATTTTCAGGTTGCCTGGTCTTTACACATACTATTTTAATTTAGCATTGCTTGATTCCTTTATAAATCTTGGGATGGAACTTTAAGACAAGGGTGTTTTATTAAGTTTTCTCTTCCCTTCCCTTCCCTTCCCCTCCTGCCCCCTCCTCTTCCTTCCTTTCCCTTCTCTTCTTTCCTTTCCTTCTTTTCTGATGTGGTTCTTTAAACAAAATGCAGTGGTGATTTCTGTCTCTGACCTCTGGCAAACTGTGATCTCCTGCAAATTGGCTTGAGTGCTTTCCTTTTAATGGGCAAGATTTCAGGCAGACACAAGTGTACCTGGAGGCAGCTACTTGTTTTCTGGTTACTGTGAGATGTGATGTACAAGATCAAAATTAGGTAAACATGATAGATCGACATTGAGGACATGAAAAGTGAGCAATTTCTTCTGGTTTATACATGAGACAGCAAGATAAATTAATAAGGGAAGTTGACAGTAATTTATATGGCTGGCATCACAGACATCTCAGCTAGGCTGCTGACAAAAGGTCACAGCTCACCTGTCACAGACACAGCCAACAGTTAGGCTAAAAATGATTTGTTTTCAAATATTGTTTCGATACTTTATACTCTGTGGTGACAGAGGAATGTCTGTTTTTCTCTGCTTCCTCTCCTGCTCCTTGACTCTTTAGCTTACTTGTGAGCATGCACGTGCTCTCTTTTTCTAAAAACATGCAGAAGCAATAAATCAGCCAGTTTAAGAAGATCCAGCCAGCCCAACACAGATCGATTTCACAGGGAAGTCGATGGCCTGCTAATAGAATTACAACTACCTGTCAAAATAGGGAAAACATATCTGTGACAGTGACAAAGGGCAAATCAATTTAATAAGAGGTTTTTTCTTCCAGAGACATAGATGTGGAGTACATGGGTGTCTCTGAGAGTCTGTAATTGTGAATAGAAACCATATACTTGGACCGTTAAAGCTGAGGTTATGTCGATGATTCTGGGAGAGTGTACTTACTCTTTTCTAGATTTGTCTGGTAACTATTAACAGTTTGCTCTGTAATAGCATATAACAGGGAGCTACTAGCTGGAAACACATTCTTTTAACCAAATAAGTTGATCTTGGCCATTAAATAAATTATATTCCCACGAACTTTGCATTTTCGTGTTTCCTGTTGTATCTCATTTCAACAAGGAACTGTGCATTGCCAAGAACATCTCTGTGGCAAATCTTTAACTTCTAAGACAACTTGATCATTTTCAGAGGACTCATAAAACTGTTAGTAATGTGACTTTTAGTAACAGCAATTTCTGTGTTCAGGTTTGGTTTCTTGCAAAGGGAACTTAATCATGAGCACAACTCCCAGCTTAAACCCATTGTGTATTAACATGAGGCTCTTTTAGGTCAAGGCTTTGATTTTTATTTTGTTTTAAATTTTTTTTTTTTAGATTTTATTTATTTATTTGAGACAGACAGAGATAGTGACAGAGAGCATGAGCGAGGAGGAGAGGGAGAAGCAAGCTCCCAGCTGAGCAGGGAGCCTGATGGTGGATTTGATTCCAGGACCCTGGGATCAAGACCTGAGCAGAAGGCAGACACTTAACCATTTAACCGACTGAACCACCCAGGAGCCCAAGGACTTGATTTTAAAAAAGAATTTAATATGAATTAATTTACCCTAGCACCATGGATTTTCTGCAAAACAAACAAATGAACTGTGACATAATAAAAGATATGTATTTGGCCTCTGCCCCCATTTCCTGGCCTATAGTTCCCAAAACCTTTGGAATCTCTGGAGTGACAAGTGTCTTTTTGTATGCTAATGAGATGACTAGTGGCTGAGGGGCTCCTGGATAACCTAAGAATGGAGGCTGGTTGCCAAGGGGAATCAACCTAATCTTTTAAAAGGTTGGAAGTTTCAGCCCCACTCCTTGATCTCTGGGGAGGGGAAAGGGGCCAGAGTTTAAGTAAATACTAATGGCCAATAATTTAATCAATCATGCCTGTGTAATAAAGCTTCCATAATTATTCTAAGCGAAGGGGTTTGGAGAGCTTCCAGGTTGGGGAACATGTAGGGGTGCTGGGAGGGTGGTGCATCCAGAGAGAGAGCATGGAATCTTTGTGCACCCCCCACACCCCTGAGACTCTGCTCTATGCATCTCTTCCATTTGGCTGTTCCTGAGTTGTATCTTATAATAAACTGGTAATAGTAAGTAAAGTGCTTTCCTGAGTTCTGTGAGTTGTTCTAGCAAATTATCAAACCTGAGGAGGGAGTGTGGGAAACTCCTATTTATAGCCAATCAATTAGAAGCACATCTGCAACCTGGACTTGCAGTTGGTATTTGAAGTGACAAGAGGGGCAATTTCCTGGAACTGAGCTCTTAACTTGTAGGGTCTGTACTAATTCTAGGAAGTTAGCGTAGAATTGCTTGGCGTGGAAAACCCACACATTTAGTGTTAGAAGTGATGAGGTGAGTAGACGAAAACAGGAGAGTTTTCTCATTTAGAAATAAAAAGTAATTCTCTGTTATGGCAGAGTTTAACAGTGTCATTGTAATCAAGAAACACACTAGGTCTCATACTCATCAAAGTTCAGTGATACTAACCCACCTTAATTGCTGTTCCCTCATTGCAGAATCACTTCTGTGTTGCAGTATAGACAGAAGTTAAGAAACTTGGTTCTGAAATCAGAAACATCTGCATTTTGGTCTGCTACCTGCCACTTACTAGATAAATGAGTTGGGTAAGTTGCTTAATTTCTTGAAGTCCTTGTTTCCCATTCTGTACAAATGGGCTATTGATAGTGCTTACCTCAGGCTGTTGTTACTGAGGAATAAAGGAACTGATATGTAAATCCTGTGGCCCTCGAAGGCAGGAGAGCGAGGAGATCTGTGACTCACTCATTCCTTTAATCTACTTTCTGCTTATGACAGGGTCAAGGAAAAAATGATCCATCTAGACATTTTTTTTTTCTTCAGGAAGTTGGGGAAAGTCTCCCGATGCTATATTTAAGTTAATAGACATACAAAGAGCTGTGTTTACCCCCACTCCCTCCATATACACACCCCTCCCTTGTTGTGTAATTTAAGAATCTTCTATATGTTCTGTACTGGAGTTTTTAGCTCCACCTTTAGACACCAATGTCATCCCTGCCTGGAAAACTAGATTAAGAGCGCCAGGAAAATGCCTTGTGGTATCTCTGGTACCAAATGTTTGCCGGGTGGTGGCTTTGGCATCTGGCATTGAGGGCCAGGGATTAAGTCTCCTGGCTCAACTATAGTTTTCATTTACATGAACTCATTTGTATCCCCACTCCCATGGAAATGAAGACAAGAACAAGATTTTAAATACTTTTCAGGAATGCTAGATAGTAACCAATGACATTTTCCAATCAGACTGAATGCTGATTGGAGCTGCATTAGAATGTTGTCTGTCAGGAGGCCAGTGACCTAGTTTGATGCTCCCGTATCAGCTTACATCAACATACCTCTCCCTTGGACCCTAAGTCCATTCACATTTTCTACTGGAGTTTCATGAAATTTGTCCTGGAGCTGTCCCAATCTCAGAGCAATTGTATTAACATCATTGCTTCATATGAACAAATATTGACCATAGCCTTAATTTCTTACTTTTTTCCCTTTAAAGAAACATAAAAAGGCACTGTGGTACGTCTATGTGGATAAAGACAAAAATGCAAATTTCTTTTGTTATTGATAGGATAAATGGGTAATTTGTCTCAATTCATAATTTGGATAATTATGAGATAACTCCATACTTAGGACATTTATACATTTTAGCCTGTAACTACATCTTTCTCAGCATAGTGGAACTGTTTCATTCTCTGAGGGATGAGGAGCGCAATAGCCTGGGGGCTCAGTATTGGATATTTTAAGTATAACTGAGCCCGAGAAGGAAGTGTGCTCAGTGATTTAGGATCTCTGTGTTAACTTCTCCATTGAAGTTTTTTGTTTAGCCTGTACTCTCTGCCTCAAATTCCTCTTGCTGTTGTGTGTGTGTGTGGGTGGGGAAGGGTGGTTGGTGGAGAAGAACCTAAAAATAGTGCTTGAAAGGATTGCCAAGATCTTAGCTTTGTGTTGGAGAAACCATCTGCTAATCTCATTGCCTGAAACCAGAATCAAATAATTTGTTCTGAAATGAGGGTTCAGAAGAACAAATGTTTCCAGACTTATGTCCTGCAAGGCATCAGACCTTCTACCTTGTTACTGAGGAGATAAGGTGAGTGAGAATGAGCCTGTGGGTTGGCCAGGCCAAGGGCATCCACCTCCCACCTCTGTGCCTTAGTAGTCTGAGTGATGTTTGGTGTGTAACTTAATGCAACTCTGCCTTAAGTTTGCAGGATGGCAAGTGGAGGAAAGCCATTGCTCTGTTGCAAATGAGAGAGAGAATTTTTTAAATTTAATGAATGTATGGTATGATTATTATTTTTTAGAACCACAGGCAAGAAGCCTGTGAGGCATCACTGTTCTGCAGCAGGATGGTAATTTCCCCCCATCGGCAGGTTCTCTCCCCTCTTCCTCCACCCAGAGACCTGTTGCAGCTAGCTCTTCTAGGGCGGAGTTAAGACAGTCTGGGGAATACTAGTTAAATTTATAATCAGAATTATAAAGGTCAGTGATAACAGGCAACAGATTACTCATGTTCACAAATAGCAAGATGTGACAAAAGAAATTTTTCTTGAAAAAAGCACTTCAGAAATATACTGAGCTTATTTTATCTCTCTTGGGCTCTGCCCATCTTTATCTGCCCCTTTCAGTTTCTGTTTCTATCCCCATTTTGGGTTTTGTTTTTTGGTATCCCATGCCACTGTCTGGTCCCCTTTGTTATTCTTCCCTCTTCATAACACTCATGCAGAGAAGACCATGGGTACCCCTCTTCTTTGTGTCTGTTAGTCCCTTTTCCTTTCTTTCTCATCTTTTCCATTTCCTTTTCTTTCTTCATCCTCTTCTTCTATGCCTTAAGCCCAATGTTTGTTTTTTTCCACTAACAGAACTGAAGTACATCTGGTTCTATGAACCACATTTTCATGGGTTGCAGTTCCCCTGCTTCCGCAAGACCCCTTGCTCCCCGCCTCAAAGACCTAGGCAATTGTTTCTGTAAATACCTGGTTTGGAGAGGGCAGGGAAGGTGCCTCCCTTGAGCTCACATGCAGCACCCTGTGTTCCTTGTGCTGGGCCTCACTTGAGCTTTCCTGCTTACTTCTGAAGTCATCTGGTACAGAATGCTCCCAGCAGTGCAGCCCATGGCATTGGGGCCAGAGTCTGGCTCCTGGTGCTCTAGCAGCTGTGAGTCACTGAGTGATGCCCACTGTCCCTGTCTGCTGCCATACTGCATCCTCAGGAGTAGAGAGAATGGCCTGTGCTCTACCTTGAGCCACACATTTCACTTGGTACTGAAACAACTTTCTTAGCGGCCTGAATCAGATAGTCCAGAAGGAAACAGGGGGACAATCAAAAGGGCTTTTGGGGGAGACTTTGAAGGAGGGATTATTTTCAAAGGTGTTTTAAGTCATTTATGGTTCACATAATTTTTTTGCTACCTTATTAATAATTATATAATAACAGTAATCACTGACTTCTATATGCTGGATATACAAATGTGATCATTGAAGAATATTCAAGGCTTCCTTTTGGGACTTAGAATTAAATCCCCAAAACTTTACTTGTCCTATAAGTTCCCTTGCTCCCCCCCCATCTGTCCACCCATCTGTCCAGCTTGATCTGTAAACTCTCCCCCCACAACTCTGCTTTCCTCTTGTTTTGCAAAATGGACCAAACTGTTTTCCTCCTCAGGGCCTTTGCATGTGTTGGTTTCTGCCTGGAACACACTTCTCTCTCTCTTCTCTTCCTTTTCATGGTTAACTCATTGCTGAGGTTGTAGTGTCACTTCCATAGGGCATGCTACACACTCTCGTACCACCATCTATATTTTCTTCACAGAATGATGACAAATAAAAGAAGGCAACAGAGGAGACTTTTGATGACAGTGATTAAGTCTGAGCAAGTGAGGTTTGCTGGGAGTTGGGGGTGGGGTGGGTTTATTTATATAATTTGTGTGATTGTTTAATATCCATCTCCCCCCACTACATGACTGCAGGGATCATGTTCGTTTTTGTATACTGATGTTTCCCCAGGCCTAGAACAAAATAAACTAAGTACCCACCATACACCAAGTGCTTTACTTACATTCTGTGTTACTTTTTATCTTTATCACAGTTCTGTAAGCAGAGATTAGCAAACTAGGTCCATGGACCACTAGGTCCAATTAGCAAAAATTAGGTCCATGAACCTAATCTGGTCCATCAATCATTTTTGTCAGTAATGTTTTATTAGAAAGCAGCTATGCCAATTTGTTTATGTATTATTTATACCAACTTTTGTGCTATGAGGGCAGAACTGAGTAGTCACACGACGGACTCTTTTGTCTGCAAAGCCAAAAGTATTTTCTATCTGGCCTACTATAGAAAATGTCTGGCAACCCTTGCTACAAGGCTATGTAGAATCTCTATTTCACAGAAGAGGAAACTGAAGATCAGTAAGTTTCGGTAACTTCCTCATATCTAGATTTCAAGTAACAGAACTAGAGTCAAATGCCCCCTTTTATTATCTTTCCCCATATACCAGATCTCTCTGCTGACATATGCTTAGGGGAGTGGAGCAAATTTCTACTGAAGAGGTGACATTTGGTCTAAATTTTAAGGAAAAAGTTGGCATTCTGTAATGGACAAGAGAGGACAAAACATTCTAGGCTGAGACACAGATGTAAGAGAGAGCTTGGTGTGTTTAGGAGATAGCTAATCAGACTGACCAAAACATGGTTCTGGTGATCAGGGGGACAGTTGGGGGAAATTGACAGGAAAGGAGGCACCTAGAATGAGAGGAACCTGTGCCAGAGCAGGAAACCTGAACTTTAGCTCCCAAGCCTGTGGTTTCTGCTTTGCTTGTACATCTTTTCTCAGTAAAATAATTTGAGCATTTGTTCTAAATATATTTATTTTCCATAAGTTATCTGCCTGGAACACTCTATTAGTACTATATTATATACATTATAAAATGGACAAATATGGAAATTTTAAAAAGGTAACTGAAAATAAAATGAATATTTAGACTAATTTTTATTTTAGTTATTAATGATTCATAATACCTTTTGGCTGTCTTATAGTAATGATGATGTTTAATGAGAGTGATGTTAATGAAAATGCTTATTATGTTTGAAAATCTTGGCTTAACACCGATACCGCTGTTTGAAGTTATCATTTTAAGATTAGCTTTCTTTAATGTGCAGTTTTAATGGTATCATAGTTGAAAATGATAACTTTTTTTTTTTTTTAAGATTTTATTTATTTATTTGACACGGAGAGAGAGAGAGATCACAAGTAGGCAGAGAGGCAGGCAGAGAGAGAGGAGGAAGCAGGCTCCCTGCTGAGCAGAGAGCCCGATGCGGGGCTCAATCCCAGGACCCTGAAATCATGACCTGAGCCGAAGGCAGAGGCTTTAACCCACCGAGCCACCCAGGTGCCCCCAGATTTTGTACCTATTTTTTGTAAGTCAAGGCATGTCAGTAATAGTTCTGATTATCTTATTGGTTTCACCTCCTGCTGTGGGTGACTGAGAGTTCAAACTGGGAATAGGAGAAATGTTTGTCTTGTCATTTTCTGGTTATTCATTAGCTTTATTAGTATTTTCTTTAATCCACAGCTTCGTTGTCCATCTTGTGGTGGTTACTCTAGTAAAAGTATTCCATATAACCTTTAAATCCATTTTGTGTGGAATATGTAAACTGAAGTGTATTGTAATGTGCTCAAGTAAATGGATGATTGAGGGCTCCACTGTCAAATCCTTGAAATCAGTGCATATTTTAAATATTAGAAATCCTTAACCACTTTCTTATATTTCAGGTACCTAAAAATTGAAGTTGTAACATTTTACTCCCACACCCTGATGGCTCAACTTGTTTATCCCCTGCACTCACATACCTTATTGTAAAGACCACTGCTCTGAGTACTGGAAAGCAAATGACAAGCTATGAAATGGGAGGCAGGTGACATGATTAAGTTCAATTTGTCTTTGGGATTATATTTTGTGGCTTTGTGTCTAGACACTTTATGTATTCTCCTAAGGTTTTTACTGTGTGTGTATTCAAATAAGTAACTTAGCCGGATTTAAATAATACTATCCAAACATCTTCATAATAGGCAGCCACTCTAAGCCTCATGAAGTTGTCTCCAGCCTCATTAGTGTCTAGATGCCCTCTGAAGTTCTTTGATAACTCCAGGGGCTTTACCCTTTAGGCTGGAGAATAATGTGCTTTAGGTACAAGGAGAGAACTGAGGTGACTTAAGCACCTCAATGTGGAAAGAAGAATAGTTGTGTTCTGCAAGAGTCAGGGCAAATGCTTTTTGTGACCCTATTAAAACTGAAGATTTAAGAGGAAGAATTATTAGCTCTGACTCCATATTAAAAAAAGGAGGAAGAAGAATTAAAAAAATGAGAAATGACTCTAGGTTAAGAGTTGCTTGAGGAGTTATGCCCTTTTTAAGCCTTAATGAAATTTTTTTTAATGTAAGCATATGAAGATAAAGAACTAACCACTGACCTTGAAACAAGGAGAGAAAAAAATGAAGTTGGTCCCTGAGAAATAGAAGTTGTCAAAACAATACTTACCTAGGCGAAATTTAATAGCCATTTCGGATAAAAGTGCTGTGCTAGTTTATTTTGCAGACCATGTACCCAATACATAAGGGACTTCATCCCTTGTTAAGCCTGCAGGTTTACTTTTGAGAGAAGAATTTTCATTATCTCTTTAGGAAATAATTATATAAAAAATTTATTGCCTTATTTCATAATTTTTCCAGTTATTGTAATTGTGTGAGTTTAGAAGACAAAACAAATTAAAAAATTTAAAGACTACTCTGTGTAGCTGCAAATGGCTTACAGCATGGCATCCACATAGAAGTATGCCTTCCAAATTCTCGAGTGGTTGAAAAATACATTTTATGTCTTGAGAAAAAGAAATACACACACACACACACACACACACACACACACACACACACAAAATGTTAAATTGGAATCTTAACTAAGGTACCAAGATATGATTGATATCAGACACCAGAATGAGTTGTGAGACAGAGCATCTGTTTGGAATTTCAAAGTAGGTGCTTAAAACCTGGCTTTATGACTTTTCAATCCTTTACTCACTTTGAGTATAGAAAACAGTTGAGAAGGTTGATGTTTGTAGACAGGGGATTTTTTTGTAAAGGATTTCTTTGGAGAAAGGCGCTGGATGACTTGAGAGTTTTTACCCCTCTATCATCAACGGAGAGGGTTGGAAGGTGTCTGCCTCTTGCTTCTGGCCTTCAACAGGACTACTTAGAGATCTTAAAATGTGTCCCCTGCAGTTAGTCAGGTACCATGGACAAGTGCCTGTCTTCTGCATGGTGAGTCTAAAATATGATGAATGGACTGCCCAGTTGCCTTGGCACTGGAGGAGTGAGTTGTTTTTGATACATTGGGATTAGCCTATATACCCTGAATTTGTTCAGATAAATAATTTACGGGAATTTCTTATGACATGAGTTATGCATGAGAGAGAGTTGATGTGGCAGTCATCTTCAGTCCTGTTCAGTAGTGCTAATTAGAGGAGTGATGGCACCTCAGCAGACAGAGCAAGCTTTTGGCCACTGATGGAACCCTTGCAGCTTCAGAAGGAATTGAGTGACTAGCCAGAGTGGAGATGCACTGCCTGAGTCTGAGAAGCGGCAACAGAGGATCACAGTGCTTGAGAATCTCCAGGGAACTCTCAAATGTGCCTCAAAAATAAGTGCTTTAAACACTTGATAGATGCAGAGAATGTGAAGCTGCCTTGCAATGTTACCAAATAAAACCTTTATTTCTCCCTTCCTTTTCTTACCATCCTCTACTATAGCCATGGCAGTGGAGTAAGATGAGGCTTTGGAATTGTAAGGCAGACACAAGAAGGGAAAGACAGGACCAGATGTTCTGATTGCCAAATTGAGCCTCTTCTTGTGACATAATATTTCTGGGGGCATTTTGGTATCAGACAGTGAACTGAAAATGTATGGTACTGCCCAAGGTAACATCTGGGGGCAGAAGAACTTTCCTCCACTGAATAAAATTTAAATATGTAATAGAAAGCAAAAAAAAAAAAAAAGATACTTGCTAATTATATTTCATGAATCCTGCCTATTCAACATCCTGGTTACATAGCCATCCCTTACTCAGGGCTCCCAGAACTATGAAACAACAGCACATAGGGAGATCCCTGCCCTCAGTGATGGACCTGGAAGCAGGGCTGATATGGTATGTGTCATTCCCTTTCTCTTTCCTTCTGACTGCAGGCAGGACTAGGGGTAGAAGGAGATAATGTTGTAGAGTAAGCAGTAAGTGCTATTTCTTTTGGTCTGCAAGGAAGGATGTTTGGCAGCATCACTTGGTCTTCTCATCAATGAGCTATTAAAAGGCTGATGGGTGTTGCACATCTGAGACTTAGAAAGCAATGCAATGTATATGGCTTCCAGCTTTTATATATGTTTAATGCAAAAATAATCTCTCATAGGATTATGTGATTTTTTTTTCACAAAAAGTAGATGAGGAAATGAGATAATAAACATGGAAGGATTCAGGCATGAGTTGTTTGTGATTCAGGCAAAAGTCGCAGCATTTTACCAGTTCAGGGTGGGAAAAGTAGTGAGACTCCATACTGCACAGGGATTAAGATTACAAATTTTCGAATCAGGCTGTCAGAGTTTGAATTCTGGGACCTTAGATAAGTATAAATATCTATTTTCTCATTTGTAAAAGGGATAAACTACTGGTCTCATGGGATTATTATAGAAATTAAAGAAGATAATCCTTATAGAGTGCCTGCTGTAATTCATGTTACTTAATAAGTGTGCAGTGATTGTCAGTTAAGATTATTATTATTTTTAATCTGTAAAGTTAATTCTCACTGTTTGAGGTAGTTATGTTCTATACAGTCATCATGAACATTGAATTAGCAAATATTAAACCATTGCTCCTAGGCAAAATAAAGGGTTAGGTTCCTGTAAGCCTCTGTTTCCAGTAATTTCATGAACTAATCAATATATAACTTTGTTTTATATGTGTTTCTGTTTAAAGACATCTTACTTAATATATACTATTAATTCATTAACACTGAGCTCATGGATAACCCAGGTCTGAATGAAAATTATCTAATGCATCTATTTTCTCTGTAAGGGACATTCTTGTGCTTAGGAATAGCAGATAGTACTTCAGCACTACATTTGGGGGCTACTTTAAACAGTGAAATCACCAACAAAAAACACACAAAGGTGAGAAACATGTCATTAACTAGACTGCAAAAGGAGTCTAGTTTATAATATGAGAGCTGAGGGGCACCTGGGTGGCTCAGTTGGTTAAGCAGCTGCCTTGGGCTCAGGTCATGATCCCGGGGTCTTGGGATTGAGCCCTGCATCAGGCTCCCTGCTCAGCGGGGAGTCTGCTTTTCCCTCTGCCTCTGCTTATGCTTTCTCTCTCTGTCAAATAAATAAATAAAATCTTAAAAGAAAAATATTACAAGAGCTGAAACAAGAAGGCAGTGTGTGTTTGACCTCAGCTGGGAATGTGCAAGTTGAGCAACACAAATTTTTGCTTCTCTGATTATGTCTGTGAATTACTGCAGAAACACAGGAGTATTGATTTTGGGGTTACAAATAGCTGTTAGCAAGTAGGCAAATTCACAAATACAGAATCCATAGATAATAAAGTCAACTTTATCTGGGTGATCAGCAACTAATGATTTAAGGTCTGCTTGAATATTTCCAGCAAACGGAGAATGACATATACACACAGTTCATTCTGTCCTTGGCCAGGTCTTACTTTTATAAAACTTGCTAAATTCTACCCCATGGGACCTTGAAATAGAACTTTAACATTTCTTTTAAATAACAGTCATTTATATGCTGGAAGACAGCTACTGTATATCCTTGGACCCATCAGTTGGTTAACTATCTCTATTTCCTATAGCTATTCTGTAAGTGATAATACTTTGCCCTCTCTATTCTGTTGTCCTCCTTGGAACATGGTTCAGTGTTTTAGAATCTTTTTTAGAGTACGAGACCCATGACTAAAGTTAAGTATCTGAGTGCCATGTGAGGCCTGATCAGAGCCCCAGAGAAAACTGACAGTTACTCCTCTCAGTCCACATGCTATATTTTGCTCAATATTTTTAGATTTTATGTGGCAGAGATTATTAGTGTTCATGCAATAAATTTACATTTATGAACATTTCCTTGCCCTGTGCATCTAAATGTAGTCATATGACTAATTCTTCCCAGTGAGATATGAATGGGAATGATAAGCCACTCCAAGTCTGATCCATAAGAATATAGCACTAAGACCTCACCTTGAAGGTGATCTGATTCAGATGACGTGAATCCACAAAGTGGAAGCAGCACTAGGTCCTGCCTGTGTTACCAGATTGTTGAGAGCCGTACAGAAGAACCATTCAACCCCTCATCAGACTTAATATGACTGTGAAATACAATTCTATTATTTTAAACACTAAGATTTTTGGCAGCTTAAAGTGTTAATTACAGTGACAAATATAATCTATAATAGCTTTTTGTGGCCATATTATGCTGTTGATGCACACAGAATGTGCTATAAGCTAAAATCCATTGTTCTTTTTAAATTTTACTTTTTAAAAGATTTTATTTATTTGAGAGAGACAGAGAGGAAGCTGGAGGGAGAGGGAGAAAAAATCTGAAGCAGACTCTGTGCTAAGTGTAGAGCCCAACAAAGGCCTCGATCCTACAACTGCAAGGTCATGACCTCAGCCAAAACCAAGAGTCAGCTGCTTAATGGACTGAGCCACCCAGGTGTCCCCATCATTCTTTCAAACACAGGTTGCTACTTAGATACATACTCCTATCATGAACTTGCTGATTCTTTTGGAATCAAGGCCAATACATCACATTTTTCCCTGTTAAGGTTTATTTCTTAGATGTAGTAATCCCTTTTCAACTTCTCAAGAACTTTTTAGATCATGATTCTTTTAAGCAGCCATCCTTTTGAATTTTGTGTCTTCCACAAATGTGTAAGCTTTTAAACTGCTCATGGATAAATACTTTGGTATCCAATACCTTGGGCCTTGCTGTTCAGACAATGAGATACTAATTTTGAGAATTACTAGTCAGTTCTGGCATTGTTCCTTTTTGTTTTTCTCCCCTTTTGTGCTTTCTGGTCTTCAATGTAACTACTAATTACTACTGTAGTAAGTTACCACAATTATGTTATGTAACAACTTACCTGCATTTTTTAAATCTCTCATTATTTTGAGTCTTAATCTATTGGTATCTAGAAAACAGATTATTTCCTTTCCTTGAGAAAATACCTATCAATAGTCAAGGTTATGTCATTCTGGAATTTGATGCCAGGGCCTAGGAATAAAACCTCTATGCTTTGCCATCATCTGCAAAGCAAAATATTCTATTATTATCTCTCCCTCTTCCAAAATTCTGATTGTTACTTGTAAAAAATTTCAAAAAACAGTATTGTGTCCTCAAGCTATTTGTTTTCCTAGTGCAGTGGAAAACCATTGCCCTCGAAATTAGAAGACTTTGGTTTGAGTCCCGGTTTTTCTAATTAGAAGTTTAATGACCTTGAAAAAGTACCTTAACTTTTATGAACTTCTGTTGTTTTTGTTTTTTTAAAAAATTGTAACCCCTCAATGTGGGCGAGGAAGGGTATTTCAGGTCTTCCTGAGTGTATCTCGTTATCTTGGAACAAATCTAACCAAAGAGGTAAAGGATCTCTACTCTAGGATCTACAAAACACTAATGAAAGAAATTGAAGAAGACACAAAAAGGTGGAAAAACATTCCATGCTCATGGATCGGAAGAATAAACATTGTTAAAATGTCTATGCTGCCCAGAACAATCTATACTTTCAACACCATCCCAATCAAATTACCAATGGCATTTTTCAAAATGCTGGAATAAACAATCCTAAAATTTATATGGAACCAGAAAAGACCTCGAATTGCTAAGGAAATGCTGAAAAAGAAAAACAAAGCTGGGGGCATCATGTTGCCTGATTTCAAGCTATATTACAAAGCTGTGATCACCAACACATCATGGTACTGGCGCAAAAACAGACACAAAGACCAATGGAACAGAATGGAGAGCCCAAATATGGACTCTCAACTCTATGGTCAACTAATCATCAACAAAGCAGGGAAAAATATCTGATGGAAAAAAGACTGTCTCTTCAATAAATGGTGTTGGGAAAATTGGACAGCTATATATAGAAGAATGAAACTGGACCATTCTCTTACACCATACACAAAGATAAACTCTAAATGGATGAAAGACCTCAACGTGAGGCAGGAATCCATCAAAATCCTAGAGGAGAACATAGGCAGTAACTTCTTCGACATCGGCCACAGCAACTTCTTTCAAGACACGTCTCCAAAGGCAAGGGAAGCAAAAGTGAAAATGAACTTTTAGGACTTCCTCAAGATAAAAAGCTTCTGTACAGCAAAAGAAACAGTCAACAAAACAAAGAAGCAACCCACAGAATGGAAGATATTTGCAAATGACTACAAACAAAGGGTTGATATCCACGATCTATAAAGAACTTCTCAAACTCAACATCCGAAAAAACAGATAATCAAGTCAAAAAATGGGCAGAAGATATGAGCAGACACTTCTCCAAAGAAGACATACAAATGACTAACAGACACATGAAAAAGTGTTCATCATCATTAGCCATCAGGTAAATTAAAATCAAAACCACACTGAGATACCACCTTACACCAGTTAGAATGGCAAAAACAGCAAGGCAAGAAGCAGCAAGAGAAGTTATGCAGAAAGGGGAACCCTCTTACACGTTGGTGGGAATGCAGTTTGGTGCAGCCACTTTGGAAAACAGTGTGGAGGTTCCTCAAAAAATTAAAAATAGAGCTACCCCATGACCCAGCAATTGCACTAGTGGGTATTTACCCCAAAGTTACAGATGTAGTGAAAAGAAGGGCCATATGCACCCCAATGTTCATAGCAGCAATGTTCACAATAGCCAAAATGTGGAAAGAGCCAAGATGACCTTCAACAGACGAATGGATAAAGAAGATGTGGTCCATATACGCAATGGAATATTACTCAACCACCAGAAAGGATGAATATCCAACTTTTGCATCAACATGGATGGGGCTGAAGGGGATTATGGTAAGTGAAATAAGCCAAGCAGAGAAAGTCAATTATCATATGGTTTCACTTATTTGTGGAACATAATGAATAGCATGGAGGACATTAGGAGAAGAGAGGGAAAAATGAAGGGGGAGAAATCAGAGTGGGAGATGAACCATGAGAGACTATGGACTCCGGGAAACAAACTGAGGGTTTTAGAAGGGAGGATTGTGGGGGGATGGGTTAGCCTGGTGGTGGGTATTAAGGAGGGCACAGGTTGCTTGGAACACTGGGTGTTATACACAAACGATGAATCATGGAACACTACAACAAAAACTAATGATGTACTATATGGTGACTAACATAACACAATAATAAAAAAATAAATAAAAATTTGTAATTAGGGTTAATAGTTCCCATCCTGGGGGTGCCTGGGTGGCTCAGTCGGTTAAGCATTTAAGCTGTCTTTGGCTCAGGTCATGATCCCAGGGCCCTGGGATCGAGCCCCACATAGAGTTCCTTGCTCAGTGGGGAGCCTGCTTCTCCCTGCCTGCTGGTCCCGCTGCTTGTGCTTGCTCTCTCCCTCTCTTACTCTCTCTCCACGTCAAATAAATAAAATCTTAAAAAAAAAATAGTTTTCATCCTGGATACTCCTAAGATTGTGTGAGGATTTGAAGGAATGAAGGGTGCTAAAGTGTTCATAGTTAAATGAGTGTTAGTGTAGTTGCTATCTGCTCTAAGGATGCTCCCTGGGTCTTCTCTTGGATGATCCTTCACCCCCTTTATGGATCAGTAGGAGTGTATGGTGATCAGTAGGTCTTACCTTTAAAATGGCTTCTTATAACTGGTTTCTTTCTTTTGTTTTTTCTTTTTTCTGTTTTCTTTTTTCTTTTCTTTTCTTTTCTTTTCTTTTCTCTTTTCTTTTCTTTTCTTTTCTTTTCTTTTCTTTTCTTTTCTTTTCCCTTTTCTTTTCTTTCTATTCCAGTTAGTTAACATACAGTGTAATATTAGTTTTGGTAATAGAATTTTGTGATTCATCACTTACATACAACACCCAGTGCTCATCACAGCAAGTGCCCTCCTTAATACCCATTACCATTTAACCCATCCCCTTGCCTACCTCCCCTCTAGCAACTGTCAGTTTGTTCTCTATAGTTAGGAGTCTATTATGGTTTGCCTGTCTCTTTTTTCCCCCATGTTCATCTGCTTGATTTCTTAAATTCTGCATATGAATGAAATCATGTGATATTTGTCTTTTTGACTGACTTTTTTGCTTAGCATAATACACTTTAGCTCCATCTACACTGATACAATGGCAAGATTTCATTCTTTTTGATGATGGAGTAATATTCCATTTATATATATATATATATATATATGTGTGTGTGTGTGTATATGTATATATATATATATATATATACACCATGTGTATATATATATCCGTGTGTGTGTGTGTGTATATATATATATATATATGTATATATATATATACCACATCTTATTTATCCATTCATGAGTCGATGCACAGTTGGACTCTTTCCATAATTTGGCTATTGTTGATAAGGCTGCTATAAATATGGGGTGCATGTTTCCTTCAAATCAGTATTTTTGAGTCCTTTGGGTAAATACCTAGTAGTGCAATTGATGGATCATAGGGTAGTTCTGTTTTTTAACTTTTCAAGGAACCTCCATACTGTTTTTCCAGTGACTGCACAAGTTTGCATTCCCACCAACAGTGTAAGAGTGTTCCCCTTTCTTTGCATCCTCCCCAACACTTGTCATTTTCTATGTTGTTAATTTTAGCCATTCTGACAGGTGTGAGATGGTATCTCATTATAGTTTTGATCTGTATCTCCCTGATGATGCGTTATGTTGAGCATCTTTCAATGTGTCTGTTAACCCTCTAGGTATCTTCTTTGGAAGAATGTCTACTCATGTCTTCTGCCAGTTTCTTAACTGGATTATTTGTTTTCTGAGTATTGACTTTGATGAGTTCTTTATAGATTTTGGATACTAATCCTTTATCCAATATGTCATTTGCAAATATCTTTCTATTCCAAAGGTTGCCTTTTAGTTTTGTTGATTGTCTCCTTCACTATGCAGAAGCTTTCAACTTTGATAAAGTCCCAGTAGTTCATTTTTGCTTTTGTTTCCTTTGCCTCCAGAGACATGTCTAAGAAGAAGTTGCTATAGCTGAGGTCAAAGATTGAATTTCTTTGGTGGTTATCAGTCTGTTCATGTTTTCTATTTCTTTCTGTTTTAGTTTTGGTAGTTACTATGTTTCTAGGAATTTATCCACTTCTTCCAATTTGTTGGCATATAATTTTTCATGATATTCTCTTATAATTGTTTGTATTTCTTATAATTATTTGTATTTCCACTGTGATCTCTCTCTGTGATTTTATTTATTTGGGTCCATTCTCTTCTTTTTGATAAATCTGATTAGGGCTTTATCAATTTTATTCTTTCAAAGAACCAGCTCCTGGTTTCATTGATCTGCTCTACTATTTTTTTGTTTGTCTGTTTTGTTTCTGTATCATTTATTTCAGCTCTACTCTATTAATTCCCTTCTTTTGCTGGCATTAGGCTTCATTTGTTGTTCTTTTTCTAGCTCCTTTAGGTGAAATTTAGGTTGTATATTTGAGATTTTTCTTGCTTTTTGAGGTAGGCCTATATTGCTAGGTATTTCCCGCTTATGACTGCTTTTGCTGCATCTCAAAGGTTTAGGGCTGTCGTGTTTTCATTTTCATTTTCATGTCATGCTTTTCATTTGCATTGCTTCTATGTATTTTTAAAATTCTTCAATTTCCTGGTTGACTCATTCATTTCTTTAATAGAGTATTCTTTAATATCCATGTATTTGTGGTCTTTCCAAATTTTTTCTTGTTGTTGACTTCAAGTTTCATGGTGTCATAGTCTGAAAATATGCCTGATATAATCTCAGTCTTTTTGTGCTTTTTGAGGCCTTATTTGCGACCCAGTATGTGATCGATTCTGGAGAATGTCCCATGTACACTGGAGAAGAATGTGTATTGTGCTGCTTTAGGATGAAATGTTCTGAATATATCTGTTAAGTCTGTCTGGTCCAGCGTGTCATTCAAAGCCATCATTTCCTTGTTGGTTTTCTACTTGATGATCTGTCCTTTGTTGTAAATGGGGTGTTGAAGTCCCGTACTATTATTGGATTATCATGAATGAGTTTCTTTTTGTTTGTTATTAATTGATTCTTATATGTGGGTGCTCCCAAGTTGGGGCATAAATATTTATAATTATTAGATCTTCTTGATCCTTAATTATAATATAATGCCTTTCTTCATCTCTTGTTACACTCTTTGTTTTAAAAATCTAGTTTGTTTGATGTAAGTATGGCTACTTTGGCTTTCTTTTGATATCCATTAGCATGATAGATGGTTCTCTGTCCCCTCACTTTCAATCTGTGGGTGACTTTAGGTCTACAATGAGTCTCTTATAGGCAGAATATAGATGGATGTTGTTTTTTTTTTTTTAATCCATTCTGATACCCTGTGTCTTTTGATTGGCGCATTTAGTCCATTTACATTCAGATTATTGAGAAATATGAATTTAGTGCCATTTTATTACCTATAGAATTGGTGTTTCTGGTGATGTTCTCTGTTTTTTTCTAGTCTTTGTTGCTTTTGGTCTTTTTTCTTCTCCACTCAAAAAGTCCCCCTTAAAATTTCTTGCCAGGCTAGTTTTGTGGTCATGACCTCCTTTAGTTTTTGTCTGGCAAACTCTTTATCTTTCCTTCTATTTTGAATGACAGCCTTGCTGGATAAAGAATCCTTGGCTGCATATTTTTCCCACTCAGCACATTGAATATTTCCTTCTACTCCTTTCTGGCCTGCCAAGTCTGTGTGACAGATCCACTGCCAGCCTGATCTGTCTTCCCTTATAGGTTAAGGACCTTTTCCCCTTGCTGCTTTCAGTATTCTTTCCTTGTCTGTGTATTTTGTGAATTTGACTATGATATGCCTTGGCGATGGCCAGCTTTTTTTTTTTTTTTTTTTAATTTAATGAGAGTTCTCTGTGCTTCTTGGATTTTGATGTTTGTGTCCTTTCCCAAATTAGGGAAGTTTTCAGCTGTAATTTGTTTGAATAAACCTTCCTCCCCCTTGTTTCTCTCAATCTTCTGGGACTCCTGTGATATGAATGTTATTATGTTTTACTAAGTCACCGAATTGTCTAAGTCTACCTCTGTGGTCCATTACTTATCTTTCCCTCTTCTTTTTGGCTTCATTATTTTCCATAATTTTATTTTCTTTATCACTGATTCACTCCTCTGCTTTGTCCATTCTCATTTATATGGCCTCCATTTGTGTTTGCATCTTGGGTGTGGCATTTTTATTTTCAACCTGAGTAGATTTTAGTTCCTTCATGTTGTAGTAAGGAATTCTCTAGTGTTTTCTCTGCTTTATTCAAGCCCAGCTAGTATACTAATAATCATTGTTTTAAATTCTAGCTCAGACATCTTATTTATGTCAGTATTGATTAAATCCGTGGCTGTGAGTTCTACTTCGTGTTCTTTCTTTTGGGGTAATTCCTATGTCTCATTATTTTGTCCAGAAAAGAAAAGAAGAAAGAGAAAAAAGAACAACAAAAACAAAACAGAAAGCAAAACAAAATAAAAAACCCAAAAAACAAAGCAAGAAACAGCAACAACAAAAAAAACTCAAGAAAAACAAAAACACAAAATAAGAAAACAAAACAAAACAAAATAAAACAAACAAAAAAACCCCCCAAAGTCTGGGTGTGTTCTGGTTTGCTTGTTGAAAGAATCTAGATTCCAAATTTTAAAAATTAAATAATTAAATTAAATTAAATTAAATTCAATTAAATACAATAAAATGAAAATAGACAAAAAAATTAAAAAATATGAAAAATATAAATAAAAATTAAAAAATAAAATATTAAAAAAGAATTGGAAAATATAAGAAAATAAATGAAAAAATAATACAAATAAAAAAAATAAAGAAAAAAGTAAAAAAGGAAGCTCGATCCTATTTCCCTTAGTGCTGAAGCTTTGCAGCACTATATGATCAATAAAGTTGGTATGAGCTGGTTGTTTGTGCTGGTCTTCTGGGGGAGTGCCCTGCTGCACTGATTCTCAGGATGACTTGTTTCAGTGGAAATGCTTATTCAGGACACAGTGGGGTGGGGCTTGGTGTCCCCGGCTCTGGCTTCCAGTAGATGGTGCTGTTTTGCTCCTTTAAGTCTTTCAGATCTGATGGGTGGGATGAAAATGGCTGTGTCTTGCTCTCTCTCTCTCTTTTTTTTTTTTACTGTGAGCCCTCACAGAAAAGCAGTTAGTCGGTTACACTATTTTTTTCCCTGGTTTCCCTCTGAACCCTGAGTTCATCCTGCCCTTGTCTGAGCCTTTTTATCTCAGGCACCTGACCTAGTTGCAAACCTCCAAATTTCATAGATGGTCTTGCTATACTTGTCCGCCTGTCCCAGGAAAGCGGTACGTGACTCTGGGGCAGTTCACAGTTTACAGCAAAAAGACACCAAGACCTGGCACCAAGACCTGCTGCTCTCTGCTGGCTTCCTGGATCGTATGCCTGGGAACAGCATAGCACCTTGGCACCACCTTTTCTTTCTGAGACCCAGGGGCTCCTCAGACCTCTCTGTCACTCCTGGGATTCTGCCCCTCTTCACCATCTAACACCTTTAATCCAAGCACATCCCCTACAGTAGTGAACTTAAAAGTTCAGATTTCGTGCTCTACCACTTTTAATACTTTGCGATAGCCTCCATAAACAACCTCCCTCATCACGGCATCCACAGCTATGTCTCCCCCAAGTGAACTTCTGCACCTCCTACCTTCCAAAATGTGGTCACTTTTCTACTTATAGATTCGCAGTTTTTGTTCTCTCAGACCTCTAATGGACTTCTTGGGTGTTCAGAATAATTTGATAACTATCTAGTTGTGTTGAAGGGATGAGACAAGCTCAGGGTCCTTCCACTCCTCTGCCATCTTAACTCCTCCTAGGATTTTTTTTATCTCTATATTTTGCAAATTTAACTACAATATGTCCTGGTGTTGGCCTGCTTTTGTTGATTTTCAGGGGAATTCTTTGTGCCTGGTGGATTTCGATGTCTGTTTCCTTTCCCAGATTAGGGAAGTTTTCAGCTGTAATTTGCTGAAATAAGCTTTCTGTCCCCTTTTCACTTTCTTCTTCTTCTGGGACTCCTATGATATGAATGTTATTATGCTTTATGGAGTTGCTGAGTTCCCTAAGTCTACATTTGTGATCCAATATTTTTATTTACCTCTTCTTTTCAGCTTCATTATTTTCCATAATTTTATCTTCTATATCACTTATTCATTTCTCTGCTTCTTCCATCCTTGTGGTCATTATACTCAATTGGTTTCACATCTCAGTTATAGCATTTTTTATTTCTGCCTAACTAGTTTTTAGGTCTTTTATCTCTGCAGTAAGGGACTCCCTGGTTCTCTTCTATGCTTTTCTCAAGCCCAGCTAGTATCATTATGATTGTTGCTTTAAATTCTGGATCAATCATATTACTTATATCTGTTTCAGTTAGATCCCTGGCTGTGACCTTTTCTTGTTCTTTCTTTTGGGATTAATTCCTCTGCCTTGGCATTTTTGTCTAGGTCTCTCTCTTCTGTGTGTTAGGAAAGACTGTTGTTTTCTGCTCCTAAGAGTAATGGCTTTATAGGGCCTGGTGCTTTAGGAAGTGTCTGTGTATGCTGTGTGCTCTCTGCTGCAGTGTTTTGGCTGCTCTTTTTCTGAGGTCAGTCCTCTGCAGTTTCTCCTTGCTTGCAGTTGGGAATGTTTCAACCTTGTCCAGAGTGTGGCAAATTTTAACTAGGTGTTCTCTGGTCTACTTGTTAAAAGAGACCTGATGCAGTCTCCACTAGTGCTGTAACTTTGCAGCACTCTATGATCAGTAGACTTGGTGCATGTGGAGGACTTGTGCTGGTCTTTTGGAGGAGGGGCCTGCTGCACTGCTACTCATGCATACTTACCAGAGAAAAGCAGCACCTGCAGAGCACAGGGTGGGTGGGGCTTGGTGTAATCGGTTCATGCTGCCACTGTTGGCACTATGCTGCTTACTGAAGTTAGTTTAAGCTGAGCAGCAGGGGAGAGAAATGGTGCCTTCTTGCTGCTTTGTCTCTGGAGAAGCAATGCCATCCTTCTCAGATGCACTCCAAGAAGGGTGAACTGTCTCTCCCAGTGTGGCCCAGGGGATCCTCAATTTGCACCTTCTGCCCCCCGGGCTATCTGTTTTCCTTCTCCACAGGAGCACTAACAGTGCCCACCAGCCTCCACACCTGCCATGCTGCAGACCTCTGAAACTCGTCTTTGAGCCTTCTGGTTGTAAAATATCAGAAAAATAAGCCCTTCTTGTTTTCCCAGTCAATGGCTTTGGGGAAGTGTTTTCCTTGTGTGATCCCCTGTGTGCACCTCTCTCCCTCTCTCTCTCTTTCTCACCTCTCTGTGACCAGATAGCTCTCTCCTCAATGGCACCTGTGCTCCGTGTCTCCCCAAAACATGTCTCTGCACCTCCTACCTTCTACAATGTGGACTTTTCTCTCTCTCATTGTGCAGTTTGTTGTGTCAGTCCTCAGATTGATTTCTTGAGTATTCAGAATGATTTGGTATTGCTCTAGCTGAGTTTGAGGGACCAGGCCTAGGGTCCTCCTATTTTTCCACCATCTTAGCCCCTCCTAACTACTTTATTTCTGTTAGGGGTCCCACTAATCTTAGTCTTCAAATAACTTTGAAGTTATGTTCCACATTCCTCATCTCCTTCATGCAATCTACGTTAATTTTGTCCTTTTATTTCAAAATGTTTTTCATGTTTTCTGCATGTCCATTTTCCCCACGCAGTACCCTGGTTAAAACTGATGCTTGTGAAGTTTGTTTTTGGGACCCTCAATCGAAGAATTCTGGATTCTGAAAATTCCCACTGGTATCTCTTTCCTGTTACCTCAGATTGAAAGTGGTACCAGTGTATTTTTCATCCTCTAATTAAAACTCTCTCAAAAAACAAAAACACAAAAACCTTTAAACTTATTTTCCCAAGGTAGGAATATCTGATAATAGTTTATCACATTGCCCAGTCCTATTACTGCAACTCAGGTTTCTTTAAAGTAGAATCAAGCTTTACATTAAAATAATGAAGGCTCTAAATTTTAGACATTGTCCACAGGAATAGGGATCTTTGGAAATCAGTAGCTTGTATGATTTCCTACTTTGCTTGTATGGAAGTCCAATACCACTACCCTTCCTGAAGTCCTAAATTTAAAAATTCTACTATAATTAATATATAGTGATATATTAGTTTCAGGTATATAATATAGTGATTCAACAATTATATACATTACTCAGTGCTCATGGTGCCAAGTATACTCTTAATTCCCTTCACCTACTTCCCATGTCCCCACCAACAGTACACAAGGGTTTCTGTTTCTCTGCATCTTTGCCAACACTTGTTTCTTGTGTTTTTTTATTTTAACCATTGTGACAGGTGTGAGATGTTATCACATTGTGGGTTTGATTGCTCTTTTCTAGTGATAAGTGATGTTGAGCATCTTTTCATGTATCTGTCAGCCATCTGGATGTCTTTGGAGAAATGTCTGTGCATGCCTTCTGCCCATTTTTAATTGTATTTTTTGCTTTTTTTGGGTTTTGAGTTATATATGTTCTTTATATAGTTTGGATATTAACCCCTTATCAGACATATCATTTGCAAGTATCTTCTCTCATTCTGTAGGTTGTCTTTTAGTTTTGTTGATTGTTTCCTTTGCTGTGCAGAACCTTTTTTTTTTTTTTTTTTAAAGATTTTATTTATTGGGGCGCCTGGGTGGCTCAGTGGGTTAAAGCCTCTGCCTTCGGCTCAGGTCATGATCTCAGGGTCCTGGGATTGAGCCCCGCATCGGGCTCTCTGCTCAGCAGGGAGCCTGCTTCCCCCTCTCTCTCTGCCTGCCTATCTGCCTACTTGCGATCTCTCTCCTCTCTGTCAAATAAATAAATAAAATCTTAAAAAAAAAAAGATTTTATTTATTTATTTTTTTAATGTAATCTCTACCCCCAGTGTGAGGCTCTAACTTAAGACCCTGAGATCAAGAGTCTCATACTCTACTGACTGAGCCAGCCAGGTGCCCCCTGCTGTGCAGAAACTTTTTATTTTGATGCAGTTCAGTAGTTATTTTTGCTTTTGTTTCCCATGCCTCAGGAGGTATATCTAGAAAAATGTTGCTATGGCCAATGTCAGAGAAATTAATGACTGTGCTCTCTTCTAGGATTTTTATGGTTTCAGGTCTCACATTTAGATTCTTCTTCTTTTTTTTTTTTTAATAATTTATTATCTTTTCTCACCATAGCACGTACCCTCACCAATGTCCATCACCCAGCCACCCCATCCCTCTCACCTCCCTCCCCTCCAGCAATGCTCTTGTTTGTATCCTGAGATTGAGAGTCTCTTGTGGTTTGTCTCCCTCTTTGGTTTCATCTTGTTTCATCTTTCCCTCCCTTCCCCTTTGATCCTCTGTCTTGTTTCTCAAATTCCTCATATCAGTGAGATCATATGATAGGGTCTTTCTCTGATTGACTTCATTTACTTAGCATAATACCCTTTGGTTCCATCCATGTCGTTGCAAATGGCAAGATTTCATTTTTTTGATGGCTGCATAGTATTCCATGTATGTATATACCACATCTTCTTTATCCATTCATTTGTTGATGGACATCTAGGCTCTTTCCATAGTTTGGCTATTGTGGACATTGGTGCTATTAACATTGGGGTGCACGTGCCCCTTCGGATCACTACATTTAGGTTCTTAATCCATTTTAAGTTTTTTTGTGTGTGTATGGTGCAAGAAAATGGTCCAGTTTCATTCTCTTGTATGTAGTGTTCTGTTTCCCCAGCAACATTTTTGAAGAAATTATCTATTTTTCTTTATATATTCTCCCCTCCTTTGTTCAGGATTAACTGACCATATAAGTGTGGGTTTATTTCTGGGCTCGTTATTCTCTTCTATTTATCTCTGTATCTGTTTTGCTGCCCGTAACATACTGTTTTGATTACTACAGCTTTAGAATATAACTTGAAGTCTGGAATTGTGATAACTCCAGTTTTATTTTTCTTTTTCAAGTTTGCTTTGGCTATTCAAGGTCTTTTGTGGTTACATATAAATTTTAGGATTGTTTGTTCCAGTTCTGTGAAAAATGCTATTGGTATTTTGATAGGAATTGTATTGCATCTTTAGACTGTTTTGGGTAATATAGACATTTTAACAATATTTGTTCTTCCAATTAATGAGCATGGAATGTCTTTCCATTTCTTTGTGTGATCTTCAATTTCTTTCTTCAGTGTTGTATGTCAGAGTACAGGTCTTTACCTCTTTGGTTAGGTTTATTCCTAGGCATCCCATTATTTTTGGTGCAATTATAAATGGGATTTTTTCTTAATTCCTCTTTCTGCTGTTTCATTCTTAGTGTATAGAAATGCAACAGATTTCTGTGGATTGATTTTGTATCCTGTGACTTTACTGAATTTGTTTACCAGTTCTAGCAGTTTTTTGGTGGAGTCTTTTGGGTTTTCTATATAAAGTATCATGTCATCTGCAAATAGTGAATGTTTTACTTCTTCCTTATGGATTTGTATGCTTGTTTATTCTTTTTTGATTACTGTGGCTAGGACTTCCATGCTTATGTCTATTAAAAGTGGTGAAAGTGGACATCCTTCTGACCTTATGGGAAAAGTTTTCAGTTTTTCCCCATTGAATATGATGTTAGCTGTGGATTTTTCATAAATGACATTTATTATGTTGAAGTAGGTTCCTTCTAAACCAACACAGTTGAGAGTTTTTACCATAAATGGATGTCATACTTTGTTAATTTTTTTTTGATATCTATCGAAATGATTGTATGATTTTTATTCTTCCTCTTATTGATGTGATGTATCATGCTGATTGATTTGTGAATACTGAGTCACCCTTGCATATTGGGGAAAAAATCCCACTTAATCATGGTGAATGATTTTTTTAAAAATATATTGTTGAAAAAAAATATTGTCGGATTTGGTTTGCTAATAGTTTGTTGAGGATTCTCGTATTTATGTTCATTAGAGATATTGGCCTATAGTTCTCTTTTTTTGTGTGTGTGTGGTATCTTTATCTGGTGTTAGAATCAGGGTAGTGCTCGCCACATAGAATGAATTTGGAAGATATCCTTTCTTTTCTATTTTTTGGAATATTTTGAGAAGAATAGATATTAGCTCTTCTTAAATGTTAGGTAAAATTTACCTGTGAAGCCATCTTGTCCTGGACCTTTTGTTGGAAGTTTTTTGATTACTGATTCCATTTCATTGCTTGTAATCTGTTCAAATATTTTATTTCTTCCTGATTCAGTTTTGAGAGCATATAGTTCTAGGAATTTATCTATTTCTTCTAGGTGTCCGGTTATAAGCATATGATTTTTCATAATATTCTTTTAAATTTATTTGTATTTCTGTTGTGTTAGTTATTTTTTCTCCTCTTTCGTTTCTGATTTTGTTTGAGTCCTCTCTGTTTCTTCTGATGAGTCTGTTTAAAAGTTTATCAATTTTGTTGAGTTTTTTCAAAGAATGGCTCTATTATTTTTTAGATTCTTTTTTTTTTAATCCTGATCTAATCTTTATTATTTCCTTCCTTCTACTGGATTTGGGTTTTGTTTATTCTTTTCTAACTCCTTCAGGTGTAAGGTTAAGTTGTTTGAGACTTTTTTTTTGTTTCTTGAGGTAGGCCTGTATTGCTGTAAACTTCCCTCTTTGAACTACTTTTGCTGCATCCCAAATATTTTGGACAGTTGTGTTTCCATTTTTATTTGTCTCAATGTTTTCTTCTTTTATCTCCATGATTTCTTCTTTGATTTCTTGGCTGACCCATTCATTGTTCAGTAGCATGTTGTTTAATCTCCATGTATCTACGTTCTTTCCAGATTTTTTCTTATGGCTGATTTCTAGTTTCATAGTGTTGTGGTTAGAAAAGATGCATGTTATGATGTCAGTCTTTTTGAATTTGCTGAGACTCTTTTTGGTGTCCTAACATGAAATCTATTCTGGACAGTGTTTCATGTGCACTTGAAAAGAATGTATACTCTGCGGTTTTAAGATGGAAAGTTCTGAATGAATCTGTTTGATCCATCTGGTTCAATGTGTCTTTTAAAGCCACTCTTGTTGATTTTAGGTGATCTGTCCATTGATGTAAGGGGTGTTAAAGTCCCTTACTATTATTGTATTACTATTGGTTACTTCCTTTATGTTTGTTATTAACATAACAATGTTTTATGTATTTGCGTGCTCCCATGTTGGGTGCATGAATATTTATGATTGTTATATTTTCTTGTTGGATTGTTCCCTTTAAGATTATGTAGTGTCCTTCTTTGTTTCTTGTTACAATCTTTGTTTTAAAGTCTCTTTTGTCCAATATACACGTATTGCTACTCTTTCTTTTCACTTCCATTTGCATGATAAATGCTTTTCCATCCCTTCAGTTCAATTTGCATGTGTCTTTAGATCTAAAATGAGTTTCTTGTTGGCAGGTTATAGATGGGTCTTTTCTGTCACCCCATCTTTTGATTGTAGTATTTAGTTCATTTACAAAGTAATTATTGACATGTATATACTTACTGGCATTTTGTTACTTGTTTTATGGTTGTTTTTTAGTTCTCTGTTTCTTTCTTCTCTTGCTGTCTTCTCTCACTGTTTTCTGGCTTTCTTTTATTTTGTCAATCCTTGACTACCTTTTTATAGATATGCTTAATTTTATTGCTTTTGGTGTTCCTACTTTTCATACTTTTGCTTATGGTTTTTCCTTTCCACTAAAAGAATTCTCTTTGACATTTCTTATAAGGCTGATTTAGTGGTGATGAATTCCTTTAACTTTTGTTTGGGAAACTCTATCTCTCCTTCTATTTTGGATGATAGCCTTACTGGATAAAATATTCTTGCCTGCAGGTTTTTTTCTTTCAGCACTTTGAATATATTATGACACTCCCTTCTGGTCTTCAAAACCAGCTGATAACCTTACAATGTTTCCCTTGTATGTAATTGTTTTCTTTCCTCTGGCTGCTTTTAAAATTCTCTCTTTATCACTACTTTTTGCCATTTTAATTACTCTGTATTCTCGTGTGGACCTCCTTGGGTTGATTTTGTTGGGGCTCTCTTTGCTTCCTGAATTTAGATTTCTGTTTCATTCCCCAGATTCAGAAATTTTTCAGCTATTATTTCTTCAAGTAAAATATCTGCCCCCTTTTCTCCCTCTTCTCCTTCTGGGATCCCTATAATGTGAATGTTATTATGCTTGATGGTGTTGCTGAATTCTCTTCATCTAGTCTCATTTTTTATCATTTTTTTTCTCTTGTTCAGCTCGATTGCTTTCCATTACTCTGTCCTCTAGTAATACATAACTCTGTGCTCATCATGACAAATGTACTCTTTAATTCCCATCATCTATTTAACCCACCCCTCACCCCTCCTCTCTGTTAAACATCAGTTTGTTCTCTATAATTAAGAATCTGTTTCTTGATTTGTCTCTCTCTGTCCTGTGTTTTCATTTGGAACATATTCCTCTGTTTCCTCCTTTTTTCTAATTCTCTGTGTCTGTATCTATGTGTTGGGAAAGTCAGCTACATCTCATGCTCTTCAAAGTAGTAGCCTTTTGAAGAAGAGGTCCTGTAGTGCCCTGCATTGCAGAGTCCCCTGTTCACCAGAACCTGGTGCTTCAGGGGTATTTTGGGGGTTCTTCAGGGGTGTCTCTTGTGTATGCCCTACTGCTGTGGCTGAGCAGCATTTGCCTTCAGACCAGTTGTCTGCACTGGCTCTCTTTGTCTGTCACGTGCAGGGTTTGGTTCCTGTGTTGTTTATGGGTCAGTTTGGGGCATCCTTGGGCTTGAGTTGGGTCAGACCCGGCATTTGGTAGAACTGCAGTTGCTCAGAACTGCAGGGTTCACTCCCTGTGTTATCCCCTGAGAAACTTTCATTGGTGGACAAAACCAGACCAGATGTCTGCCCCCAGACCACTGCTGGGGCCACAGTTGAACTAGCGTATGTGTTATCTTCCCCTCTCCCTGGGACAGGAGTCACTTTGGAGTGGTGCTGGCCCCTGTTGGGGCTGTTTGCACACTGCCACACTTGTGGTGCTGCTTTAGCTTAACTCCTGCCTAGGCTGGGTTGGGAGGGATGGGCTGGCAAGAGAACATGGGGTGGGGTATTAGCAAGATTTGTGCTGGTCTGCTGTGGGAGGAAACCTGGAGCAACTCTGAAGAACTGGAGTGCAGGTTGGAGAGGGTGGCTCTGCAGGAGAATATGGGGGGTGGGAGGGTGCTGTTAGCAAACTAGGTAAAGAGTGTTTGTGTTGCACTGATTCCCACACATGTCCATACATCTAGACTGGGAGGCTGGGGAGGGAAATGGCACCACCAGCTCTTTTGCTCTTAGAGAAGTCTTCCAAAGATCTCTCCCTTCCAATCCATGCTCAGAGATTAGTAAATAAATCTCCCTGCCATATACACTAGGTGTTTTCAAACTACAGGTTCTATGAAGTATCTCAGTGAGGCTGTTTGTTATGTTGTCTCTTTAAGGGCAGGGGCTCTGCCCTGCTGAATCTCAGATTGGAGTCCACTGATTCTTAAAGTTCCAGTTGTTAAGCCCCACAGATTGTGAGGAACTTGTGAAGTTAAACCCCTCTGGTTTTCAAAGCCAGTCTTATGGGGATTCATCTCAGTGCGAGTCCTCTGTGCTTGGGGTGCCTGGTGTGGCATCTGTTCTTCTCCCTTCTCTGTGCCTGCAGTGCCCCTGCCTCCTGTGAACTTTATGGTTCAGCCTGGTTCCCAACTGTGTCTGTGCCCTTTCTACCCTTTTTGACATGGCCTCTTCTCTACATTTAGCTGTGGAGAGTCTGTTCTGTCAGTCTTCAGGTTGATTTCTGGGTTATGTATGCTGATGTGGGTGTTATCTAGCTGTTTCCATGGGATGAATTGCATTTAGGATCCTCCTACTCCACCATCTTCCCTGGAAGTCCATTGCTGAAGTCCTAATCTCGTCAGCTCCTTGTTTTACCTCTTTAATTCCAGGAACTCCCATTTCCAAATAATGCAGCTACCAAGTTCCCATAGTTATCACTCTCCCTCATTGCTTCCAACATTGACTATTGTACCAAGTTAGGTCCATTTCCTTGTTTTTGACATATCCAATGGACTATTCTCTCTCACTATTTTTTCAACATTATTCTTGATTATTCTTAAGTATTTCCTCTGTCAGCAAGTGGGCCTTTTACTCTTGCTCTTCCTCGTGTTTTGCTTTTGTTATTATTTTTACTCTTCTCTCCACCTGTTGGAATCATATTTAGCTATTAAGGCAATGTCAATGCTACTTTCTCTATAAAGGTAGTTTTTCACTTTTTCTAACACTGATTTCTCTCTCTCGAATTGCTATTGTGGTGACAGAACTACTTATATCAGCATATAACTGTTCTCTAAATTTTTTCATTACTATTTATTTTACCTTTCTAACTTGTGGGCCGGGGTGACATCTTACTTGTATTGAACATGTATATATTATAAGCATTAGGTAAATATTTGTGTATTGGCAGCTTGTTCTTCCATGTTTGTTATAAGTTACACAAGTTGATAACTACTTGAATATATTGCTGAAGTAATTCCTTTGATTCAGTTAAGAATGGATTTATTTTTCCCACCTAAAGAGGTAAAATATATACCCATCATATTATAATATTTGTACAAATCTCACAGATGTTACTACAAATACTTGGTTTACAATAAAGTTTTGGAATTCAGTTCTAAATGATAGGGTAGGGTTTAAAGAAGTTTGATAATGAAGCTATTTAAAATAAAAATGTAAATGAAGTTATGAATATGCCTCAGACTGAGTCTCACAACCTTTTCAAAATGAATTGCAAAAATAAGGATTAAAATAATTTCTGAGGCTCTTACTGCTAAATTATAGTGAAATGAAAGCATTTAGACAGGGGTTATAGGCATTGCATTGTTAATTATAGTGGTTGCGTTTGCTTTTGTTCCAGTGTATTATAATTAATGAAGATCTACAGTTCTGTGCTTTGTCTTGGAAAGCATACACTGTTTTCATAGGCATCAATACAACTACGATATTCTTCATTTATTTCTCAAGAATAACTCTTTTTTTAACCCAGGGGAGCCCATTGTTGAGGCAGCAACATGAAAATCACAGCAAGATTTGAGCTTGGACAGATCAGAGAGCAATTGACTCTATTCACATATGCCTAACCTTGTCTCGACACCCCACAAATGTGGTCTATAATGACATATGAGATATTGTTTAGACCAACTCAGTAATGATAGTCTAATCATGCTTTTTTAAAAAATTTTCAAGTCCTAGAAATGATTTTAAGGTACAAGTGAGAAGTTAACAATGGCATAAATTAAAATCTGGACTTGAATCTTGGTTCAGCCCTTGTGATTATATCATTTTGTGACTTTGTCATTTTGAATTGGAGAATATAACAAACTATTTTGGGAGGGAGATAGATAACTAAAAGGACCTCAAACTTAATGATACAATGTTTTGTAAGCATTAAGTATGATGAGTCAACCACAAAAGGGAGGTGAAGTTAAAATTTCTGACTCTTATTAGAAGTATCATATAATGTAGAATTAATGATGAAAATAATTTCCATCTTTTGCTCTATCTGGTCCCACTTGCTAAGGTCCTGCAAAGGGGACTAGCTCTAAAAGAAAAGGCAATGGATTGGACCTGGCATGTGGCCCAGCAGAAAACTGACAGTTACCTCCCCACAGCCTTCATGAACATTTGAGGGCTTTGTTCTGCTATTATTTTGAAATAATCAGTGTATACAGAAGAGTGAACATACAAATCGTGCTACTTGATCCTTCCTCTCTGCTCTGCAGGGACCAACAGAGTCCCCTATGGAGATGTGGATGGCAGAAAAATCCTTCTGTAACTCCTCCCAAATTCCCTGTTGGAGCTGGGCGTGCAGCCTAGTAGGTGTTGGGAAGCACCGATTGATCACCAGTACCTTTCTTTGAAGCTCCTGGTTCATGTGTGACTCTGTACCTCTCTAAAGTGACCCCTGGTTGATGTTTGAAGCCTCTCAGAATTCCCAGGGATGCAAATGATGGGCCAGAGTAGGGCAATAAGATGGGCAAGCCCTTTAGTGCTGAGGAGCTGATGGTCCTTTGTGACTTAGGGCCATAGACGATTGCACCCTCTCCTCCACATCCATAGAGAGTTACAAGCTATGAGTTGATAAGAGCCGCATTTCCTCTATGGGTGTTGAGAAATTGGGCTGATTTTGGTATTTTGAAAAAGAGTATTAGAATTTTGTTGTAAGTGCCACTTAGGGTTTTTCAAAAAAGTACTTCCCCATTTATAGAGGAAAACACTCCCTACATAATATGAAGAACAAAATCTCTCAAATCTGGAAAAAGCTAATTGACTTTAGATTGTCTTATCAAAATATGAACTGATATCATAGGACTCCAGCAGATTTATCCACTACAGATCTTTTACTTTAATTTATTGGTTACTTCACAGAATTGCCAACTGCATTTCAGTCCTGTGTGTAGTGGGAAAAGCACTATCATATAACTCTTGAGCAGATGTGTTACAAGAGTCTTTTCATTTCCTTTCTTAAATCCAAAGAATAATGACACTGCAATATCATGTGGTGAAAAGAGCAATAATTTGATAAACATTGTCTTTCCATTAGATTAGAGCAATTAATCTGATTCTAATTTGGCTGAAACATTATCATACTGGAGTCCCCAGAGCCCTGTGAATAATCTCTAAACACATTGGCACACTCAGTAGACAAACATTATCTCCACTCGCACTGTTCTTCCATATGGTCTCCTCCCATGGTGATGGAGGGCACCCTGCTGTTTCAATCAAATAAATGTCAATTATCTGAGATAGATTTTTAGTTCTCGAGCCCGGGCTTGCAGTGCAGCCAGAGTGACTGGTTGGAATGGTCTGCAACTGTTTCTTGAACAGGCTGCTTGCATTTTATAAGGAATTCACACCTTGCCACATCATCCGGCATTCCAGGAACTCTGTAAATAAAATGGGTAGTTTCAGAGGCTCCTGTGTGTGTGTGTGTGTGTGTGTGTGTGTGTGTGTGTGCACATGCGCGCGCGCATATGTGAGAGACCGAGACAGAAAGAGAAACAGAGAGAAGGATTCTTGACCTTCATTTAGCTTCAGCTTGCTTATTTTTGGAGGTAGAGTATTTTTTAAACTCATT
Source organism: Potos flavus (assembly GCA_028534135.1). Lineage (NCBI taxonomy): Eukaryota > Metazoa > Chordata > Mammalia > Carnivora > Procyonidae > Potos > Potos flavus. The sequence goes on along the minus strand of CM052886.1, from coordinate 61,602,719 downwards.
TATTAAATTCAGTGTTCATGCCCTACTCCGTCCCTTTCCCATTTGTAGCAGCCCTCTCTGTCCCTGAATGGAAATCTGGACATAGAGATCTCAGAAACAAAGATCCGTATTTGTCTGCCAGTTCCTTTTGCAGACCTATTCCTAGACATGTTTGTTTTGAGTATGGTGGGTCTTGGTGGTGAGAGCCGCAGGATTTTGCTACCAACCTTCCAGAGGTTGCTGATGAGATCAGCTGTAGCTCCAAAAGGCAGTGAAGGAATGGAGGAAGGGAGCACACCTTTTCTGTGTTTGGGGGAGGGCCCTGTGAGGGCACTTCTGGAGCCAAAGAAGACAATCTACATCTTTTAGAAAGAGGGCTCTGGTTATGAGGCTGACATCAAACCAAACAAAAGTAGACAGAGTGAAATAGTATGACATGCAGAGAAGACTGTCAGTTCTACATTTCTTTGCAGAGCTCTCTATCTTTAGGGTGTCAATTATCAGGTGTTGGTTTTGTTATCAGACAAGCCCTTGTCTCAAAAGCTTGTAAATTTGCCCAGAGACCTGAGGGCCTCTGATGACTATATGTCTAGACTAAAAGCGCTAGGTCACTCTCCTTGCTGCTGCTACAGTGACAAGCTGGCACAAAGAGAAAGGCAGTCCACGGGGATCTGGACTAATATACTGTGGCAATTCAGCAAACGTTGTCAGAAAGGATTTCAGTTTTTACATTGGCTGTGATCCTGAATCAAGGAGGAAAGCCACCGAATGCTCAGACTGAAAAAATACAGTACCATCAAACCCCTCCTGCCTCTAAAATGGTTTAATTGGAGACTGTCAGTCATGACATCAAATGTCAAGCCCCAGGTCACCCACTGCATTTAGAAGGCAGAGAGTTCCTTACTCCAGAGGAGGGCCCTGTGCACCTGCTCTGCAAAGTGGGAGGCATCGAGGATAGATATTTTAGCAACAGCTGGAGCATTCGCTCGAGAGAGCAAGCATTATGCCAGGCTGACATGTGAAGGAGGTCCAGGAAGAGAAGACTGATATGAATTAGAGGTGGTAAGGTTCAGTGGTTAAATATGCAGGCTCTGGAGGGAGGTGGTTTGGGTTCAAAGCTCAAGCTTACCGGTTATATATATATGATCATAGGAAACTTACTTAGCCTGTAGAATTCTCAGTTCCCTTATCTACAAAATGGAGATTGGTGATAGCACTTGGCCCATGTGTTTGTTATAGGGACTAAATAAGATAATGGATGTAAAGCACATAACATAAAGCTGGAACAAAGTATGCACTTGATAAACATTTGCCACTATTCTTAGAATGAGGAGTTCAGAAGACTTGCCTTTGAATCGTGTGGCTTTACACATACTAGTTTTTTAATTTTTTATTTAAATACAATTTAGTTAATATATAGTAAATTATTAGTTTCAGGGGTAGAATTTAGTGATTCATCAGTTGCATATAACACCCAGCGCTCATTACATCAAGTGCCCTCCTTAATGCCCATCACCCTATTACCCCATCCCACCTTCCCTCCAGCAATCCTCAATTTGTTGCCTATTGTTAAGAGTCTCTTATGGTTTGCCTTCCCCTCTGTTTTTATCTTATTTTATTTTTCCTTCCCTCCCTCTATGATCCTGTTTTGTTTCTTAAATTCCACATACGAGTGAAATCATATGGTATTTGTCTTTCTCTGACTTATTTTGCTTAGCATAATATCCTCTGGTTCCATCCACATTGTTGCAAATGGCACCATTTCATTCTTTTTGATGGCTAAAATTCCATTGTACATATATGCTACATCTTCTTTATCCATTTATCTGTCAATGGATATCTGGGCTCTTTCCATAGTTTGGCTATTATACTACATACTAGTTTTGTGTCTTTGAATAGATCACTAAATCAGTCTAAGCCTTAATGTCTAAGCATCTTAATGTTACAGGGATTATTTGAGACTGAAGTGACAGAGATGCAGTGTTGTAATGAGGACATGCAAAGTGTCTATAATGTCCATGGCAGCAGTAGCTATAGGCCTCTATATGCAAACCAGGCAAAGAAACTTCTTCAGTGCAAATGTGGTACATATATACAATGGAATACTATGCAGCCATCAAGAGAAATGAAATCTTGCCATTTGCAACAACGTGGATG
>CM052886.1:61584930-61600483 GCA_028534135.1 Potos flavus | reverse complement strand
ACGAAACAAACTGAGGGTGGCTGAGGGGTAGGGGCGGGTAGGGATAGGGTGGCTGGGTTATGGACACTGAGAAGGGTATGTGCTATGGTAAGTGCTGTGAAATGTGTAAGCCTGAGGATCCACAGACATGTACCCTGGGGCAAATAATACATTATGCGTTAATTAAAAAATAAAAAAAAATTAAACAAAAAAAACAAAAAAAAACTTCTTCAGTGCTATAATACAAAACTGCTGAATTAAATAGATCGAACATACATTATATGAGGAAAGGGCCCTGAGTTTGCTATGGTTGCCATAACTTATTTCTTCACAGTTCTGGAGTCTAGAAATCCAAGATAAAGGTGTCAGCAGGGTTGTTTTTTCTGTGGACCTCTCTCATTTTTACAAAAATCTATGAATCAAATTGGTATAGATGCTGAAGATGAACTTATAGAGGTCAGATTTATGTCTTATAATTCAAATTTCAATTTTTCTTAGGGGACAAAACATTGCAGTAACCTTACTAAGGGCCTAAAAAGCTTGTGCATGTTTAAAAAAATATATCATCCTTAGAGTCTGATGGCTCTAGAATGGAGTAGAATCATCAATCATCTATTTATTTATTTTTAAGAGATTTATCATGATTGCTTGATGATTGCTTATTATGTGCATGCATGAGTGTGTGTTCTCATTTAGAAAGGCAGTGAGATACAGGAAGAGATAATTACAGATAAGTATGTGACGAAATTATCTTTTTCCATCAGTTTTATTGAGATATGATCAACATGCCTCATTGTATTAGTTTTAGGTATATAACATAGTGATTAGATACATGTGTATATTGATAAATGATCACAATAAGTTTAGTCAACCTCCATCACTTCACAAGGTTATAATTTTTTTCTTATAATGAGGACTTTAAAGATTATTCTCTTAGCAGTTTACAAATATACAATACAATTTATTAACTGTGGTCACCATGCTGGCGATACATTATATCTCCAGAACTTATTTTATCTTATAAGTGGAAGTTTGTACCTTTGAGCACCTTCACTCCTTTTACCCACTCCCTCTTGTCTCCACATGGCCTTACCTCTGTATGTATCTATGTCCTAATTTTCTCATATATGAGGACATCAGTCATACTGGATTAGAGCCAGCCCTAGTGACCTCCTTTTAAATTAATTACCTGTTTAAAAGCCCTATCTCAAAATCCAGTTGCATTCTGAGGTAGTGGGGGTTAGGATATACACATATAAATTTGGGGAGTGCAACTCAGCCCATACCAGGGTCCTACATTAGGATTATATTTTCATCATGATACTCTCAGTTCTACCAGATTTGAATGAAAGGAAGTTGAAAGAATATGTAGTAGAAAGAGTACTGAACTGGATATCAAGGCTGCTGTGGTGTAGTCAGCATCTATACAAATTCGCTGAGTGACCTTGAGAAAATCCTTTACTATTTTAGAACTTCAGCTTCCTCATCTCTAATGTTCATTCTGACATTAACATAATGATTTAAATAACATCTATCCATCTGTCCCTCTCTCCATTCCATCATCCATTCATCTCATCATCCTTCCATCCATCTTCTTATCCAATCAACAAACACTTTTTGAGTACTTATGTTGCCAGAACCAAGCCAATTTCTGGGAATGCAGTGATGGATGAAATGCATTCTCTTCTCTCAAATTTGTTAGTCTAACAGGGAAGACAGACAAGTAAAAAGTACATAGACTTTCTCTATTCCCTCTTCTACATGACAATCCTTCAAATATTTGAGGAAGGCTGACATTCCCACTTTTTCTCTCCTGGTTTCTTGTTTCTAGATTAAATATACTCAATTTCTTTATTCCTCATATAACACAGTATCCAGACTTTTTATTCTTGTAAATTAATGTTCTGTGGTGTTTTCTAGTTGCTTTTTAAAAACAATTCAGAAATAAATAAGATAGATACTTTAATACCAGTTGATTAGGAAGCAGACAACAATCAGACTTTACCCATGCTGGGGCTTCACACTGATTTAATCTGGATCGAGATGTGATTTTACAAATTACATTGGTGTCTCAGATTACATTTCTCTCCCATTTTCTCCAGTTGGGTCACTCAGCCACATTCACTGAACTCTTATTGTAGAGCACTGTATCAAGCAAGGTTAGCATATACCTTTTAGTCAAACCCAGAGGGCATAATATTGACACAAGGGTCACAATACTAAGAAAGCAACAACAACAAAACCTATTAATTTTGCACCAGGCACTCTGTGAACTTTATCTCCTTTAATCATTATAACAACTCTGAAATATTCACCATTTCATAATTGAGGCTACTGGGTCTTGGAGGTTAAATGACTTGCTCAAGTTCACACAGTTGGTAGGAGGAGCCAAAAGGTATCCCCAAATCTCATTTATTCTAAAGATTTGGCTCAAAACCCTTTTTAATTGAACCCCTGTTCAATTAAAGGACAGTGGACTGCTTGGTGGATTTCCTGTTGAACTGCTCAGATATTAGAGTTCCCACATAAGGGAGATGTTAGTGGCAGTTTTAGGCCAGGTCTTGTGGGGATTATACCTTGATGGAGACATTGTAGTCCTGGGTCTGGCTCAGCTTTTCCTTTCTGAGATCTCACTTTTATTATTTTGGCAGTGCGATCAAGCTTTGCAGGATAGAGCTCTCTAACAAAATACAAAAGAGAATGATTTATAAGCCACAGTGCCCACTTACCATGGGAAATAGAACTGATTTTTTAAATCAGGAGCATTTCTTCGGCAGGTACTCCCTTTCTGTGGGGGTCAGCCACTCAGAAGGACAAATAATAATTCAGAAAGTTGGTTGGTGAGTATAGAATTTACAGCAAAGAGATTAGGTTTTGCCCAAGGGAAGTTTCCTCAGGCTAATATAACTTGGAGTTAATCCTTCTTTGCCCTACAGTTATTTCTGCCTAAATTACTGGAATCCATCTTCTAGAATCACAACATAATTTTCTTTGGTCATTGTTAGACTCAGACACACTGACAGTTTCCCAATTCTCTTTAGGCAGTATTTTTCTTTTGGAAATATCTATTATCAAAAACATCCCTTGTGACATTCTTCATGTTATAACATTCTAAATTACTGTTTGTCTTTATTAGTTTACACCGTAGGTTGTCTATTCCTTAATGAGGATTGTGTTGGACCTTGTATTGGATGTAGGGGTTGAGTCATCCATTTCACAGCAGGCAGGAGGTTTGGGGCACTGACCTCAACTAGAAGGATGAGCCCTAATTAGTCTAAGAAAATCACAGTAAAGCCTTACTCCCAAGCCAGTGTCTGTTTTAGGATTCCAGACTTAATCTGGCATGTCATTTCCTCAGCTAGAGGGATTGGTCCAAGAATTTGTGCATTTTCCAATTTGGGCAAATGGGACATGAAGGGAGATTTGAGGGAGGGACACTTCTGGAAAAAACTTCCCCTCATTTCAGAGGGAACCATGGAAAAAGTAAGAGTGTAAGGTCAGAATGGTTGTAATTACTTTTCTGCCAATCTAAGGGTGAAGTCCCCATGGAGGAGAGAAGAACCTAGAGCAATGCAGGGGAATGGGGCTAGAGTCATTGTATTAAGTCAAGGCCTAAGGCTAATCTACCTCTAGACTTTCCTTTATGTGAGCAAGAAAGTTCCCTCTTTGGGGGAGCCAGTTTGATTTAGGATTTTATATACATGCTGCTGGAAGCATACTAATTGAATGATAACTTTCTGAAATCCATTTCATATTCACAAAGCACCAGGAAAAGTTCTGCAGATGGCCAAACCAATTTTTTATATATGATTTTTTGATACTTGCAGCTCAGTAAGTGAGATGTTTTAAACAACCATTAGATTATGGGGTCCAATTTACCTTTTTTTGGGCAATTACTATAGTTATTAATCCAGCCATAGGTCACAGACATATTGGCATAGCCATTTCCCTGAGCTCAAGGCAAGAACTCTTTTGCAAGTGTGCCCAGATATTAGTCAAATAATCGTTCCTCAGAACAATCACAGTAATCTCCAGATCTGTCCTAGACCCCTCCTTGGCACTAAGAGCTTCTTTGTTTAGCACTGATCCCACAGACATTGTCCGAAGATATTACCACCTCTGGATTCCCAGATGATTCAAATTTAGTTGCCTGCTATTTAGGATCCAGAATCATATATTTTTTAAAGTGCTAGTTCCTAATGAAATTAAGAGGTTATGACAGAATGTGAATCAGTGTGCTATATCCTTCATAGAAACAATAAAAATTTCTGCTGAATTAAACAACAATATAATTTATGATCTAACTAACTTACCTTCTGGAGTGAACTCCTTATCTTGTTATGGATCAGCAACAAACTGTAGTTTGACATCTTGTCTGTAGACACCCCCCCTTTGAATAGCACTAAATATGATTCTAAACAAACCACTCACTCATTCATTCATTCATTTAATAAACATTTACTAAACTAATATGTGGGAGAAACTGAAGAATAACCTTGGGAGTTATCTAAGAAAACTTCTGCCTTACTCTTCATATTCAACCAGACATCATGCTTTCCTCTACATTCCTGCTGCCATTGACTTGATTCAGGTTTCCATTACTTTCTGAAATGTTGCCATCTCCCGGCTGTCAGTCTTGCCCTTTCCAGACCACAACATGCTGTTAAAATATATATTTCTGTGCTCAAGGTGCTTCTTTAGCTTCTGTGTCAGTGGAACCTGCTGTGTTGGATTCTTTGCTGAATACACCGCAAATAGATGTTGGTGTCTTGTACTGTAAATGTTCTAGGTTAGTGAGCCTTCTACCATGCTTTCTTCAGATAAATGTGTCTGCAATTTGTGTAGTTTCCTTTGTGGCCTCCATTTATGCCATCTGTGTTTTGGAAAACATTTTTTGACTCAACATGGTTGACAAATGATGTACAAATGATAATGCTAGACCTATGACAAAGAGACAAGGGAAGATGTTGGATGTTATAATGCAAGCTCTGTGACAGTTTAGTCATCTTCAGGAAGTGATTCAGGAAAGAGAGGCTATAAATGGGTGAGGGACATGTTCTTTGAAATTACGAAGGGCATCATAGCTATCAACCTGGAAGAACTAATTAACAATCATATGAGTGAGAGTGGAGAGAAGCCATAGTTGGAAGAATATAATGACTCTACATGATTTGATGAGAAAGGAAGTGCAACAGTCCTTGGAGGATTCGAAGATCTCATGTCTTGGGAAAAGAGGCGTTAATGACCCCTAAGTGCTAATTACATTTTGGCTTAATATCCACCAATGCATTGCTGTGCCTACAGGATTATTTTTTTTTAATTGCACGTGTATAATATTAGTATTCTCTCTGTTCCTTAGCTTTGGAAGATCTGAAATTTTATTTTATAATGCTATTATTTTACACAAACCACTAAAATGCATCATGTTTTGTTTTTTTTTTTTGCTTATTTTTGGCAATGCTGTTAAGCACACTTTATTTTTGTGATAATTTTTGGAGTCATTGTTGTGAACATTAATTATATTGCATTATTCTCTAATGTGGTGATATCTTTGATTTGAAATTAAGTTAGGTGGTACTGTTTTACACCTGTATAAACCTCTCATGTGAGCATAGCCTAGAATATTTTAGATAAACAAGAGTAATGAAAAGAGACTGGTCCTACCAGGTACTTTAATGCATTATAAAGCTATAATAGTCAACAATGTTTTTATAGTATTGAAACAAAATAAGTAGTTTAGAAACTTATTTCTACATATAATTAATTAACACATAACAAACATAGAATTTCAAACTAGTTGAGAAAGAATAGATTATTAAAAATGAGTTTGGGACAATTATCTAATCATTAAGACCAAAGAATTAATGTTTAGCTTCTACTTCAATGATTAATCTCAGATGGAGTAAAGAAGTCATAGAAAATGTAGTAGAAATTAATATTTATATAATCTTGGGATGGGGAAAGGTTTTGAAGCAAGATATTTAAACCTTAAAGATTGATAATTTATCTACATAAAAATTTTAAAACTTCTGAATTTTAAACATACTCCAAACACATAAATTAAAAGAATGGACGGTTACTATAAAAAAAAAAAAAAAAGAACAGAAAATAACAAACATTGGTGAGTGTGTGAAGAAATTAGAACCTTTGTGGATGTTGCAGCTGCTATGCAAAACAGTATGGCAGATCCCCCCCAAATTAAAAATAGAATTACCATATGATCCTGCAATTGTACTTCTGGCATATATCCAAAAGAATTGAAAGCAAGGACTTATAGAGATATATGTATACTTGGTAGCATTATTCACAATATCCAAGGGGTGGAAGCAACCCAAGTATCCATTGACAGATGAACAAACAGATAAAGTGTGGGTGTACTTTGGAATATTATTTATCCTTAAAATGGAAGGAAATTCTGACACATGCTACAATATCAATGAAGACTGAGGACACTATGTATGTAGGTGAAATAAGCCAGTTACAAAAGCACAATTCTGTATATAGTATTAGATAGCCAGAGTAGTCAAATTCATAGGGACAGAAAATAGAATGGTTGCCAGGGTCTGTGTGGGAAAGAGGGGAATGGGGAGTTACTGTTTAATAGGCAAAGTTTCAGTTTTGTAAGATGAGAGAGTTCTGGAGGTGGATGGTGCTAATGGTTGCACAACAGTATGACTATACATAATGTCATCAAATTGTACCCTTAAAAATTGTTAAGTTGATAAATTTTATGTTATGTGTATTTTACCAAAATTAATAATAATAATAATAATAATATAATAATAATAATAAGGAATGGTGATGCTTACCTGAATTTTATTCCTACTCATCTTTCCTTTTATTAGCTTGACTTTTAAGCAAGTTTTTCAAACTCTCAGTGTCAAACTTTTTTCATCATATGGTTATTTTGAGGACTCAATGAGACAATTCCTGTAAAATGGTTTTTACAGTGCATGGAACATAGTAGCTGCTCAAAAACTGGCTGCTGCCTACTATTTTGTTAAAAGCCAAATGATAAACATATATTATATATTTATAGACTTAATACATATAGAATTTTTTAACATATCGACGAGAAAATAAAACCCCTGGAGTTTATGGACAAAGGACATATTAAGCATTTCTGATTTCAAGGAATGAAGACATTTCCACGCTATCTTAAGTGATTAGGGACTTTTTGAAGAATAAATAAAAGAGATAGAGTGTCACAGAAATCCAAGAATAGGAAAATAGCACAAGATTAGAAGTAGATCTAAGGTAGTTCTAGGGATTCTGATAGTAGATTCTCCATTTATCTTCTCTTGTTTAATCTATGTCTCATTTTGTCTCATCTAATAAATGATTGCTTCACTCTTTTACCCATTTTATCAACATCATAGCTTTTGCTCACTCTTGGTTTATGCTTCCTAATATATTTGATTTCTTTATGACTCTAGTTTGCTTTTAGCTGCTCATGGATCTTAGAACATTTTAAAGCTTTATTTCCTGTGGCTAATAGCCTGATTTTTCTTCATTTATTCAAATCAAATTATTAGAAATAGAATCTGATTGGAACTTTGTTTGTGTTAAGAATCTTATTGGACCTTTCTTTGTTTCTGGCAAATCTTTTCATACCAGGTCATCTTGAAGCTCACTGCTCAGCTGACTTTTGGTTGCATTTATCTCACATGCTCAGCCATAGTCCAATCAACTGTGGTCTGGATGGCAGATTTCTATGTGAAACAAAACAGGATCATCCAGGCTGTCTCTACTGAAGGGACCATTTGTATTTTTTGAATTTGTTTTTTGTCAGTCACTTCTGTAATGACCAGATTGTTGGATTTTTCTAGTTGAAGATTGACTCCTCCTTTAGTATTTATGTCTGCTTTAATTAGTTTCTCCCTGTTTCCATCACCTTGTTCACAAACTACTAATCTGTTATCTAACTTTTCATCTGTAAATCAGAACAGGATAGAAGTGCAGTGGGAACATAAGATAACCAAACTAGCAAACTTGATTTACTATGATTTATAGAAGAGAATAAGTCAATGAACTATGCTTTGGAGTATTTTTTCTTTTTTTTAATAAGCACATGATATTGGTACAGAGGCTTTTGGATTACTTCAGGTTTGTTCTGGGTTCTGGGAAAATGAGGTGGCTAAAGTCTATTAGATTTAGTGTAAGTTTCTCATACATTTGAGCATATGTGACACCTTTATTTACAGTGTATCATATTCCTTTATGTGTTACTTTCTTCCCCATAGTGCCTTTGCTAGGAATTGTTTCCTTTTCAGTAAAAAAATATGCCAAATTTTCTTATCTTTTGGTTAAGGGAGGGGGTACTCTTTTCAGGGAAACCAATTAAAAGTAATATAAAATTCTACAGTGTCAAACTAAGATGATCTTTTTATGCAAATACTACCTTAAAGTTTTTAACCATCTGTTCTTAATTGTGCTTGCAGGAGATTATTCTCATATTCTAAGAGACACACTGTGAATTCTTAGGTATGTATCTAGGAGAGCTCAAGAAAGAAGGGATCAATATCATGTGTGTTAAAAGAAATAGTCAAAGGAAAAATTTTACCTGTATTTGCTCATGAAAGGTGGAACTTAATGAAAAATACATAAATTTTATATTTCAGTGGTGGAAATGAAGTTAAACCATCATGATTCTGTTCAGGGACCCACATATATGCATGTCACGTAGTAAGACAAAACTGCTTCCATAGCAATAAACTATTTCTGTTTTTTTCTTGTTTGTTATGAATTAGGCCTTGTTGTTTTCCAGGACCTTCAGAGACTTTAAAGGAAGATAACACAAAGACAGATAAAGCATATCCGCTGTTCAACCTGTACCTGGGGAAGTCAATATATTTTTAATGTAAAAAATTGGTGGTAGCTTGATAATGAAGACATATAGCTTCCAAAGTAAGACCCCTGGGAAATGCTCAGAATGAATCTTGAACCTTGGAGTACTGGTACCAAGTGGGTAAGACGCTGGGACAACAAAGTCAACAGCATTTCTGGATCACACATCAAGTACAGAATACTGAAAAGGATATAATACTGGTGCTTGTTTTGGGGCATGTGACTTATACGTAGTCTGATAGATATATAGATTGACAGAGATATCAATGATATCAAATTTTGTTAAGATTGTTGGTTTGACTGCAGAGAAACAGCATAAATAAACCTCTGTCCAAGTGGGAATTTGTTCTGCTTTTTCTCTCTTACAACTCAGCAAAATCACCTGAAAACCGTAGAGTTGGAAAGGACCTTGGAAATCAAACACCCACATTTTACAAATTAAGAAATGGGGGCTCAGAGAGGTTAAACAAGTTGCTGTAGGTAACCCAGCTAGAGAATGGTTAAATCAGTATGGGAAACCAGACTTGTACTGCAATTTTCATTTTAACATATTGCACAGAACTTTCACCCTGTTGTGCTTGCAAAAATAGTAATTCATTTCGCACTGCACTAGTAAAATAACTTTTTTGAAGTTTGTTACTATTTCTTGTGACTTAAAATGGTTGTTTGTTTGTATTGGGCAGCCTTGATGGTTCTTCTCATACATAGAGAACTTAGGACTGAGTCTTTTCCTTGTATGTCTTAAAAGTTGATCAGTGGTTATTAATGGACATATTGTGGGACCAGTATCTTGCCTTGTGTCAGAGCGAGAGGATGAAAAGTGGTTGTAATTGCCATGTGTTGGTAATGACTCCAGGATGGAAGCTAAAACATCTGGATTATGGTCCCACCTCTGTATTAATTAACTGTGTTCTGAGTCTTAATTTCCTCATCTGACCAAAGAAGTCTTCAGTTAAATAATCTCTAAGGTCCCCAAAAGCTGAAATATCATAATATTCTAAATCATGAAAAAGTTAGAGAATTTTTAGTCTATATTTCTTACAGGGCTATTATGGGCTAAAGATTTGAAAAAGTCTAAGTCTACTTTGTAACAATTCACTAAACAATTGTCCATCTCTTAATTTCGTACTGAATTTGGGATTTTCTTACTCACAAAATTGTTAACTTGAACTGTCAAGCAGTAAGAAGTGAGTATGTCTATCTATATATGTATTACAACCACACTGAACTCCCTATGGCACTAGTAAAAGTGCTGGAACTCCCATGCTTATTGGCCTTTGCACCTGTTGTTTTCCCTGCCTACCATCCCTTCTACCTTATCTTGGCTCTAGCCTAGCGAACTCCTACTCATCCTTTAAGATCCAACTCAAATGTTACCTCCTCAAGAAGGCTCCCATGACTATCTTGCTTGTCAGTCATACCAATATTTGTTGTTTACCTACTGTGTGCAAAGAATTCTGTCAGTAGCTAAGGATAGTCACAGCCCTAGCTCTTCTACCTTAGTAAGGAAGATTGAAATCAAGTAAATAATTATAAGTAAATAATAACTACAACAATGCAAAATGATGTGAGAGAAAATCAGTAAGTGCTCTTGGAGTGTCTATTGGAGGAAACTAAACTCAGGCAGAATTAGTGTCTGTCTTCTCTGGGTTCAGACAGCATTTTATTGCATGTTTCTACTGTTACACTAGTCACATTGCATTCTTGCCAGTATTATAAGTTAATGTATCTATCTCTTCTATACCTGTATTGTCCAATATGGTAGTCACTAGCCACATGTGACCTTTTAAATTTAAAGTAATTAAAATAAAATATGATAAAAATTCATTTCCTTAATCATAGTAGCCACGTTTCAAGTGCTCAGTAGCCACATTTGCTAGAGGCTTCCATATTGAACAGTGTATCATTACAGAAAGTTCTGTTGAACAGTGCTGCTCTAGACTGAATTCCTCAATATCAAATATTGTGTTTCATTCATTTTCATGTCCTTAGGATCTGGAACAGTTATTTATATAGCAGAAACTCAAAATTGGTTGATAGATTCATTCATTTACCTATTCAAAAATATTTGTGTATGTGCCTGTTATGTGCTAGGTACAATTCTAGATGCTGAGGGTAAAGCAGTGAAAAAATAGTTTCTGCTTTCATGGAGCTTATATTTTAGTGGGGTTGAGGGGAATTAGACAATCAACAAATCAAGTAAATATATAATCTGCCAGAGAGTGATGTGTATTATGGAGAAAAATGAAACAGGTTAAGTTACATCAAGTAGCAGGACAAGGGTTGAGAGGTGAATGGGTCGCTTTTTTACATAAGGTGGGCAAGAAAGGCCTCACTGAGGGAATGAGTCATGTGGAGGGAGCAGCAAACAGTATCCCTGAGGCAGCAGTGTGACTTGTTCCAGGAAGACTGGTATTCCTAGAGCTGAGTGAGTACTGCAAAGCATCATAGAAATGATAGTGGACAGCAGAGGAGGGAGCAGGGCTTTTGGTACTCCAAGTGAGATGGGAGAAATGGGAATGGTTGAGCCATAGGCATGAAGGGGTCAGACTTATCTTTTAAGTGTGATTGGTCTGGCTGCTATGTGAAAAATAGACTGAAGGGACAGTTAGAGGCTCTAAGGCAAGAGAAAATAGTAGCTTGAATGAATGGTGATCATGAAGGTGGTGAGTAGTGTACACATTTTGAATGTATAGCAGACAGGATATGCTGATAGATTGGAAGGGAAGTGTGAGGGAAAGAGAGGAGTCAAGGATGACTCAAAGCATTTTGACCTGAGCAAGTAGAAGAATGGATTTTGCATCAACTGAAGTGAAGAAGACTGCAGAAGTTGTAAATTGGGTAGGAAAGTCAGGAATTTGGTTTTGGACATGTTAAGTTGAAACATCTGTTGGGCATGAGTGATATATTGGGGTCTGAGCTCCAGCTAGAGGTATAAATGCTTGTTGACTGAATAATTGAATGAGTGAATATGACATTATTATCTTAATATAGCAATTCTGAATGTGAAGCTGCAGGGCTTAGACATGGAGACCAATCTGCATACAAACAAGAGAAAATTCAAAGAGGAGGCCTTAGAATGTGAGCAGACTATGGATATGTGACCCAATAAGTAAGATCAATTAATTCATCCCTATGATTATTATTTGAACAGGGATTTCAAGATTTTAAATCTAAAATTTCCTTTGATTCAGGTGATGGGACAGGGTGTGTTAGTTTCCTATGGTTGCTATAACAAATGACTACAAAGTTAGTAGCTATAATAACACAAATTTATTATTTACAGATCTGGAGGTCAGAAATTTAAAATGAGTCTCAGGCTAAAATGAAGCTGTATGCAAGGCTGTGAGCTGTTTTAGAGGCTCCAGGGGAGAATTTGTCTTTCTCACATTGTAATACTCTGCCTCTGACTCTCTTGTCTCTCTCTTTTACTTATAAGGACCCTTGTAATTACATTGAGCTCACTTGAATAATCCAGAATAATCTCCCCATCATAAGGTAGATGATTACCAATCTTAATTCTATCTGGAACCTTAGTTTGCCCTTGCCATGTAACAGAATATATTCACAAATTCTAGGGATGTGGATACCTTGGAAGAGGGGATATCTTGAGTTTGTTTTTTCTTTTACTGTCAAAAGATCGATATACAATAATAAAAGTGATTGAGAGGATGTCTAGAGTATAAATAAACTCCAATTAGACATCCTCTCAAATGCTTTTATTATTGTATATTGATCTTTTGACACTAAAAGCCAAAAAAGGTTGAGAAAAGCTAAGCAAAGAACAACTTGAACAGGAGTTCACATTTATATAAAGTTGTGCATATGTTCTCTTTTCAGTCAACTTAATATTTATAGCATATGTAAAAACAAACTGAGACCTAAGAATATTGTGCTGGAGGATGTATACATGTGTGTGTATGTGTATTTGTGTAATTGTTCCATATAAACTTAATTATTGGCTATAAATCTTATATAAAATCATATTAGATGAACACTAGAGTTTGTTTTATGCTACTCTTAGGATTTATTTTTTTTACTTTTATGTATACCTTAGATTTACAAGGCCCTTATTTTCTGAACTTATGTCTGTAAAATGCAAATGCCCTTACGGGTCACAGGGTAGAATGTTTGAAGTTGAGATTACCCTGGAATCCTGGAGTAGCTATTACATTTAGTTGGTCTACGAAGTGTCAAATCTTATTCTGAAATGTCTCCTACTCATTCTCATGGCTGCCTTTTCAGCCCAAGCTAGGACAACTCTTAACAGTTTCCTAATTGCCATTACTCAGGTGAATCTGAAGGCAGAGTGCAGTGGGTTAAGAGAAGGTTCTGGAATCACATTATCAGAAACCAGTCTTATTTTGACTACTTTACTAGATAGATAGCTGGAGACAAGTACCTCACTTCTGTAAACCTCAGTTTTCTTTCATATACAATGGGGATACTACTGATTCATGGAACCGTTATGGGGTTTATATTAAACTAAGAGTTACTGAACTTGACTAAGATAGCCAGTTGTGAACTTATTGATTCTCAGATCCAAATATACCTCCTGTCTTGATTTTTAATAATGGAACTGGACCCTTTGCCAGCTGATGCAATGGTAGGTTTTGTTAACAGAGGGTGCTAGAGGGGTCCTGCAAGGCATAGTGGAGGTTGAGGCTTTTCTTCCCAGTTTTGGACTCTCTTTTTTTTTTTTTTCCTCCAGCTATCAATGGTATGTGGAAGACCCAATAGAGTTTACCCTCCACTGAGTTTCTCTGGCACCTCAAAGTGCAGTTTTTTATATAACATCTTAGACCTGCCCATACTCTAGCAGGCAGCTTTCATTAGAACAGCTCTGGTCTATGGTATCCCAGCAAATGTTCTTGGCATCTTAGTGGACAGCTTCTGTGAAAGAGCTCTGACCAATGTTATCCCAGAAATCCCCACCACCCAGTAGGCTCTAATTACACCCTCTCCAAGGCCGAGGTGTAAATCTTAGCTTTGATGGGGTGGGGTAAGGTTGGTTGAGGACCTTTGCCATAGTTGCCTCTACCTTAGGTACCTACCTTAACTGTAGAGGTGATAACTCTTCTCTATTTTTGCTATTTGTGTATTCTTT
The DNA here is from genome assembly GCA_028534135.1 of Potos flavus. Lineage (NCBI taxonomy): Eukaryota > Metazoa > Chordata > Mammalia > Carnivora > Procyonidae > Potos > Potos flavus. Next base: position 61,586,550 of record CM052886.1, on the reverse strand, counting down.
AGAGTCTTCTTTTATCCTGTTTTGTTGTTAACGGCCTTTACTAATTAATAATTATTTATGCTAAATTGTCTCTATTCAAATTACTTATATGGTTTCTGTCTCCAGAATAGACCCTGAATGATATATTAACAGATAAAAATAAGCAGAAAAATAAGCATCCCAAGGATATGAGATAAATAAATAATCTGAAAGTGATTAAAATGAACAAAGTATTAAAAGAAGTAATAAAAACCATAAAGAAATAGTAGGGCTGTATGAAAAAAGAATATGATATGCAGATTGAAAAAAATGTTTAGAAATCCCAAAAATGTAGTCATTAATTAAGACTTAAGTGGGTGGATCAAATATCTGGTTAGGTTCTGATTAAGAGATAATCAAAGACTTTAAAGATAGCGCTGAGTGAATTGTTTAGGATGTAACAAAGAGATAGGAAATGAAATATTAAAAAGAAAGTGCAATATAATAGCTGCAATTGAATTATATGATCCAATATACATCTAATAGGAATTCTCTTTCTTTTTCTTTCTGTGTCATCTACATAAATTTCTATAGATCTATAAATGTATCATCTATAAATATAGAGATTTTATATATTTCTAGAAAGAAAATAGAAAGAATAGGAGAAGAGACAATATTTGAATAGAGACCAGCTGAGAACTTTTCAGAATCAAATAAATACCAGCAAGGTTTATTCTAGGATTATAGAGATGTTTTAACTTTATAAAATCTAATGTAATTTACCACATTAATTTATCAACAGAGAAATAATATGCTCCCCTTAGGTTAAAAAATCTTTAAAAAATTGAATAAAAAAAGGATGTCCACGTAAAAGTTAATACGAAGCTCACATTTAATGGTGAGTGATTTAGAAGCATTCTCTTAAAGTCATAAATAATTTAGGATGCCTACTTTCAGCACTTGTATTTAGCATTGTCCTAGCAAGCTAATATGACATGGAAAATAAATAAGATATGGAAAAAGGAAAAATAAGAAACCAAATTGCCAGTGTCACAGATGATATGATTATACACATATGAAATTTAAGAGATTCTACTTACCAATTAGTAGAAGTAATCAGAGAGTTCATCAAGGATATTGTCTACAAAACTGTATATAAAAATTAATAGTATTTGAATATATCAGATAAAACTGGTTTAGAAATGTAATTTTAAAACATCCTATGGGGTGCCTGGGTGTTTCAGTGAGTTAAGCATCCAACTCTTGATTTCAGTTCGGGTCTTGATCTCAGGGTTGAACTTCAAGCCCTGCATTGGACTCTATTGCTGGGCGTAGAGCCTACTTAAAATTAAATAAATAAATAATAAAATACTGTATTCTTTTAGCCACAAAACTATAAAATATGTGAAATTAAACTTGACATAATATGATTTTTATAGAAAAATTTATAAAATATCATTGAAAAATATATATGAAGATCTAAATAAATGGAGAATAATACCATGTTTTTGGACAGGAAGTCTCAATATTTTAAAATTTTGCTTCTCCCCAAAATAGTCTACCAAAGCAAAACTAGTTCAACCTAAATCTTAAATTTTCTCAGAACTTGCAAAGCTGTTTCAAACATTCCTATGGACGAATTAAAGGGCAAAAAAAAAAAAA
>CM052886.1:61562620-61584430 GCA_028534135.1 Potos flavus | reverse complement strand
CCCTCTCCCACCCCCCACAACCGCCCACCCTGCCTCTCGAATTCTTCATATCATAGAGATCATATGATAATTGTCTTTCTCTGATTGACTTACTTCGCTTAGCATAATACCCTCCAGTTCCATCCACGTCGTGGCCAATGGCAAGATTTCATTTCTCTTGATGGCTGCATAGTATTCCATTGTATATATATACCACATCTTCTTTATCCATTCATCTGTTGATGGACATCTAGGTTCTTTCCATAGTTTGGCTATTGTGGACATTGCTGCTATAAACATTCGGGTACACGTGCCCCTTCGGATCACTGCATTTGTATCTTTAGGGTAAATACCCAGTAGTGCAATTGCTGTGACCCATTCATTCTTTAGTAGGATGCTCTTTAGCTCCATGTATTTGAATTCTTTCCAAATTTCCTCTTGTGATTGAATTTAAGTTTCAAAGCATTGTGGTCTGAAAATATGATCACAGTCTTTTGGTATTGAGACTTGATTTGTGACACAATATGTAATCCATTCTGGAGAATGTTCCATGTGCACTTGAGAAGAGTGAGTATTTTGTTGCTTTAGGAAGGAATGCTCTGTATATATCTGTGAAGTCTATCTGGTCCAGTGTGTCATTCAAACCCTTGTTTCCTTGTTGATCTTCTGCTTAGATGATCTGTCCATTGCAATGAGTGGAGTGTTAAAATCCCCTACTATTTTTGTATTATTATCAATGTGTTTCTTTAATTTTGTTTTTAATTGGTTTATATAATTGGCTGCTCCAATGTTAGGGACATAAATATTTACAATTGTTAGATCTTCTTCTTGGAGAGACCCTTTAATTATGACATAGTGTCCTTCCTCATCTCTTATTACAGTCTTTGGTTTAAAATCTAATTTGTCTGATATAAGGATTGGTACCCCAGCTTTCTTTTGATGTCCATTAGTTTGATTAATGATTTTGAACCCCCTTACTTTCAATCTGGAGGTATCTTTGGGTCTAAAATGAGTCTGTTGCAGTCTGTATATCAATGGGTTTTGCTTTTTTTATCCAGTCTGATACTCTGTGTCTTTTGATTGGGGCATTTAGCCCAGTTATATTCAGAGTAACTATTGAAAGATACAAGTTTAGAGCCATTGTATTACCTGCAAAGTGACTATTTCTGTATACTGTCTCTGTTCCTTTCTGGTCTATGTTACTTTTGGGCTCTTTCTTCGCTTAAAGGATCTCTTTTAGTATTTCTTGCAGGGCTGGTTTAGTGATCACAAATTCTTTTAGTTTCTGTTTGTCCTGGCAGCTTTTTATCTCTCCTATTTTGGATGACAGCGTTGCTGGATAAAGTATTCTTGGCTGCATATTTTTCACATGTAGCATCCAGAATATATCATGCTAGTCCTTTCTGGCCTGCCAGGTCTCCGTGGATAGGTCTGCTGCCAATCTAATGTTTCTACTCTTGTTTGTTACAGACCTCTTGTCCTGAGCTGCTTTCAGAATTTTCTTTGTGTCTCTGAAATTTTCAGGCTTCACCATTATATGTCAAGGGGTTGACCTATTTTTATTGATTTTGAGGGATGTTCTCTGTGCCTCCTGGACTTGAATGGCTGTTTCCTTCCCCAGATTATGGAAGTTCTCAGCTATAATTTGCTCTAATATACCTTCTTGCCTCCCACCCCTGTTCTCTCTCTTTCTTCTTCTTCTGGGATCCCAATTATTCTAATATTGTTTTGGTTTATGGTATTAATTATCTCTCTAATTCTCCCCTCATGATCCAGTAGTTGTTTATCTCTCTTTTTCTCAGCTTCTTTATTCTCCAGTATTTTGTCTGCTATATCATGGATTCTCTCTTCCGCCTCATTTCTCCTAGCAGTTTGAGCCTCCATTTTTGATTGCATCTCATTAATAGCCTTTTTGATTTTGACTTGATTAGATTTAGTTCTTTTATTTCTAGTGTCCTCTATGCTCTTTTCAAGCCTAGCTAGTATGTTTATAATCATTATTCCGGACTCTAGTTATGACCTCTTACTTATGTCCATACTGATTAGGTCCCTGGCAGTCAGCACTGCCTCTTATTCTCTTTTTTGAGATTAGTTTTTCCATCTTGTCATTCTGTTCAGAGAAGAATAGATGAATGAAAGAAAAAAATACTACAATAGCAACAACAACCCCAGAGAAATATACACCAAGCAAATCAGAAGAGACCCAAAACAGAAAAAAAAAAAAAAGAAAAAAAAAAGAATTAAAAAAAAGAGAACATAATCAGACAGGTGAATAGAACAGCAATACAATGGATCCTATGTGTATTTTGGTCTCTTTGTTAGAAAACTAGATCCCAAAATTGTAAAGGAAGAAAAATTTATATGTGTACTAAAATAAAATTAAATACAATGAAAGGATGGAATGTAAGTGTAAAAATGAAAATTAAAAGACAAAAAAATAAAAGAAAAAAAGAAAAAATATGAATAGGTGAACAGAACAGAGCAATACGCTGTATCCTGGGTATATTTTGGTCTGTTAGAAGAAACTACATCCCAAAATTGTAAAGAAAGAAAAACTTCTACGTATACAGAAATAAAATGAAATACAATGATAGGATAAAATGTAACCATAAAAATGAAAATTAAAAAAGACTAAAAAAATAAGAGAATATGATCAGACAGGTGAAGTGAACAGAGCAATACACTACATTCTGGGTGTATTTTCATCTGTTTGTTAGAAGAAACTGCATCCCAAAATTGTAAAGAAAGAAAAACCGTATATATATATATATATATATATAATTTTTACACCTTGTCATTCTGTCCAGAGAAGAATAAATGAATGAGAGAACAAAATATTAAAATGGCAACAATGACCCCAGAGAAATATACACTAAACAAATCAGAAGAGACCCAAAACCAAAAAACCCAAATATATATATGTAGAAATAAAAATAAAAAATAAAAATATACATAATAAAATATCTATATATATAATATCTATATATAAAATTAAATATGAAAGGATAGAATATAACTGTAAAAATGAAAATTGAAAAAGACTTAAAGAGTTGAGAAAATAAGAAATTGGTTGTAAGAAATTGGTTGAAAAGGAAAGAGGAAAAAATTAAAATTGAAAGACTAAATAATCATGAGAAAAAAACTGAATTCTATATTCTATTTTCCCATAGTGCTGGAGTTTTGCAGTTCTGTGTGATCAGTAAACTTGGTCTTAGCTGGATGTTCTTGTTGCTCTTCCCGGGGAGGGGCCTGTTGCACTGATTCACAGGTGTCTTTGCCCCAGGTGGAACTGCACTGCCCTTGACAGGGGCCAGGCTAAACTGAGAGGGTTGAGGATGGATTGCTTTAAGTGGCTTTTATTCCCTGAAGGCTTTAGAGGATGAGAATGAAAACGGCATCATCCTCCCAGTCTCCAGCCCTGGAGTCTAAAGCTCATGCCCCCTCACCCCCAACTCCTCAGTGCACCCTCAGGGAATAACAGTCGATCACTACTGTCTCTCTGGTCTCCCATCATACTCTGTGCTCACCCAGCCTGTGACTGAGCATTACTTTCTCAGACATGTGACCCAGCTTCAAGTCTCCAGACCCTTCAGACTCCTGCAGTGCACACCCATACCGCTCCTCCAGGTGGACGAAGGGGGAGGTCTCCCCATGGTTCTGCAGCTTGCTGGGCCCCTGCTTAGGGAGTGGTTGCTGGACAAGGCCTCAGTTCCCATTTTATGGTAACACAGAGCTGAAAGCCCACTCCTGGGCTCCCTGGATTGTAGGCAGCTTCCCGGCTCCAATGTCTGGGACCTCTGCCTCACTCAGGCACCCCTGTTCTTTCTGTGACTTCGGGGATCATATGACCTCACTGTCCCCACCTAGGATTCCACCCCACTTCACCACCTGAATGCCTTTCAGGTAGGGACAACCCTCACCAGAACAGGCTTCTAAAAGTTATGATTTTGCACTCTGTTGCTATATCACTTTTAGGTAGCCAGCTTAGGGAGGCTCCCTCATCCTCTTGGTTTATTTTCCCATGTATCACCTTGGATTCACTTCTCCATAGGTCCTACCTTGAAGAAAGTGGTTGCTTTTCTATCTGTAGAATTGCAACTCTTTTCTTAGATCTCAGGTTGAGTTCGCAGGTATTCAGAATGGTTTGATACCTATCTAGCTGAATTTCTGGGACTAGACAAAACTAAAGTCTCTTACTCTTCTGCCATCTTGGAAAAATGCAAAAAAATGTTACATATTATAGAACATTCGGGTTATTAACATCTTGCTATCAAATTTAATTGAATTAATTTTTAAGTTGGAATTTTTATTGAAAGAATAATAACCAGTGGTTTAATTCAACTTTTATGAGACAACTATGTGTATAGAGTTGAAAAAACAGTAAACCTGAACAGAATTTGAGGACTTTGAAAAGAAGAAAAAATCTTTTTCTGCATTTATAGGTATTTACAATTCAGAAATACTATTTCATCTGTAAGGGTTAGGTTTATAAAATTCTCATGGTAGGAGTTTCCTAAAGTTTTATTTTTTTTTGGTTATGCAACTTAAATACAGGACAGGAAGAACAACAGTTAGTAGATGTGTCAAAGCTTAAATATATGCATATGCATGTGTGCATGTATTTATGCATATAAATATATAGGTTTAATTTAAGTGATACTAAAATATGAAATTCAGGCACATTAGATAACAAGAATAATGATATTATTGATAGTTTCTTTGAGTAATAACAGCAAATATCTAATTGGTTCTCCTTTATTTTTGGTTGGAAAAGAGAGGGAGTTGGCTTCTTCTACTCAAATTGTGGTTCTTTACTCTCTCATCATTCAAGTTCAAGTTTGAATTTAGTTGTACATTTGTGGCTTTGAGGGATTTTGATGGCTAAGCATGGCTCCTTGGCCCTGTTCAATGGTTTAGAACCCTTCAGAAGATACTTTCTGCAAGTAACTTTTGGTTGTAGAAAGTATGATTTTTAAGGAAGGTTGTGTTGGATTGCTTTTAGAGTTTGCTGAAATGTTAAAGTTGGATGTTTTTAGATAATTTTTCCATCATTATTCCCCTAAAGTAACAACAGAAAAGAGAATAAAGGCAAGAGAGAGCTGTGCCTTCTCAGAGACAGTGTTATGGTTCTTGATCATCTGATTGATGCTAATTACAGAAGTGGCCCAGCAATGCCCACATATTAGACCTGGAATTGTCATGGTTGCTGAAAATGTTTAGAGAAGGAAATTCTCTAAACTTATGTAAAGGAACATAATGTAAAAGGAACTTATGGTCAGGGAGGGAGAACTCTAAGTATACCTGACTGCATTAAACTACAGAATTATAGAATCTTATGTTATTAAAGCTGGAAGAAACCTTAGAAGTTTTCTAGTTTAACCTTTTCATTTTTCATCTGTTGTAGAGATATTTAAAGCTGTGTCTAAAGGCACCATTGGCTCAATTCTTTTCTAATTTATTTTGACAGTCATAACAGTCAAACCAATTGTGTGTAAAAGAGACAGAAAGAAAATTTCAATGGGGTATTAACCTCTTGATACATTATTTTAAATATCAGTCATAAAAAAGCCAGAGTTTAGAAGCCCAGCTTATAGCTTATGTTATCTTGCATATTTTAAATGCACCACAGTTGAAATTTAAATGCCAAATTGTCTAGATATCACATACTGACAAATATGCCTTAAATAGACAAGGACTTTGCTATTTATAACCTACAGAACACCATGAAAAACCTCATTTTCCTAAATGTAAAGTGTGGAAGCTAGGATGAAAGAAAGAGTTTCACTTGATTTATATGCTTTAAAATATTAAAAATAAGGAACCCTAAACCAAGACCTGGCTTCCAACATTTGATGAGTATTTATTTGACTGTGCATAAACTATCTCTCTGCATGAACTGTCTCATTCTGGTTAAAACACTTTTTCAAAGTGTTCTCTCAAAAATTGTCTTTCAAGTAGGTGTGAGTAGTTCACAAAGTGGTGAAATTCACCAAGATAAATTTTTAAAAGTCCATGCAGTTTTTCTGGAGAAAAATGGAGAGACCCTCTGGAGGATATGTATATGAGGTAAAATAGGACTTGTAGGAAGCACAGAAATCCTTTCAGCCTTTTAGGTCACTATGCCTTTTTTTTCTGGCAGAGAGCAAGATGGAATTTAATATCCAAGAATTTTATTAGGGGAGATAGCTATAAAAGAAAATAAGAGTGGGGGCTGGAAAAGGCCAAGAGAATCATTAGATCATGAGGCAAACCTGACTTTGAGTGAAAGAGAGTGAAAAGATTGGCAGAAGCATCCTAGCCTGCTGTGCAGTCTGAGGAAGGTTCATCAAGGCCTTGAGCCAAGTTGGGTGATAAGAGTCTATACCTTCCAGGAACCAGGAACTCATCTGCCTGAGTAGCCCTGCTGCACATGTGGGAGATACAGTCTTGGGGTAAAGGCTCAGAAGGATTTCACAGAATGGTATCTGGGGCCCTGAATCAATTTCACTAATAGGATGTCTGCATCATGAATTCTCATGGCTGCTACATCAAACCAAAATTACAGGCAAAATGATGAGACAGAGAGTTTAAACTGTATTCTCTCCACCTTTCTTTCTTCACCACATCTCTTTTCCATTAAAGAGTGTTGCTTCTTCCCTATTCCTCTTAGACATTCAACTAAAGCCTTTGAAATATCTTCTACTCCTGGAAAATGGTTTGTTCCTAGAAAAGATCTGATATTCACAATAGGGCAAAATTCCATGTTCTTTAAATATTTTTCTTTTTTATCCCATAAAATAATAAAAAAAATGATGTACTCCTAAATTCTTAGTTTGGAGTGTCTTATTAAAGCTTATAAATCAAGGGAAACTCTCATCCTAGCTTCTACACTTTATACTTAGGAAAATGAGGTTTTTCATGGTGTTCTTCAGGTTATAAATAGCATAGTTCTTGTCTATTGAAGTCATATTTGGCAGTATGTGATATCTAGACAATTTGGCATTTTAAATTTCAAGTGTGGTGCATTGAAAATATGCAAGATAGGAGTATCCAAGATGGCAATGTGGGAAGACCCTGAACTCATCTCTTCCACTGATATACCAAATCTGTATCTATTTATGGAGCAGTTACTCCTGAAAAAGAACTGAGGGCTGACTGAACAGCTTCTGCACAATGAAAGACATATGCGGAGGCCGCATAGAGAATGGCAAGAGAGACAGAAGTAGGGTAACAAAGGGAACCCCTACACCAAATGCTGCAAACTGCAATGGGAAGGGATGTTACTGAGGGACTGTGAGAAGACTTGTCATCCTTAGGGCACAGTAAAAAACCCCCACAGTTTTAGAGAGCAATTAGAATGAATATAAAGGCTCCAGCCTTAGAACTCTGCCAAGTGGTGGGGGAACTCCTGGAACTCTCTCTAGATTGATGGGGGTGGTGAGTGTGTTGGTTTATGTTCCCTCTCCACCTTGATAGTGTGGATGGGAGCAGGTTCTGGGAACACTAGTTATCCTATTGCCTCATTGAGCCCCAAGTCCTTAGCCCACACCAGCACAAGCCATCCCACCAAGGTGGCTTCAGTACAGAATACACTGGAACACCCCTGGTGAGCACTCACTACAGGTCTAGCCAACATGTCAAGGTGACACAGGCACAAAGCACCCTGGAACACTCCAGGCCCATACCATTTTGGCTCTAAATGACTCAACAGGCATCCCTGCATGGAGCTTCCCAGTACCCTTGTGCCCACTTGCCTTGGTTCTAGCTCGCTGCCAGGGTGTTCCCGTGTGGAGCACCCTGAGACACCCTGACTTGTACCCACTTCAGTTTCAGCTGTCTTGCTAGAGTGAGTGCCTTCTGTGTGGAGAGCCCTAGGACCACCCTGGCCTGTGCCTACATCAGTTCTGGCCATCTCACCAGGAAGCTCCAACATGGAGTGCTCTGGAAACCCCAGCCCATGCCAGCCACAGCTCCAGCCAGTCAGCAAAGTCACAGGCACACAGTCTGCACAGAGGATGACCATACATGAGACCATTCCTTCAAGTAAAGCTGATCCACCCGATTCATAGAAAAAAAAACACATTCAAGCAAAATGAGACAGAAGAATATGCTCTAAACAAACAAGACAAAACCTCAGAAAAAGAACTAAATGAAACAGAGATAACCATTCTACCTGATAAAGAGTTTAAAGTGATGGTCATAAAGATGCTGACTGGACCAAAGAGAAGAACGGCTGAACTCAGTGAGAACTTCAACAAAGAGACAGAAAATATAAAAAGAACCAACCAGAGTTGAAGGATACAATAACTGAAATGAAAAATATACTAGAGGGAATCAACAGTAGATTAGAGGATGCAGAAGAATGGATCAATCTGGAAGCTATCTGGAAGATAGGGTAATAAAAAGCATCCAAGTTGAACAGCAAAAAGAAAAAAGAGTAAAAAAAATGAGGATAATTTAAGGGATCTCTTGGAGAACATCAAGCAAATAAACATCGATATTATAAGGACCCGGAAAGGAGAAGAGAGAGAGAAAGGAGCAGAAAACTTATTTGAAGAGATAATAGCTGAAATCTTTCCTAACCTGCAGAAGAAAACAGACATCCATGCTCAGGAAGAACAGAGAGTTCCAAACAAGATGAACCCAAGGAGGTCTCCTCATAGTAATTAAAATGTCAGAGATTAAAAATGGAGAATTTTAAAAGCAGCAAGAAAGAAGTAACTAATTATGTGCAAGGGAAATCCCATGAGGCTATCAACTGATTTTTCAGCAGCAACTTTACAGGTCAGAGGCGAGTGGCATGATATATTCAAGGGGCTGAAAGTGAAAAAACCCTGCAACCATGAATATTCTACCTGGCAAGGTTATCATTCAGAATTGAAGGAGAGATAAAGCATTTCCCAGACAAACAAAAGTTAAAGGAGTTCACCACCATTAATGGTAAAGGGATTTCTTAAAGTGGAAAAGAAAAGGCCATAATTAAAATTTATAAAATTTAGAAAATTTAGAAAAGGGAAAATTTCACAAGTAAAATCAAACATACAGTAAAGGTGGTAGAGCAATTGCTTATAATGCTAGCATGAAGGTTAAAGGACAAAAGTAGTAAAATTGATTATGTCTAAAAATTAGTTAAGGGAACTCACAAAATAAAAAGATGTAACTCACAAAATAAAAAGATGTAAAATATGACAATATAAACATGGAGGGGGAAGTAAAAATGAAATTCTTTTAGAATGTGTTTGAACTTGAGTAACCATTAACTTAATATAGACTGCTATATAATTAAATTGTTATATATGACCCTCATGGTAATCACAAACTGAAAACCTATAACAGATGCACAATAAAAGAGAAAAAAGCCAAGTAAAGCACTAAAGAAACTCATCAATCACAAGGAAAGAGAGCAGGGAAAGAAAGGAACAGATACCTATGAAAACAATTGGAAAAAAATTAACAAAATAACAATAAGAACATACCTATCAATAATTACCTTAAATGTAAATGATCTGAATGCTCCAATCTAAAGAAATAGGGTGACAGACTGGATAGACAAAAGATCCATCTATATGCTGCCTACAAGAGATTCACCTTAGACCTCAAGACACATGAGGACTGAAACTGAAGAGATGGAAAAAGATATTCCATGCAAATGGAAGAGGAAAAAAAAAAGCCAAGGTAGCAACATTGCAACACTTCTATCAAGCAAAATAGACTTCATATGCATATATATATATTTTTTTTTTTCTTCTAAGATTTTATTTAAATTCAAGTTAGTGGGGTGCCTGGGTGGCTCAGTCCTTAGGCGTCTGCCTTCGGCTCAGGTCATGATCCCAGAGTCCTGAGCTTGAGCCCCACATCAGGCTCCCTGCTCAGCGGGAAGCCTGCTTCTCCCTCTCCCACTCCCCCACTTGTGTTTCCTCTCTCACTGTGTCTCTCTCTGTCAAATAAATAAAATCTAAAAAAAAAAAAAAAAAATTCTAGTTAGTTAACATATAGAGTAATATTGGTTTCAGGTTATATGTATGATGAATCACTTACATGTAACACCTAGTGCTCATCACAATGAGTGCCCTCCTTAATGCTCATCACCCATTTAACCCATCTCTCTACCCACCTCCCCTCCATCCATCCTCAGTTTGTTCTCTATAGTTAAGTCTTTTATGGTTTGCCTCCCTCTCTGTTTTTATCTTATTTTATTTTTCCTTCCTATTTATATAATATATACCACATCTTCTTTATCCATTCACCAGTCAATGGACATATGGGCTGTTTCCATAATTTCATAATTTGGCTATTGTTTAATAATGCTATAAACATTGGGGTGCATGTGCCCCTTTGAAACAGTATTTTTGTATCCTATGAATAAATACCTAGGAGTGCAATTGCTGGATCACAGGGTAGTTCTATTTTGAACTTTTTGAGGAACCTCCATACTGTTTTTCAGAGTGACTGTACTAGTTTGCATTCCCTCCAACAGTATGAGGGCCCCCCCCCTCTGCATCCTTGCCAACATCTGTTGTTTCCTGACTTGTTCATTTTATCCATTCTGGTAGATGTGAAGTGGCATCTCATTGTGGTTTTGATTTATATTTCCCTGATAATGAATGATGTTGAGCATTTTTTTAATGTGTCTGTTAGCCATTTCTATGTCTTTTTTGAAGAAATGTCTGTTCATGTTTTCTGCCCAGGTCTTGATTGGATTATTTGTTCTTTGAGTGTTGAGTTTAATAAGTTCTTTATAGATTTTGGATACTAGCCCTTTATCTGATAAAACATTTGCAGATATCTTCTCCCATTCTGTCAGTTGTCTTTTGGTTTTGTCAACTGTTTCCTTTGCTGTGCAAAAGTTTTTTGTCTTGGTGAAATCCCAGTAGTTAACTTTTGCCTTTGTTTCTCTTGCCTTTGGAGATGTGTCTAACAAGAAGTTGTTGTGGCTGAGGTCACAGAGGTTGCTGCCTGTGTTCTCTTCTAGGATTTTTATGGTTTCTTGTCTCCTATTTAGGTCTTTTATCCATGTTGAATTTGTGTGTGTGTGTATGTGTGTGTGTGTGTGTGTGTGTGTGTGTGGTATAAGAGAATGGTCCGGTTTCATTCTTCTGCATGTGGCTGTCCAGTTTTCCCAACACCATTCGTTGAAGAGACCATCTTTTTTCCATTAGATATTCATTCCTGCTTTGTCAAAGATGAGTTGGCCAAATAGTTGTGAGTCCATTTCTAGGTTCTCTATTCTGTTCAAACAAAATAGAATTTAAAACAAAGACTGTAACAAGAGACAAGGGCATTACATGATGACAGAGGGATCAATCCAACAAGTGGATATAACAATTGTAAATATCTATGCATCTGACATCAGAGCACCTAAATACATGAAAAAATACTAACAGACATAAAGGAAGAAATTGACAGTAATACAATAATATTAGGGGACTTAAACACTTTAGATCAGATCAATCAGACAGACAATCAATAAGGAAACAGTGTCATTGAATGGCATATTAGACCAGGTGGACTTAACAGATGTATGCAGAATATTTCCTCCAAAACAACAGAACACATTCTTTTCAAGTGCACATGGAATATTCTCCAGGTCACATATTAAGTCACAAAACAAGTCTCAATAATTTTACGAAGGTTGAAATCATATCAGCATCATTTCCAACCATGGTATGAAACTAAAAAAAAAATCACAAGGAACAAATTTTGAAAAAAATTCAAACACCTGGAGGCTAAATAACATGTTACTAAATAACCAGTAAGTCAATGGGGAAATCAAAGAGGAAATAAAAAAAAATACATGGAAACAAATGAAAATGAAAACACCACGGTCCAAAATCTCTGAGATGCAGTGTAAGCATTTCTAAGAGGGAAATTTGTAGTGATACAGGCTTACCTCAAGAAACAACAAAAATTTTGAATAAACAATCTTAACTTACACCTAAAGGAACTAGAAAAAGAAGAACAAACAAAGCTCAAAGTTAGTAGAAGACAGAGTGGAAAAAATGAAATAGAGCCTAAAAAAAAGAACAATAGAAAAAGTCAATAAGTCCAAGAGCTGGTTCTTTGGGAAAAAACAAACAAAAACAAACTAAACTGATAAACCTTTAGCCAGATTCATGAAGAAAAAAAGAGAGGAGCCAAATAAATAAATAAAATCAGAAATGAAAGAGGAGAAGAGAAATAATAATCAGCACCACAGAAATACAAAAGATTATAATAGAGTACTACAAAAAATTTTATGCCAACAAATTGGACAACCTAGAAGAAATGGATAAATTCCTAAAAACATGCAGTATTTTAAAACAGAATCAGGAAGAAATAGAAAATCTGAACAGATCATTTATTAGTGATGAAATCGAACTGGTAATCAAAAAACTCTGAACCAGTTGGATTCACTGGTGAATTCTACCAAACATTAAAATCTACTTTCCTCAAACTATTCCAACAAGTAGAAGAGGAAGGAAAGCTTCCAAACATATTCTACAAGGCCAGCATTACCCTGATACCAAAACCAGACAAGACACTACAAAAAAAATAAACCACAGGCCAATATCCCTGATGAATATAGATGCAAAAATCCTTAACAAAATGTTAACAAACCACATTCAACAATACATTAGAAGGATCATTCACCACGATCAGGTGGAGTTTATTCCAGAGATACAAGGATGGTTCAAATCAATCAGTGTGATACACTACATTAACAGAATGAAGGATAAAAATGCCATAATCATCTTAATAGGTACAGAGAAAGCATTGAGAAAATTCAACATCTGTTCATGATTAAAACAAAGTACGTTTGGTGGGAACATACCTCTACATAAGAAAGGCCATAAATGACAAACCCACAGCTAACATCATACTCAAATGGAAAAACTGAGAGCTTTCAGGATGTCCACTCTTAAAAAAGCACAACATCTGCAAAGTTTGCTAAAATGAAGTACTATATAATAAGGTATTGCCTGTATTATACCCTAGAGATCTAGGAAAAGCAAGTGCTACCTGGCTAGCCCCCTCCCAACTGTTAGGGTATATAATGGCACCATAATAGTTTGTCAGATATTAATTAACACAGAACTTAATGTATTTCTTTTCCTTTCAGAGAATAGTCTCTCAATTCTTTTTTTTTTAAGATTTTATTTATTTATTTGACAGAGGGAGAGATCACAAGTAGGCAGAGAAGCAGGCAGAGAGAGGGGGAAGCAGGCTCCCTGCTGAGCAGAGAGCTTAATGTGGGGCTCGATCCCAGGACCCTGAGATCATGACCTGAGCTGAAGGCAGAGGTGCCCCTAGTCTCTCAATTAAGGTCCACTGGTATCACAAGGAGTTTATTTGCTGCAAATTGGCTGTACCTTAAGACATTTAGGCTCCTTCCCACCCCCACACCCCTCAGCAAAAACTGTTACACTTTGCTCTAGTTGATTTTGTTATTTTGTTATTTTGTTTGCCTGCCTTTAACTGTGACCTAGGGTAAAGTGGATGGTTTTTAACATGCTGAAAGCATTCCTTATTTTCTCCAGGTGTGTGTCCACATGTAGCTTCCTAGTGGAACAGTGGTGGGGTTCGCCAGTGATGGTCATTGCAGACCATGGTGGAAATCTGAAATTGCAGGATTGGGGAATTAAAATAAGGAGAAACCCCATATAGCGACTATGCACTGGTTTTCTTCAGACATTATTATTTGAATCTTCATCAGGAGTTCCTTGTTCTCTCCTATATTGGTTATGGTTTATATAGATGGTTTATTCAGTCATTTTGTTTTCATCTGTGGCTTAAGCATACCTTGGCATTTCCTTCTATTTTCCACTAATGCTGCATATTGCTATTACTAAGTTTATAGTCTAAACTTTTGTTTGGGAAAATGATCTGATTTTTCAATAGAGTAGGATTCAGTGCCACTAATATACTTTAAAATAACATTTTAAAATTGCCTTTTCCCCCCTACTTAGACATTTAGTTGCTTTTCCAACATACAATTTTTTATGGGTAAGATTTCCATTTAGCACCATGATTTAGATTAAATTACTTTCTTAAAATCACATCACTCCCATAGTCTACTTAGTTTTCTAGTTCCCATATGCTCCACTATTGCCGAAGCAACTTCATCTATATAATGTGACTGAAGAGTCAGCCTTCATTCACAAAACAGCGCAATCTGTTAAAGTGGTAAATACTACCCATTTCTATTATTAGAGCTGAAATGGAATTTTCTCTTGCTGCATTTTCAAGATGTGACATAATTAGATAGCAAGCATAGAAAAGTCAGAAATACTGGAAGCTAACGGTTGTCATCAGTACCAGAGAAGCTTGAATTCAGTCTGCCTTGCCTGGCCCCTGACTCCTTCACACAATGCCCCCAGGCCATCTCATTCTCTGTTTGAATTATAGGGTGCTATGTGAGCTTTGCAGGTACTGGGGTAAGGAAGAATGAAGCAAGGTTTCCAATTCCATATTGGTTTTCAGACTGAATGAGAACAGGGAAATTCTCGATTGATGTTTCAATTCTTTTCAGCTTCTTACAGACATACCTTTCCAGCTCTGAGAAGTAGCTGAGTAGTTCTTCACTTTACCCAGGGAGGCTTCTGACTTTTCCCTTCTTTACTACAAATCAGAATTGTAAACAAACAAACAACCATCCTTGTTGCAGAATTGTTACTGTAATTAGTGCAGTATACAATTCCTGGCAGAAATGAGGGTGGAATGGGGGAATGGGAGTGTGTGTGTGTGTGTGTGTGTGTGTGTGTGTGTTGACTTCACAAAAGTGGTTGAGGAAGGAACTGGGCTAACTGTAGAAAACCTTAAATAAATCATTTTTTAAACAAAAAGTTACAAGAGCTTTGTAGTTTAAAATCAAACTCATTCTGGGCCTATCAATTTATTAAGGGAAAACTTTTATATCTTCAACAGGACTATTAACATTGTAGTGTACCAGTTAATGCCTAGATTGAGTGCATTAGTGGAATTCAACTCAGGTCCTCCTACCTTTATTAATCACTGTTGTGCATTAATCACTGATGCTGCATGGTCTGGCTTGTCTCATTGCTTAAGTAGTTTCCTAGTCTTTATGTTATTATTAGCTCATAGTACATTGAGAATTCAGGCAAAGTTAATAGGGTAGCATGACTTGATTTTTTTTTTTTTTTTTTTTTTTTGAGAGAGAACACAAGTGGGAGGGAGGGGCAAAGGGAGAAAGAGAAGCAGACTCCCCACTAAGCAGCGAGCCCAATGTGGGGCTCTATCTCAGGACCCTAGGATCATGACCTGAGCTGAAGACAGATGTTTAACCAACTGAGCCACCTAAGCACCCCTGCCTGATTCGTTTTAGTAAACATTGGATAAAATTGCTAGTTTCACTAGAATGGTCCGATTTGCAATTCCCTGTGAGTCTGATTTGCAATTCCCTATGAAAATCTTCCTTTTGACTCATGTACTTTGGAGTTAGGAGAGATGCAAACCTCTTGTCTTCCTTATAAGCCATAAATGGGTAGTGAAAAGAGGCCTGGATGGACTATCATGAGCCATGCCTTCTCATACAGCTTTGCCCATAATGAACCTTCTGACCTCGGGTGGAGTACTTAACCTCTCTGCAACCTGTTTTTTTATATGTACAATTATAAAGGATGGAATTTGTGATCTTTCTTTATGATTTAGGTATGCCTGAAAATCTATAAGATCTGAACAAGATACACTAGTGGATTTCTGTATGTTTGGCATTGTTCATTGAATTACTTTGTGAATGAATAACGAGAACACTAAAGATTTTTCGTATCATATCTTTGTCGATTCTCAACAAACTGTGTTGAAATTATGTCTCTTCTGGTAGGAAGAGGAATGATTGAATCTGTGATTTCCTTATTTGTTGAGATGTTCCCAGCACGCTAGCCACACATGTCAGTAACCTTTTCAAATTGTCTCCGTCTCTCTTGGTGACAAAGTGATTTCATTTCACAGGTAATTCACAGGTATCTCGGAGGCTCTGGAGCAGCTATTAGTAAAAAGACTTGATGACTCTTTTCTAGATCTGATGTGGAAGGGTAGATATTCCCAGCTCTTTTCCAGAGTTTGGGGCAATGACCAACTCAAATATTTTATGTTTAGCTATAAGAACTCACCTATAAAAGTATACACTAGCATCTGAGAATGCTGGTGTTTTTGCTAAGTAAATGATTCTCTACCTTAAACCTTCTTCACTACACAAAAATGAACTCGCTATAGATATAGCCTAAGATTAAAGTTTCAAGGATGAATAATGATGTGACAGATTGTTGTTATTTATTGGATGCTTGTTGCATGCCGGGCACTGTGCATTCTGTTCATTACCATTTGTAGGCATTATCTTATTTTAATGTTTGACAACAGTCTTATGAAGGAGGGACTATTATTTTGTCCATTTTGCAGATAATGTAGCTGAGGCTCCGAGGGATTAGATGACTTCTTCAGCCTCAACTTAACTGTTAGAACTAGAACTCAAGTCCATGTCAGGCTGACCAAAAGCCTTTGTCTTCACCAACACTATACAATTTTGTCTCACCAGGTCATCTTCCTTCTGCCTGGGAACAAATTCCCTCACCTTCAGCAGGTGATGCCATAAGTGCAAAGATGCTTTCTTTAATACAGATATACTTTGAAGGACATAAATTCCTGTCTATTAATCGAGTATTCTGAAATTTTCTTTCCAGTAGAGAGCCGCTGAAAAATACCTGGAAAGTCACATATTCTTACTTACATGGAGACATTGCTATTTCCTAAACTTAAGGAGATTCCTCCAAATTTAAATGAACACTTTCTTCCCTTTGAAAACAAAAGTGCCTCTCAGCCAACATATGAGTGAAATATCTCCCCAACAGGTCTTTTAATTTGCAGATCCTTGAAAATAAATGAAGATCAAAAGCTTTTTTGCAGACCACTTTTCCCTCTGGGAGACATTCGAGCATGTTAAGCATAAGCATCATTTAAAAAAATTAATAAAGCAAGTTGGATTTCAAATATGTTTCAAAAAATAGGTTTACACAAATATTATGCCATCTTGTGCTATTTGTCTCATACTTTTAGACACCCTATGAATAGTTCTTTCCTACATCCAACCCATGCTGTTTGTACATACGGGCTTTTGTAGTACAGAACATCTTAATTTAACCAGAAAGATCATTACCATGCAACACATTTGTATATTGCAGAAAGCTCCACAAAAAGGTATCTGTGTCCTTGCAGATAAGGATGTTCCCATTTAGATTAACTGAAAGAAAAACAAGCCTAACAATGGATGTTGCCTTTAAAAAATAAATAATCTGATTTTCAAATAACATCCCAAAGCCACTGTGGGAATAGCTGTCATTCTGTCAAACAGAGTTGGCCTAGTTTGCAGTGGATCATCTTAAATGGCAAGGGCCAATGTGTGTTCAAATTCCCAGTTGAGTTGTTTCTTCTGGGGCATATGGACTGTTTGACCGTCTCTTTAGGTAAGACTATGTAGTATTTTCTGTCTTGTTTACTGGATTTACTTACACTCAACTAGGACCAAATTTAGATAAAACTATGAAGGAGATAAGTCTTGTTTAAAATATCCCCTAATCTTCTTTTAGCATCCTCTTCTGGGAAGCTTTTTGTGTACCCCACTTCTGAAAGGGAGTACTGTTTTATTGCCTGTCACTCTAGCTGATGACCCCAATATACCCCGTTTAACTGCCACCACTCACATCTTTGCTCCCCACACATGTTCTGGAACATCCCTTTCACCTTGTCTTTCATTAGTGTTTACCTGACTGAGTTCCATTTTCCCAGAGTAATTGAGGCTAATGTGATAAAGTAATGACTGATATTGGGTGAGTAAAACATTAGCATTTAAATAGGGACCTTCTGGAGGAGATGCACTTAATAGGAAATAGGTCTTCAGAGGGAGCAATTTCAGACATTATGACAGGACCAGGTCAAAGATAATTTTGTCAGACGAGGCCTTGAGGTTATGAGCAGGGGTAGCCCTAGTTTCTAGCCTTTTTCTCAGTCAGGATTTCAAACATTTATGGCAGGATCCCAACAGCTTTCATAGGACTTTTGACATAAGTACTTTGACCCAAAAACATTTCCCTCTGCTCCTTGACAGGCTCCACCTTTCCTCCTTCAGAGGAATATACTGTTCTTGAAACAATTGAAAATAAAACCTCTCTAGAATTTGGGAAGGAAACAGGAGTAAAAATGTGGCAAATGGACGTTCTCAAAAGGCCCTAAATCCAGGGCCTTCGCATTGCATAGCTCCAGGGTGCTATCCACATAGAATCACAATGATCACTGTCTCCTGGAGATGGGAACATGAAAGGCTCTGTAGAAATCCTGATTTGTGCTTGGGGCTCCTGAACATAAGTGGATTCTATTCAGCCTAAGCAGGGCTACAGATAAGTTTTTACTCTCCCATTTTCTGTAAGTACAATATAAGTATCCTGATTTAGGGCTCAGTGCTCACCATCATCCTTTTACTCTTTGAAATACTAAGAAAATAAGAAGCTGCTGCATGAAACGAAAACTACAAGGGGTGCTTCGGGACCATTTAACAAATTTGCCTAAAGAATACCTGTATGAAAGGGCCACTGACTTAAGGCTGGTTGCTTTATTATCTTTATTAATATATTCAGTGTCCTCTCCCTGGCTCTTTGGATAAAGATGATGGGAGAGACATCTGTTTTAAAGCTGTTCCATTGAATGGCGATTTTGATGACTTAATGCCTTTTCAGACTTCTGCTGCCACTGCTGTTCTTTGGTTTTGATTTTAAAGCAGCTGAATGGAATCTCTAAGCCTTCCATTATGTCTGCCTTTTTTTTTTTTTTTTAATTCTGAAGGAATAATTCAGAACACGTCAAGGACAAATGGTTGAGTTATAGAAACTTCTTTTTATTACTATTATTATTACAAAGCAACCCGAAAGATCTTTTAATTTCTTTGATTGCCTAAAGTAGCTCTGTAGAAACATGACGTCTTAGATGTGAAGAGAGTTTATAATTGAGCACAAAAGTCTGAATGCCAGGACAATGCAGTTGGTTGCTGGGATTCCCAGGGACTCTGGAAAGTGAAAGGGGTCAGTAAAAGTTTATCAGAATTTGATAGCAGTCTCCATACAAACACCCAGATAAAACTACAGCCAATTACTATGTATGGCTTATTATGCACAACCCCCCAACTCCTCAAATTCTGTGGAGATTTAAATCTTTCATCTAGAATAAAGATTTGTAGCATAATGACCCGATTTAGCAACAAAGAAGAAATAAAGCTGACAGCTGGGATCAGAAGAAGTATTAATCTCCAAAGTTCATGTGAGCCTTTGTTTCCCCCTTTCAGTTTTTATGCAACAGGGACAAAAAAAAGAGTGAGCAACTCTATTTGTATTTCAGCTCAAATTACATTGGGAGAAAAAGGACAGGGAAGTGGGGAGTGGGTGTTAGAGTTGAAAGCAACATTTTCCATTCTTTAGAGACAGAGTAACTGACAGGTAAGTGAAGAGATGGAGCCCAGCTAGTCCATTCCATGGTCTGCCCAGAGCTTCGGACAGAGGCAAGTGGATAGGAAGGTATCAAGCAGTGCTGCACTGCGGGCACCTGGATATGGTTTCAGTTTACCCAGGCATAATTTAGTGGGACATTTCACCATGTGAAGTTGGGTACGAGGGGATAATTATTCTACTTTACAGTTTTAGGTTCGACCCTCACATACACTGACCCCAGGTGAAGACAGAGACCACTCTATAGCTGACCAAAGGATGGGCTCTGATCTATCCCCCTGAAGAAGAAGTCCCCTGGCTTCTGGATATATGACCTCTTCAATTAGGTTTCTTTAGGGTTTATATGGATGGAGAGTTTTGGCTCACTTCTCCTCTTTGGCCTTTGCTCACTATGAAAACACTTTATAAAATATAATTGTTTGAGAGTGATTCTAACAATTCTGACTGGTTATTCTGTAAGAGAAAAATAATACTGTTTTAAAGAACTTTAACTTTTGAAAATGAAGTGAATACCACATGCTGCAAATGAGTGTATTGATTTAATGGTCGCACATAATCCTGTAGAATTAGTCATGAAACAGATACTAATTTTAGAGAATAGTGCTGCTATTAAAATATATCTCTGCACAGTTGTAGGACAAACAGATTTGATTCCCCCAGGGGGAAACTGAGAGGTCTATGCAGTCTCTGCCAGTCTCTGAACTTACTGTGTGTGTTAGTGACAGTTTGAGTACTTCAGGCCATAGGACTTGGATTCCTAAGCAAATTCTCTAGACTCCCAAAGAAATAAGTGATAAAAATTGCCCTTCTGTGTTTTTAGTTAACTTCCTTTAGATCTCATTGAGCTGGAAGTCAAATCCACCATGAGTAAATTTGTTGAACATTGTCAGAGAGCTGTACTAATATACAAAGGCCCACTTTAAAGGTCATAAAGTATTTCTCTCACATGGGTGATGAATAGCAGTTTGGAATTTCCTTGGCTCTGTTATACTGTGTACTGAGGTGGTGGTAATGTTCATCAGGGGAAGCCTGTCTTGGCTCATTTGACTAAATGAGAGGCTAAGAATTGAATTCTCTGCCATGGCAGGGTCTTATAGATAAATCATGAGATTTTCTCTAATGATGTTTACAAAGGATCAATTTTAACATTAGAAGCTCTAGCTCTAGTTATAACTGGTGTTCAGAATGAACTAGGCTTGAACCCAGTGAAACTCTTATAATTTCATCCACGACCTATAGGACTAGAACAGAAAATCAGACCCATACCACTACCAGATGTCCATTGGATAGTGGGCAGAATTTTGAGGGTATAGGATTAGGATTTAAAATCTTATTGGTAAACTGTAGAAGTAGAATAAAGTAGAAGAGGTCTGGTAAAGACAAGATCATAGTATTAAAACTGTAGGGAAACAATTTGTAAAGACCAGATAGGAAATAACAGCTGCTATGCATTGTCATCAGAAAACAATTTGCACACGATCTAATTATTTTCTGTTATGTTATTTTCTGTTATGTTCCATCATTTTATAATATAGCACGCTGTCTGGTAAGCCTTCTTCCAATGCAAATTGAGCCAGATGGTAGCCCAGACTTATAAGGAATTTGCTTATTTACCCATCTCTACCTTCAAATCAAAGGTGGTTTTGAGGTAGGGCTGTGAGAATCCAAATATTGTAAAATGACAGCTCACAGTGAAAGGTAGAGAAGTCTGATGCTATAGAATCTCCCATTATGAAGCAGCCTGGGACCATTTAGTATAGGGGCATATGGCCTGCACATCTAATAGTCATGAGGTTACAACTATATTAAAGCATAACACAATTAATTATTTTTACAATGCTAACACAGAGTTATCATGAAAATGTGAAATAGTGTTCAGTAAAAGTTTGGGCTCTTAAGAGAGTAAATATATCTGTGCAGAATTTCTTATTCTCTAATGACACTGGATAAATTTACTGACTTTGCAGTCCGTTATTACTATTATTTTTTCACAGATAACACTAACGTAAACTTTAGGATAGCTCTTACACAAATAATCTTAAAGTAGGAGGGCCTAAATTGATAATTTTGAAAGCAAAATTAGGTAGATGGCTTTAGATATTTTAACTGTTTCCTACCTTTATCACTTCCATCTTTACATGGCAGATTTCTTTTAAAAATGTAAAGCATGTGCCGCTTCCTGACGGCGCACGGGAGAAGAATGAGGCACAAACAAGTCAGCTGCGATAGAGATTGGGAGCAGGGGTCGGCAGTTGAGAAGACTGCCGCCCCGAACAACTCCTTAATCCCATATTTATTGGATACGAGATGATAATCAATAAAGAAGATTATACATTGTTTGTAGGTAAACAAGAAGGAATGTGAGTCA
>CM052886.1:61526624-61562120 GCA_028534135.1 Potos flavus | reverse complement strand
GGAAGCAGGCGGTGTTCCGCCCTGAGCGAGCCGGGCATCCCCAGCTGCTCGGCTTCAAGATCGTGTATCTTCCCCTCCACCTGAGGCCTGCTGGACTACCATGTTTTTCTCAAGGTTATCTTTAAGCATGCTTGCATGACCAGCACAACTCCTCCTGGTTATATTTTCAAGAGTGTATTATTTTGAGGGATGGTTACAGCATGCACAGAAAATAAGAGAAAAAATATCTTCTTGCATATTGTACTTACATGTTGAATAAAAAAATAGGTTAAAAATGATTCTCCTAGCTGGTTATGTGATTTCCAACTTCTGTCACCTCCTTCAAATGTGACATTCTCCAAGGTTTCTGAGGCTAGGATTAAAAAATCTTGGCACTTCATTTTAAAACAGGATTTCAAGCAAAATAGAAAAAATAGAAAAAAAAAAACCTACTCTAGCATAACTATTTTAAAGATTCTGGTCTGTATGATCGAAAGCAGTTCCTCATTTCAGGGAAAACCAAACAGTGATACACATCCTTGAATAAGCTGCAGCACCATCGTATCACGTTGAATATAGCAAATGACCATTAGTGACCATTCACAGTAGCAATTCCAAATAGTTTTTAGTAACTCTTGTGCTATCTATGCAAACAGTTTGTTAGATTAGGACAAAATGTGTTGGTGAGATGGATTTAGGGAAATGCGGTGTGCATTCTAACACAATGGAGCCTTCTCTAGATCATTACAAGTTTGGCTTTAGCACAAACTTACCTGTCTTTAACAAAACAACCAAAAGAACTTCAAATCCCAACTAAGTCAAAGCCAAAGAAATAAAACCTCACTACTGCATTTTGTGGCTATTTCCTTGGCCCATCTTGATAGCCTAGATTCTATTATCAGAATGAAAGCTTTCCTTTGTTCTAAACCAAGGGCATGAAACTGTGCACTGGGTCAAGAATGTAAGCTAATTCCATCTGCTGTCTTTCATCTTGTTGAAAATTGCTAATGAATACCGATCTTCGTTGACTTACAATGGGGTTACATTCTGATAAACCCATTATAAGTTGAAAATATTGTACGTCAAAAATGTTTTTAATACACTTAACCTACCAAACATCATAGCTTAGCCCAGCTTACCTTAAACATGCTCAGAACATTTAGCCTACAGCTGGGCAAAATCATCTAACACAAGTCTATTTTATAATACAGTATTGAACATAATAAATATTGAAAGTACTGAATACTTTCAATAAAGTGCTGAATATCAACAGAGTATTGAATATCAATAAAGTATTGAATAATACATGTAATTTATTGAATACTGTACTGAAAGTGAAAAACAGAATGGTTGTGTGGATACAGAAGGGTTGGATATTGGTTGTTTACTCTTGCGATCATGTGGCTTACTGAGAGCTGTAGCTTTCTGCTACTGTCCGGCATCATAAGAGAGTATAATGCTGCATATTGCTAGCCTGGGAAAAGCCAAAATTCAAAGCAGGGTTTCTGCTGAATGCGTATCACTTTTATACCTTTGTAAAGTCAAAAAATCAGAATTTAACCGTCTTAGGTAGGGAGACTGTATTATCTAAATATCGAGCGATCATTAATCTGGTGCAGAATGCATTTTCAAAGTGGTAGGTTGTGAAATACTGCTAATGTGGTCCTTATAAAATAAACACTGGAGTAACAGAGCTGGTTTTTTTTTTTTCTCCCCTTTATGTTCTCTTAACAGAAACCATTCTTTATGAGTATTCAATAAATATTAAGTGATTAGGGTTATAGCTATAGAAGCACAGCCAAAGGCTAAGTGGAGTTTTCAAGGTTGTAAAACATGTTAGCAAGGAAACCTGGGATTGAAACTAAGAGTTCTTAGCGTCTTCCTGGGGCTTAGGTCACTATGTCCCTCTGTTTACTTAATCACATATAACCACTGGGTTCCTTAGCAAGTCCTAATCCAGTGCTCAGTTAGGCAAAATTTGGAAACCTCCAAGTTTTTTTCAATGGGAGAACATATTTACTTCCAGCTGGAACACATCAAGACAAGCCATTTCTCTTATAGCTCCATTCTTGCCAAAAAGACTGGAAAATAACTTATTAGTCTAACATATCAAGAGCCACAACGACAGCTGCACTGAATATAGCACACACAGAATGACTGGGCTCTGTGAAACTGGGATGACTGAAACCAATGCAATGATAATTCCAGGCTTCACTTTGATCTTTTTAACTGGAGGGCAAGTCAGAAGGAAACTTTAATGCCTACATGATCAGATTGACTAAGCTTGTCTGTTTGTTTGTACATTATCCTTGTAGCCTTTGTGTCTGTGCTACTTGAGATCATATTTAAATTAATAATAAAGGCTTATGACTGACTCGTATTTTTAGAACCTCTCTATAGTTCACATTTCAAGATTCTTAATTAGGCCAAGCAGCATATTGGGAATATAAACTCAGTTTAAAAATATATGTATATTAGTCATGAAATTCAAATACTGTAAGATCAACGGAAACTAGGTTCAGGTACTACAATATTTGTAATATGTATTGCCATCACACTACTGAATGTTTGGTGATCTAATGAATCGAATAACTTAGAAATTATATCATTTACCAAATATACATAAGTGGTACAGTTTTCATACAATGATATTTGCTTTTCAGCCAGTTGGCAACAGCATTTATGGAAAATCTTCTGTGTCCTGGACAAAAGTAAAGAACGAAGAGGGGAAAAATTCCAATCCTTCAGTGTTTCATTTTTTTTTTTTTTTTAAGAAATCATTGTTGCTTGTTTAACAAAAAGATTTAAAAGTAGAAAGTAAATGCTATCATCCAACCCCTTAAGTATTGCTAAAATATTAGACAGTTAAACTTTGGTAGTTTTAGAATAGAATATTACCTTTTATTAAAATCTGAATTTATTTCTAAATTCGTCCAATTATGGGAGCTGTTATGCATCCTCTCAACAGTGTTTCAGTGCCATATACATGGTCTGACTGTTGAATGGACATTTAGAAATATTTATTAAAATATAATGATTTAGGGGTACCTGAATGGCTCAGTCGGTTAAGCATCCAACTCTTGATTTCAGCTTGGGTCATGATTTCAGCGCAGAGTCTGCTTGTCCCTGTCCCTCCTTCTGCTTCCGTGCTCTCTCTCTCTCTCTCAAATAAATATATAAAATCTTTAAAAAATATATAATGATTTATATTTGTGTGGCATATAAGCACGAGTCCTAGATGTATTATATAATTAAACTAATTATAAATAAATAAAAAGAAGTTAAAATTCCAAAATAATTTTTGATGGACTAGTAATGTAAGTAGTTTTGATTTTAATTGTTACTGAAAAACAACAACAACAAAAAGAAATTAGCTGCAGTAATAATAATATAATAAAATAAATGAATGCTATTATTTACTATATGTTGTACTTTATGCACATTGTCTCATTGAATAGTACAGTAACCCAGTGAGTCAGAGACTACGCTCAATGGTTTTTTTAGGTGATGAAACCAAGTACTAGAAAGAGTAATACCACTTAACTAGAAATTGGCAGGGACAGGCCTTGAACTCAACCCAGTATGACGCTAAAACCTTTTTAGTGCTCTCTTGTGTTAAATGTTGACAGATATTACAGAGGTGGATTCCAGTCTGGAGCACTACATATATCAGAATGAAAGTTTTCACTTTTATTATTAAGTACAAGTGTATTTAATAAGTTGGAGTAGATGTTATTTGCCCACTCATTTGCCTGAAAGATGAAGAGAAGGAAGAAGATGTATAGAAACAATGTTTATATGGGTCTGTATATAGTTTTATTCCTAAAAGTACATAGATACTGGAGGGGGGTACTTATTTTGTAAATTTGTTTCATGAACCATGCGCTCTTAAATTCTAGCACCCTTTTCATTGAAAAAAATAACTGGTGTATTTATATATCATATAGAAATATCTTGGAGTTTAAAGGTTATCTCCAAAAAGTGTTATGATTTCAAGATTGACAGTAAATGACTTTACTAGTTTTGGATTGCCTTGCACAATATTGAGAGGAGCTTCAAGAAGAAATGCAAAACCATGCACAACTCCTAATATGCTTGTTTTTTCTAGTCAAGGGTAGAGCCTTGTCTGGAAATTGAAACTTTCTTTTTAATCTTGTCTGTTGAGTGAAATGCCTGAAAAATTATTTGGCATGAGGGAACACTGCAAGGATAGCAAATGAGTTTCAATTCTGTTGCCAACTCTAGTTCATTAATAGTTGCTGTCTGAAAAAGCACTGTGTTGGGAAGGATTCTGAGGCTATGTCCAAGCTTAGGAAAGAAGTCTGTGACCTACTAATGCTGTCTACTATGGGTTAAAGATTTGGACATGCTCACATGTGAAAAAAACTAGTGTCCCTCCCCCCCAATTTATAACGTTCTCATTAGATATGAGACAGTGCCTACTTCATTTTATAGGGTGATCAATTGTCCCAGTTTGTTAGGGTTTGAGGGGGTTTTCCAGGATGTGAGAATTTCAGTGCTAAAATGGATAGAGTCTTAGGCAGTAGGTAACCCTATTTTTTTGTTGTTTTTTAAATACTCTAAATACTCTTTTTTAAAAATTATTTAAAAAATTCCCATGTGTTAATATACAGCATAATATTAGTTTTGGGTTTATAATATAGTGATTCAACTGTCATTCTTTTTTTAAAAACTATAGCTGATCCTTGAGAACACAGGTTTGAATTGAATGGGTTCACTTCTATGTGGATTTTTAAAAAAATGAATACAGTACAGTACTCTAAATGTATTTTCTCTTCCTTATGATTTTCTTAATAAATTTTCTTTTCTCTAGATTACTTTATTGTAAGAATACAGTGTATGATACATAAACAAAATATGTGTTAATCTACTAAATAGTTATCGGTAAGGTTCCTGGTCAAGAATAGGTTAAAGTAGTTACATTTTGGGGGAGTCAAAAGTTATATGTGAAATTTCAACTGTGTCCGTGGTTGGTGCCCCTAACTCCCACATTGTTCAAGGGTTAACTGTATATATTTTGAAATAATTACAGGCTCACAGGAAGTTGCAAAAAATAGTACAGAATCCCATATACTTCCCCCAGTTTCTTCCAGTGGTGACAACTAATATATCTATAGTGCAGCACATACCCTACTTTTGTATACTCATCAGTGTCAAGTGTTACAGATACTCAGCAAAGAAAAAAGATGAAAAGGTGTGTTGAATGAATAAATATGTGGATGAATGAATACTGATATCACGTAAGACATTCTGTATCTGTATTTTTACTAGCATTTTTACCCCCTTTCCCATAAACAAAGAGGATTAAGTGTTCCCAAAGCTTAAACATTATGCAAAGACTGCATAAGAAATACTTCATTTATTTTTTTTTTTTTAAGATTTTATTTATTTATTTGAGAGAGAGAGAACACACAAGTGAGGAAAGGGGCAGAGGGAGAAGTAGACTCCTGGTGAGCAGGGAACCTGATGTGGGGCACAATCACAGGACTCCGAGATCATGACCTGAGCCAAAGACAGCTGCTTAACTGACTGAGCCACCAGATGCCCCAGAAATACTTCATTTAAACACAGGAAAAGTGAGAAGAGCATAAAACCTTTAAACTGGCTTATACACGAAGGAAGTTAGGATTATAAAAGGGACACAGAATTGTGACTTTTAAAAGAAGGATCTGGTACAGTGGTTCAAATCTTAGTTCAATAATGCAAAACTGAGTTTTCTTCAATTTGTAGGCAGTTGAAACGATATATCATAGTAGATTCGAAAGTATACTCAGTTTGTTCTAGTGTACTATGTAGGATAGAACATAGAAGAAGAGAGAAGCTGGCATCTGTGAGGCAACTAGTAAATCGAGGTTCAGTGTGATATGGACAGGCAGAGTGGAATTTTCTTATCTTGGTAGGTGATAAGTGACCTGGGATGCTTTTTGGAGAATATAGTCATGTTTGTTTTGGTCTTTAGAAAATGCTCAGTTTGGAAATTATCCATGCAGGAATAGCACAAGTCAGTGATTTAAACTTATGGGAAAATCAGAGTTTTATCTCTCCAAAACCATCATGTGCACACACATGCACACAGTAAACATCTCGGACACCTTAATACTATAGGCAAAGTTTGCTTAAAACTTAGAGCATCTAAAGAAAGTGTTCTAAGAAAATAATCACTTTTTACCTTTTTCTGTTGATAAATTTAATTTTGCGCTCCTTTATCTAACTTCCAAGTTCATTCTGGTTCTAATTCAAAACCCAACTCCAGATCCCATAGATCTTGAGACTTATTCTATCTTGTCTTTGACCTTTGACCTCCAGGACTATTCATCTTCACCTTTAATTTTCCTCTTTAATTTGTTTCCCTGCTTTTTATCTTCTCTGTTCACCTCCCCATAGTTGCAGCAGGGAAGAATCATGTAAATCATTTTACTTAAGCCTTTCTCTTCATTGTGTGATTAAACTCCCTTTGAAGTCTATGAAATTGGACACTAAATGGCCTGAAGAAATTAAAGGGTACTGGATTTCATTATACCGATGCCCAAAAGATGCTCCTTTAAACTGATTAGGGGAAATTTTGTCTTCCGTCAATAGGTTAAAATCAAAGTTGTCTGTATGTTCCTAACAAATAGGTTAATATCAAGTCTTTCTTCTTAGAATTCTATATATGTCATATCTTTCCATATCTTATGCTTGGAGCAGGGCAGAGGGTAAAGAAAGACAAACGAAGGGGCATCAGACCTTCTCACTTGCTTTATCAAACAGGTTGTTGGTCCTAGCTGCTGGGTAAATTGCTCCAGAGAGGGAGGAAGACACAGCAACTTACTCCAGCTAGTCTCCAGTGAGGGAGCAAAGCTGCACAAAAGGGGAAAATACATGATTGCTCACATTGTGTCTACACATGCACGGTGTGACTGAAGTTAACTGAAATCAAAGCAAAAGAGAGGGAGACACACCTCAATGCCAAACAACTGTTTCTCGCTAATGTTTTCACTTCTATAAGTCCATTCTCCATTCTGGCTGTTTGTGCTGCTGAAATTCAGGCAGCTGCAGTTTTTAGCTCAGTATTTTCCTCGCCTTCCAGGACCCCGCTGGCATAACTGTCCTTAGCAATTGATGGGACTCTGTGCCCTGTATTTGGGGGGTGGCTTGCCTGTAGGAGGGGGGTTCCTGTATCAGGGACATACACCAGTGGCTTGTCTGCCTCTACATTCCTGGGAGAGCTGGGGTTCCCAGCTTCCTTTGTGTGAAGTGAAAGAATAGAGCTGATTTACAGGGTAAATAACATATCAGAGGAAGTAGAGGTTAGCCATTACTTATAGCTAAGAGAGATTTATGAGATTACATAGTAACTGAACCTAAACTTTAAGCTATAGTCATTATGGTCTACATAGTTCCATACCTCATTAGAAGGAAAAAATGTGGAGAATGGAGAACACTAAGTCCTTCTGTTAAAAAAATGTTTCTGGTCTTAATGCAGATGTGATCTACAATCAAAAGAACACTCTACATTTTTTATAGCATCTTTCCATAGCAGGTTTCACTAGAGACTGTAAAATCCTACTCTAACAGAGTTGAATGGAAAATACTCTATTTTATGTTTGGGGAAACTGAGGCTCAGAGGCAGCACTTTAAGGTGCACACGAGAGGCAAATGGCTGAGGCAAGAGCACCTGGAAACTTTATTTTATTTCTAGTCTGTGTTTACCTCTCAAAAAATTCAGTGAATAAAAAAAGAGAAAGAAAAAGCTCTTACTGGATTCATTGATATGCCAGGCAGCACTCCGTGTTCAATTCCATTTCAAAAGCTTTTCTCCCTACGGCAGTGATAGATTCCACAAGTCTTGGAGCAAGTTAAGGGACTGAAGGGTGCTTGTGGGTACAGTGAGCTATTTTGAGTGTGCTTTTTGAAAACTGAAATTACTGGAGCAAAATCTGTTAAGGCTCAATGTTATACTTGTTTTATAAGGAGAAGGATTCATGTAAATCCAGAGGTATGTGGCTCAAGAAGTGGACAAAATTAGAGGCAGTCTGGCTTACCTGCTGACATTGCCTTGAATGCTAAATCCTGGCTACTCCAAGTGTGGTTCCTATATTAACATCAACATCACCTGAGTGCTTGTTAGAAATGCAGAGCCTCAGGTTCCATCTCAGATATACTGGGTCAGAATATGCTTTTTAACAAGATCCTGGGGATTTTTATGCACATGAAAATTTGAGGAATATTAGGCTGACTGCCAGTGAGGAAGGGCTCAGACCTGGACCAAGACAGGTGAGACCTTTAGTGCTAAGTCAGTGATATGAATGTAGATTTGGGATTGTGTGGTAAAGAGAACTGATGTTAAGCAGGATGATCCAGGCGAGTGCTTGTGAGTGTTTAAAGAATCAAGACAGGGAAAGGGGGGTGCCTGGGTGGCTCAGTTGTTAAGCAGCTGCCTTCAGCTCAGGTCATGATCCCAGGGTCCTGGGATAGAGCCCCGCATCGGGCTCTCTGCTCAGCGGGAAGCCTGCTTCTCCCTCCCCCACTCCTCCTACTTGTGTACCCTCTCTCGCTGTCAAATAAATAAATAAAATCTTAAAAAAAAAAAAAAAAGACAGGGAAAGGAAGGTAAGAATAGTTAGCCAGTGATACCCAGGAACTTGGAAATGGACAAGTTGGAGAGTAACTCCATGGAGCCAGCCAGCAAGCAGTGGGAGTGGGGGAAGAGATAGGTGAGGAGAGAGTCAGGGAAGGTAGGAGGGAAAAGGCAGCTCCCACAAGATAGCATAGAGAAATGGTGGTTGTTTTGTCTGAAAGAAAGCCATGCTTAGAAAAGTAGGCAAGCTGAAGAGGTTGAGGGGAATCTATCGTTAGAAGGGTCTTGTTGAGGGATGCTTGGGTGGCACAGTCTGTTAAGAGTCCCACTCTTGGTTTTGGCTCAGGTTGTGATCTCAGGGTCATGAGACTGAGACAGGCAGTCAGGCTCTGTGCTCAGCGAGAAGTCTGCTTAAGACTCTCTCGCCCTCTCCCCCCCACTTGCTCTCTCTAAAGTAAATAAATAAATCTTAAAAAAAAAAAAAGGTTTTGTTGATAAAAGCCTATACTGATATAGTGGAACAGGCAGTGCAAGCCCTTCTCTAGAGTGGTCCCATCTGTATTTAACAGGAATTTTCCTTAAGGCAGGTGGGGTTTGGCCTCTAGCACTGGCATTTTTAAACCACAACTTCTTTGCTTCCATTCCATTTAACCCAGAAATTAATAGTTTCTTGGGCACACTACTATTGCATCTGACAATAATTAATATTTATTTATTTAGAAAGAATTAACATTTTCAGTGATCACTAGAAATACAGAATAAATAAGAAGCTTTTAAAAGTACAGGCCAACCTTTTGTTATTACAGGCCAAATTATAGTCTAGCTTCTGACTTTGTGCCTGCTAAAATTACAAATGTTAATTTATAAGGAAGATTTTGTTTCAGAAGCAATTAAAAAATTTGGTCCTAAGCTTACTTAAATCCAACCTCCTCATCCCCAGAATAGAATTAGTCATATTTGAAATTAGTAACTGAAAAGTTAATCCTAACCCTACATCTGGCACTTCACTTCTTATGGTTGCGCTCAGTTTCAGAGAGAGAAATGTATGCATTAAGCCTAATCTCATTTTACACACTATTTTGTAAGCTTTCTTTATCTGGAGATAGAGGACCAATTTAGTCGTTAGGCAGTGTTAATTATAAATCAGACTCAAGCACCATGCCTGTCTTTGTAGGATGAGGAAACATAAAGTTTCTTTGGAGGCTGGATTCTTTTAATGAGATAAGTACAGGACTGTTTCTATTTGTAACTAAGTTGGTTAAGGAGAAAAAAAAGACTGTGAATTCTGCAGATGAACTGCAGTCTAGAAAGCACAGAGACATAACATTGTCTTCTCTGCACTCTGACCCCCAAGTAGCAGTCTTTTTAAATGAAGAAAGGCTCAACTTTTTGTAAGAGTGACCGTGATTAATACATATAATATAAATCTGTAGTGCTCCACCAATTTGCTAAAGGGAACTTCCAAGAGATAGCCGGTGCAGAAGCCTATCAAGCCATGTAGCTGCTGCTGGGTATTGATGGACTCTGCAAGCTGTTCAAGCACATGAGGGAACAGTGCTTAGGAAATACAGTGCTAATTAAGCATCGACTTGTCTAATGAAAAGGATGGGTATATTTTGGAGGAGGTGAGATGGAGTGGGGAAAGAGCAGAAAGTTCTGATAGGATGAAGTTTTTAACCTATACATAAATAATCCTTTCTGGATTCATCACTAATTTTTGATATGAGAAGAGTCAGCTCTGTCTATAGATCACTGCTTCTTGCTCTTCAGTGGTAGAGTTAGTTGTAGAGTTAGTATATCCATGCATCCAGAGTTGGTCATAAACAGACATGTTATAACCATCTAATTAATTTAGCTACTTTGTCCCTTTTTAATTTTCATTTACATAAAGAGGAAGGAGAGTTGCTGAAGACGTAGGGAGAACTGATGAAACTCAATAAGGAGAAGCTCTTCATGATGAGATTTTTGTTTGGTTATGGCTATAATCTAGTCATTCTTTTTCTTGGTTCTTTTGGAAAAGACAGTGCTAAAATGTTTGTATTTACTGTGTAACAATTGTTTCCATTTTTTGAGCACTTAATATGCATTAAGTACTTAATATGTATGTTAGGTCAAACAACTGGTAAGTGGCAAGGTTACCACTCAAACCCTGATTTGTTTGGGACCAGAGACTATCCTCTAAATATCTGTGTTAGTCTGTGTACCATAGAACAAAGGTTTTGGGTTTTTCTGCGGAAACATACCATATAAAATAAGAATAAGTACACTTTCCAACATAATTAAGTTGTTCCTCATTGTCCTCCATCTACAAATTGAAGTATTTTCTGTCATATAGTAAGTTTCCTCACATGGCAGCCTTACTTATGTTCCCTTGTGGTCTCTAAATTCTTTTTCCCATATACTCTAGTAAAGCAAACCTCTCCTGGGTCTATTGAGTTTCTCTTCTTTCATTCTTTCTACTCTGCCCTCCCTTCATTTTCCCACATCAAACTAGACACTAAATGAGAGGATAGATGTGAAAGTGTTTTGAAAAGTTAGAAGGAAATCAAACATAAAGTATTATGATTATGTCTGAAACAGATGCATTCTACATCTGCTCAATGAAACTACCCCTTTCTATCTAATCAAGACACTCAGCAAAATTCTTTCTAGAAATTCCAGAAGGCTGAAAGGCTATGAACCAGGCACATGAGCTGCCAAGTCAGTCAAAGTGTCAAAACATGTTATGTCTGTAAGTACGCCTTAAACCTAATGAAGGCCGGTTTCTAAGGAAAGGTCATGAAGAAATGTTGGAGGAGAGTAAATATTGTATCACCTGAAAGCTGTTTCATGAGTAAGAGGTTAAATAGCCTTTTTTTGCCAAGAGAAATGAGTAGTCTGAGTATGACAGCATATAGACTAAAATGAGGTGAATGAGGAAATAAAAAAGTGACACAAAAAAGAAAAAGGCTCAAAAATTCTGTTTCAAAAAAGAAACGACACAATTTTTTAAGAAAAATTGCTCGCTAAAACCAAGGCTTTCTCTTAGTGTGCACGTGGATACCACAACAAGTTTGGGAATAATACAGGAGTTATAAATCAGTGATTAACTAAATGCTCATAGTGAGTGGCTATGAAGTCTTGAACTGGATGCACTTTTTGATTTATCATTTTAAAATTTTATGCTCATGTGGGTGCTTTGTGAGTCATGCCAAGTGAATCACCATCTACATGTTCTCAGATTTCTATCATGCCCCCTAGTCATAACCCTGTTATTTATGGAACTTAAAATTTGGTTCTATTTACATGATGATTTATAATTTATAGACAGAGTATTTCATGACTATTCACAGTACCATTATCTTTTCCAGAAGGTTCTCCCTCTCCTTGCTGTAGAAATGCTCTCTAGGCCTGTTTTTACTTCATTTCAGCTGGTGAAGACCAAGATGGTCTTGGCCAGTGCAGTATTCCATATGGCAGTGAAGATACTATAAAGCAATTCATTTTTGTGAATCTCGATTTGTTTTGTAATGAACTTGTTTTAAAAATAGCTAACAGGAGTCTCTCAAATAAACTAGTTATTGAGAATGAAGAAATGAAACCCATTTATCATTTTGTAAATACAGGCTTTGTCTTGAGGTAAAATTTGAAGTGTGTTATTGCCTCTGTCATTCACACATCTCATCTTCCTGTACTCCTTTCCTCTTTCCTGACACCTCAGCTTTCCAAGTTTCTTATGTTACCCAGGCATACACACAGTCTTTGCCTTGGTCTTTGCTGGCTGCAATGCAATGACTAGATCAACTATAATCAATCATTCAGATAATTTAATTTCCATGAACTATGAATACGATAATGTTTAAGGATATACAAAATTTTAAAGTGAAATCCTGAAACAATAAATGCTTATACAGAGGTATAAATCTAAAAGTGATGGACAGTAGAAGTGTTTGTGCTTAAATGAATTTTGAGTAAAATTTTCACACCAAAATTCATCTTTGGATTGGGAATACCTGAAGAGACTCTCAAGAAAGAGATGTTGAAGACAATTATGTTTTAGATATACCAAAGCTCTGGGAAAACGTCTTTTTGAGAAGAAGATATTGATCTAGAGATGACTGACTACATAGAACTTTTGGGAAATACGTAACTATCTTAGCCTGAGCTTTCCTAGAAAACAAAGCATCTAAGGTGAAAGAAACTGCTAATGAGTATTGTGGAGAGAGATCCAATACCAAGGCAGAAAGAATGAGGGGGTAGAGGCGATGGGGCTGGGGGGAAGCGGTGCATTACTGAGCTTCAGGAGGAACATAGCTTGGTAATACTGTGTCTCTGTAGGGGTCATATAGAACCAGTCAGCTCAGGAGAGTCTTGGTCGAAGGAAGGATGAGGAATTTATTAGTTGATTCTTTCTATTTCTTGCTCTTATCGGTTCTACTCTATTCCAGAGGGCATTAACTATCCTGCATTCTGGCTTATGTTACCAGGGAGGCTGAGATAGGTGGCTAAGCTCTCCTTTCAGTGAGAGACTGAGGGTACATGTTAGGTGGAAGCAGGCAAGGAGACCACGCATGGCTCAGTGAATCTAGTCATGTTGCTGATTCTATGTGGCGGCTGTTGATACCGATAGCCACGGATAAAAATGGTAGTTGTGGTGAGAGAATCAACAACGACAACAACAACACAGAAGTAATCCCAAACAATGTGAAAATTACCAAAGAAGAGGGAAGATAGAAGTGTTAAATGTAAGTCATATAGTCATGGAGAGCTATTCAGGGCACATGAGCTGCTGCTGGGTGTCCAGAAGAGAGGAGAGGAGAGATTCAGAACACAGAGATGCTGCTTCATTGTAGTTTTAGTAGCGATGGTGACATACGCTGTGATTAGATTCTAAGGCCCTTAATGACAGGGTCATGTCCTTTTCCATTGTGTCACTCCAGGCATGTAGCAAATGATCTAGCCAAGCTGTAGACACTCTAATTAGCATTTATTGCATTAGTGATCAAACACTTTAAGTTGAACCAAGTTCATCTTTTTATTTACAAATAACTTTTGCATTGGTAAATGAACTTCACGCTTTTATGTGTGGAGGCCAGGGCTTTGTAGAGAATGTGGTCTTCCTTGGGGCAGAGAAGAAGCCAGTGTTGCTTTGGAGATGATATAACATAAGAGAATCAAACAAATTTGGGTTGAAGCCTGGCTTTGTTACTTGCTTGCAATGTGATCATAGGCAAGTTAGTTACTGTCTCAAAGCCTCACTTTCCCTCATCTATACATTGTGTATCATAATAGTAATTATCTATGGGATTGTTGGTACAAGACTAGGCAGTATATACTAAATGGATAATTACTGTTGGCTATTATCACCATTGCTATGTATGTTTTTCATGCCGTGGGTACTTACAAAATGTAAGTTAGATGTGGTCTGACAAAGAATTCCTTTAAAATTTATCTTACATCAATATTTATATACTTCTTTATAGGAAAGTAAAATAGTAAAAAGTATTTGGTTGGTAAGTCCTATATTATTATTATTATTATTTTTTAAAGTTTTTATTTTAATTCCAATTAGTTAACATAAAGTGTTACGTGAGTTTCAGGTGTATGATATAGTGATTCAGTAATTCCATATATCACCTGCTGCTCATCCTGACAAGTGCACTTTTTAATCCCCATCATCTAGTTAACCCATACCTTCCACCAACCTCCCCTCTGGTAACCACCAGTATGCTCCCTATAGTTAAGAGTCTGTACCTTGATTTGTCTCTTTTTCCCTTTTGCTTGTCTATTTTATTTCTTAAATTCCACATATGAGTGAAACCATATGATACTTATCTTTCTCCAACTGACTTATTTCACTTAGCCTTGTATTCTCTACCTCCATCCATGTCATTGCAAATGGAAAGATTCATGCTTTTTTATGGCTAATATTCCATTTTATGGCTAATATTCCTATATATATATATATATATATATATGTATATATATATACACACACACACACACATACGTACACCAATACCACATCTTTACAATTTCATCAATTGATGGACACTATGACTGCTTCCATATCTTGGCTATTGCAGAATATACTGCTATAAACATCCCTTTGAATGTATTCCTTTGAATTAGTGTTTTTGTATTAGTGGTTTGTATTCTTTGGGTAAATACCCAGTAATAAAATTGCTGGATCATAGGGTAATTCTATTTTGAACTTTTTGAGGAACCTCCCTACTGTTTTACAGAGTGGCTGCACCAGTTTGCATTCCCACCAAAAGTGCAAGATTGTTCCTTTTCTCCCCACATCCTTGCCAACACCTGTTGTTTCTTGTGGTGTGATTTTAGCCATTCTGACAGGTGTGAGGTGGTATCTCATTGTAGTTTTGATTTACATTTCCCTCATGATAAGTGATGTTGAGCATCTTTCCATATGTCCGTTGGTCATTTGTATGTCTTCTTTGGAGAAATGTCTGTTCATGTCTTCTGCCCATTTTTAAAAATTGGCTTATTAGTTTTTTGGATGTTGAGTTTTATAAGTTCTTTATAGACTTTGGATACTGTTTATTGGATATGTCATTTGCAAATATCTTCTCCCATTCCATAAGTTACCTTTTAGTTCTGTTGATTGTTTCCTTCCCTGTGCAGAAGCTTTTAATTTGATGTAGTCCCAATAGTTTATTTTTGCTTTTGTTTCCCTTGCTTCAGGAGATGTCTTCAGGAGAGCAAAAAGTTGCTATGGCTGATCTCAAAGAAGATACTGCCTGTGTTCTTGTCTAGGATTTTGATAGTTTCCTGTCTTACATTTAGTTCTTTAATCCATTTTGAGTTTATTTTTGTAACAATTGCTATGGCTGATGTCAAAGAAGATACTGCCTGTGTTCTTGTGTAGGATTTTGACAGTTTCCTGTCTCACATTTAGGTCTTTAATCCATTTTGAATTTATTTTTGTGTATTTTTGTGTATGGTATAGGAAAGTGGTCTTATTTGATGCTTTTGCATGTTGCTGTTCAGTTTTCCCAACACCATTTGTTGAAGAGACTGTCTTTTTCCCATTGGATATTCTTTGCTGCTTTGTGAAGCTAAATTGACCTGTAATTGTGGGTTTATTTCTGTGTTTTCTATTCTGTTCCATTGATCTATGTGTCTATTTTTGTGCCAGTACCATACTGTTTTGATCACTACAGCTTTGTATATACCTTGTATATACCTTGAAGTCCAGAATTGTGATGTCTTCAGCTTTGCTTTTCTTTTTCAAGATTGCTTTGGCTGTTCGGGGTCTTTTGTGATTCCATACACATTTTAGGGTTGTTTGTCCTAGTTCTGTGAAAAACGCTGTTGGTATTTGATAGGGATTGCATTAAATGTGTAGATTACTTTGGGTAGCATGGACATTTTAACAATATTTATTCTTCCAATCTGTGAGCATGGAATGTCTTTCCATTTCTTTGTGTCATCTTCAGTTGCTTTCATCAGTGTTTTATGGTTGTCAGAGTACAAGTCTTTCACCTCTTTGGTTAAGTTTATTCCTAGGTATCTTCTTATTTTTGGTTCAATTGTAAGTGGGATTGTTTTCTTAACTTCTTTTTCTGCTGCTTCATATATCCTTCATATAGGAATGCAAGAGATTTCTGTGGATTCCTGTGACTTTACTGAATTTGTTTATCAGTTTTAGCTGTTTTTGGGTGGAGTCTTTTGGGTTTTCTCTGTATAGTATCCTGTCATCTGCAAATAGTGAATAGTTTACTTCTTTCTTACTGATTTGGATGCCTTTTATTTCTTTTTGTTGTCTGATTGCTGTGGCTAGGGCTTCTAGTCTTATGTTGAATAAAAGTGGGGAGAGTGGACATCCTTGCCTTGTTCCTGAACTTAGGGGAAAAGCTGTCAGTTTTTCCTTGTTAAGGATGATATTACCTGTGGGTTTTTCATAAATGGCTTTTATTTTCTTGAGGTGTGTTCCCTTCCCTCTAACCCTACTTTGTTGATGGTTTTTTATCATGAATCAATGTTGTACCTTGTCAAATGCTTTTTCTGCATCTTTGAAATGACCATATTGTTCTTATCCTTTCACTTACTGATATGATGTATCATGTTGATTGATTCATGATTATTGAACCACCCTTGCAACACAGGAGTAAATCTCATTTGATTGTGGTATATGATTTTTTAATGTATTGTTAAATTTGGTTAACTACTATTTTGTTGAGGGATTTTGCATCTATGTTCACCAGAGATATAGGCCTGTAGTTCTCTTTCTTGGTGTCTTCGTCTCATCTTGATATCAGGGTAATGCTGGTCTCGTGGAATGAATTTGGAAATTTTTCTTCCTTTTCTATTTTTGTTTGTTTGTTTATTTGTTTGGAATAGTTTGAGAAGAGTAAGTATTAACTCCTGTTTAAATGTTTGATACAATTCACCTATGAAGCCATGTGGTCCTGTGCTTTTGTTTATTGGGAGTTTTTGATTATTGATTCCATTTCTTTGCTGGAATCAGTCTGTTCAAAGTTTCTATTTCTTCTTGTTTCAGTTTTGGTGGATTATATGTTTCTAGGAATTTATCCACTTCTATGTTGTCCAAGTTGTTGGTATATAGTTTTTCATAATATTCTCTTATAATTGCTTGTATTTCTTGTATATAATTGCTTATATTTCATAATGTTCTTTTATAATTGCTTGTATATTTTTGTATAAATATTTCTGTTATTTCTCCTCTCTCATTTGTGATTTTATTTATTTGGGTCCTTTCTCTTTTTTTCTTGATATGTCAGGCTAGAGTTTTTTTTTTTTTTTTTTTTTTTTTATTGATATTTTTTCAAAGAACCAGCTCCTGGTTTCATAGATCTGTTCTAGTGCTTTTTGTTTTTTGTGTTTTTTTTTTTTTTTTAAGTTTCTATATCATTTGTTTCTGCTCTAATCTTTATTATTTCCTTCTGCTGGTTCTGCGTTTTGTTTGTTGTCCATTTTCCAGCTCCTTTAGGTATAGGTTAGATTGTGTATTTGAGGTTTCTTCTTACTTCTTGGGTGGGTCTGTAATACTATAAACTCCCCTCTTAGAACCACTTCTGCTGCTTCCCAAAGGTTGAACCATTATGTTTTCATTTTCATGTGTTTCCTTGTACTTTTTATTATTTTCTTTTATTATCTGGTTGACTCATTCATTGTTCAATAGCATGTTATGTAACCTCCATGTATTTGTGGTCTTTCCATATATTTCTTATAGCGTTTCATAGTGTTGTGGTCAGAAAAAAATACATGGTATGACTTCAGTCTTTTTGAACTTGTTGAGGCTTATTTTGTGGGCTAATATGTG
Organism: Potos flavus; assembly: GCA_028534135.1. Lineage (NCBI taxonomy): Eukaryota > Metazoa > Chordata > Mammalia > Carnivora > Procyonidae > Potos > Potos flavus. Next base: position 61,544,274 of record CM052886.1, on the reverse strand, counting down.
ATCTGTTCTGGAGAATATTCCATGTGCACTTGAAAAGAATGTGTATTCTGCTGTTTTAGGATGAAATGTATTTGTAAATCCATCTGGTCTATTGTATCATTCAAAGTCATTGCTTTCTTGTTGATTTTCTTTTAGATGTTCTGTCCATTGATGTCACTGGTGTGTTAAGTCCCCTGCTATTATTATACCATTATCAATTAGTCCCTTTGTGTCTGTTATTAACTGTTTCATATATTTGGGTGGTCCCATGTGGGGTGTGTAAGTATTTATAATTGTTATATATCTTCTTGTTGGATTGTCCCCTTCATTATTATATAGGGTCTTTCTTTGTTTCTTGTTACAGTCTTTGTTTTAAAGTCTATTTCATCCAATATAGGTATTGCTACTCTGGCTTTCTTTTGACATCCATTTGCATGAGAAACTGTTCTCCATTCCCTCACTTTAAATATGCAGTGTTTTTAGGTCTAAAATGGGTCTCTTGTAGGCAACATATAGGTAAGGTGTTTGTTGTTGTTGTTGTCGTTGTTGTTTAATATCCTGTCTGTCACTCTATGTCTTTTGATTGGAGCATTTAGTCCATTTACATTCAAACTAATTATTGATATGTATTTATATTTATTGGTATGTATTTATTACCATTTTATTCCTTGTTTTGTGGTTGTTTCTGATAATTTTCTCTGGTTCTACTTGTCTTTCTCTCTTTCATGCTTTGTTGGTTTTCTTTAGTGATATATTTGACTTTCTTTCTCTTTATTCTTTGCATATTTATTAATGGTTTTTGTTTTATGATTGATATTAGATCTGTATATAACGTCTGCATATAACATCTGTATTAAGTTGATAATTGTTTAATTTTTTTTAAAGATTTTATTTATTTATCTGACAGACAGTGATCACAAGTAGGCAGAGAGGCAGGCAGAGAGAGAGAGATGGGGAAGCAGGCCCCTTGCTGAGCAGAGAGCCCAATGCGGGGCTCTATCCCAGGACCCTGAGATCATGACCTGAGCTGAAGGCAGAGGCTTAACCCACTGAGCCACCCAGGTGCCCCGATAGTTGTTTAATTTTGAACCCATTCTTTACTTCTGTCTTCCCCATGTGTTAGGCATATGGTGTCATATTTTATATCCTTTTGTGAGTTCCTTAACTGATTGTTTATAGAAATATTCATTTTTACTGCTTTTGTGCTTCCTACCTTCATACTTTCGCTTTTCACCTTTCCTTTCCACTCACAGAGCCGTTTTAGTATTCTTACAGGAGTGGTGTAATGGTCATGAACTCCTTTAGTTTTTGTTTGTCTGGGTAATTCTTTCTCTCTCCTATTCCGAATGATAGCCTTGCTGTATAGAATATTCTTGGCTGCAGGTTTTTCTCATTCAGCATTTTGAATATATCATGCCAATTTCTTCTGGCATGGAAAGTTTCTACTGAAACCACTGATAGTTTTATTTGGTTTCCCTTGTATGTAATGGTCTTCTTTTGTCTTGCTGCTTTTAATATGTTTTTTGTTTATCACTATATTTGCCATTTTAATTATAATCTGTCTTGGTGTAGATCTGCTTTTGTTGATTTTGTTGGGGCTTCTCTGTTTCTCCTGGATCTGGATATCTGTTTCTTTCCCCTGATTAGGCAAGTTTTCTGTTATTATATTTTCAAATAAATGTTCTATCCCTTTTTTTCTCTCTTCTTCTGGGACTCTTATAATATGAATGTTATATGTTTGATGGAATCACTGAATTCCTTAAGCCTATTGTTATTTTGCATTATTCTTTTTTCCCCTCCCTTTTGTTCAGCTTGATTACTTTTTGTTACTCTGTCTTCTAGGTCATTAATTGGTTCCTCTGCTTCTTCCAGCCTGCTGTTCATTCCATCAAGTTTCTGTTTCTGATTTCATTTATTGAGCCCTTTGTCTCAGTTATGTTATTCCTTATTTCTGTGTCAATGATCTCACTGATGCCTTGTACTCTTTTCTCAAGTCCAGTGATTATTTTTATCATCATTACTTTAAATTCTCTGTCAGACATATTACTTATATCTGTTTTGCTTAGATCTTTGGATGTGGCCTTGTCATGTTCTTCATTTGGGACAAATTTCTCTGTCTTCTCATTTTGTTTAAGTCTCTGTGCCTATTTATCTGTGTTAGGAAAGTCAGCTCCAACTCCTGTTCTTGAGGGTAATGGCCTTATGAAGAAGAGGTGCTATAGTGCACTGCCTGTACTGTCCCCTCTTCCCTAGAGCCAGGAGTTTCTGGGAGTGTCCCCAGTGTATGCTGCCTATGCTCTGCTGTTGTGCCCTGGCCGCCTTCATCTTCAGGCCAGTCATCTGCAGAGGCTCTTTTTGCCTGGTGTGGACAGTGTTTGATCCCTGGCCTGAATGTGGCATGTTTTACTAGGTGTGCTCTGGTCTGCTCATGAAATGAGACCTGTCTCCTCTGCTGCTGGAACCAAGGCTCCACAAAACTCTGGGGTTGGGAAACTTGGTGTTGGCAGGGGTTTGGGCTGGTCTTCTGGGGGAGGGGGACTGTGCTGCTGGGACTGAGGCAAGTGTGATGCAGAAAAGTTGTTCTTCTGGAGTGAGAGGCCAGCAGGGCTTGGTGTAAGCAAGTTAGGTAGCAAGTATTGGCACTTCGCTGGTTTCCTCAGGTGGCCCTGTGCTTGTGCTGAAGGGTGGGGAAGGGAAATGGTGCCTGCTAGTTCCTTTATTCCTAGAGGGCTCTCTACATGAACACTGCCTCTCTGAGACATGCTCTGAGAAGAGCAAATAGCCTTTCCATTATATGCCCCAGGTAATCTTCAGATCACTGTTTCCAGGCTGTATGTGTGTGGGCTGTTTGACTTGCCTTTTCTTCAAGAACAGCCCCAATGCCTCTGTCTATCCCAACCAAGCCCGCTAACCTTTAAAACTCCAGATTTTAAGCCCCCCCTGGTTGCCCAAACTCACAAAATTCACCCTCTCTCACTTTCCAAGCCAAATAAATACCATGGGGATTCATTTTCTCTGTGTGCTCCCCTGTGTGCCAGTCTGTCTCTTGCCCTTCTCCATGATGATGGCTCCCTCCCCACCACAGCAGCCACAATTCATTTCATCTCCACACTTCCTATCTTCTTTACCTTTAGTTGTGGAGTTTGTTCTGCCAGTCTTCCAGTCAATTTCTGGGGTATTTAGGATAGTTATCTGATTGTATTTGTCAATGGAGATGAGCCTACAGTCCTCTTACTCAGCTGCCATCTTCCAGCTCCAATCAAGTCCAATATTATTTTTACAGTTGTTTTAAGTTTCAGTGCTATGTAAAATAAGAAATTCTTACAAGTTATGCAGTTTCTTTTTAGAAGATAACTATGTTGCATGTATGACTTAAGTCATTTCAAGTTAAATTGAAAGGAGACTAAAGTGCCTTTAGTGTCTCATGCTATCAATGTGAACATAATTTGAACTGAAACTTCCTATTTTTTACCTTCTCTGTTATTACCATCTTCCATTAACAAACAGAAAAATACTATCCACAAATAATTAATACTTAATCATGTCATAGGTGGATTTTGTAGTTATCTATTTGATATACAGATGACAAGAGTTACTATCTTATTAGCAGTAGTCCTTGCTATAATTTAACAAGTAAAAATGTCATGTAGTAAGCATTCCAAATCAAAGCAGATATGCCAGCCTCCACATAGTTGTTTGTATATTGTTAAAAACTCATATCCAACCAACATCTATGTGAAGCAGAAAAGTAAGCAAATTATTAATTTGCTTTTCTATGTATTCTTGAAGAAAATTATTTATTTTTATTTAATTAAGATTTGTGACCTTTCAGAATTGTAAACACAAAAAAATACTTCTTGGTTCTGGCTTCTTCCTACAGAGTGGAAATCTCCTGAAAAGAAGAATTTGAGAGAGGGAAAAGCAAAACAAAAGAAAACATAGAAATTTAAATGTATAGAAAACTTATAATCAAGGTATAAGCTCTTACTTAAATCAATAAATACTTAGTTTTGGAAATAAAATTCTAAATAGAATCCTGGTTTACAAATGTGTCCATGGAGTAGTGAGTTCAAACACTGGCTCCAACACTTACCAGCTATGTAAAGTGGGGCTAATTAATACATTTTTTGAATTAAAATAGTATTAATAAAAAATGGAAACACTAATAACCATTTGCATGCTGTTCTGGGGTTTTGAATTTATGAACAAAGTACAGTGTGAAACATCTGTCAGACAATAGAAATTTAATAGATGTAAGCTATTATGTTCTTACCTGCAGTGTATATTGTTTTCATACAAAACACCTCATCTATGAAAAACCCCCGCCCTCACTGTGTTTATTTACTGAGACAGACTGTGTATATTTTATCAGACATAGAGAATATTATTAATTACATTTTGATTAAGGGGAGCATGAGAAGATCTAGATAATCCCTCATCCTGACTCTTTCATCTGTTACTGTAAATATTGAGTGGGGATTTGCTTCTGATGTAAATTTCTAGGAAAAATGTAGTATTAAGAGAAATCTTATTAAGGCTATTGAACCCAGTATATACCAAGAGAAATTAGTGTAAAAAGATTATACAACTGTTGATTAGATTTTTTTCCTATTGATTAGTAATTTATACTTTACATGAGATAAAGGAAAAATGATCTAGTTTGAGATCTGAACTCTGGGAATTTAGTAGCAGAGGAAAATTCTCAGCTCTACTATGTTGCTGACCTTCTGGAATTAAGAAATAAAGAAGTTATGGAATTTGAAATATATAGCAAGGATTGCATTATAATAGCCTGATAAATAACTACAAAATGTTTATTAGCCCTTATGATAAAAACGACTTCCCTTTCCCATGTATATTACACTGGTGATAAAAATGAACAAAATCAGCATTCATTTTTATTCCCTTGAATAAATTGTTTTTCACCTTGGATGAAAAGGTGAGTGGTTATTTCTACTGCTGTCTTAAAATGCAGTTGTTTTATGTTGTCCAGTCATTTGGCATTCCAATCGCCACAAATTTTTATCAGGCCACAACTTTATAATAATATTAATAAACCCAACTATCTATTGGTTGTTACATATTTACCTGAAAATAAATTCATTTAGTATGAAGAAAGGTACACTTCATTTTTCTCGATGTTCTACTTGTGTATACAAATTCTGTTGGAGCTGAAACTCTCTAGTAGTCATTAACTTATTGAAGAAGGGAAAATGAATCAACAGACATCAGGGATTATTAATGGGAACAGAAGACCCATCCCCACCTGCCCTTACATGACAACTGGGGACTATTCAGGAATCATTTGAATTTTTTCAATCATGCTCCAACTCCTCAAGTATTCTGATAGGCCTACCTTCTTCCTGACAGGTGACAGTGGTGATGGGGTCCCTCTATCCCTTGAAAATCACACTCTAATAATGATGTGAGCAGGTCGTATCTCTCCCTTATTTTGGAGTAGAAAGTTTTTGAAAATCCCTGTTCCTAATGGAAATTTTAAAAAGTCATAGAATGTATGCTTGGGAAGCATATTGCCTCTGTTGCCTGGAAAACAAAAAAAAACACTCAATCCAGCAAAAAAAAAACATTCTTTAAATCAAAGCTTTAAACTTTTCTTTCTTGAAAACTTAGAGAGTAAGGGCTTAAGATCAAATTGTCTGAGGTCTTTTTGTATCAAGTTGGCCGATATTTCCAAGGTAAGTTTTGGAGGCATAAATATGTCCTAGGAAGGGTTTTTAACTTTTTGTGTCTTCTGGACTGGTATTTTAGAGAACATGGCTCTTGCAAGACATACTGGGAAAGAAAAAAACGAAAAAATTTGGATGGGCTTCATGGCCCTTTTGGTTAGTAAGTTCTGTATCACTATCCAAATGTTGAGGGGTCTTAAAATCACAACATGTATAGTACTCAAAAACAGAATGAAAATGCATGCGGCTTTCTTCCTTAAGCTTAGCCTTTGAGCCAATCTGACGTGCAAAATATGGAGAAGGGAGGAAGGGATATTTGAATCATTATTGTGGACTTGGTGGCAAGTAACTAAAATTATGAACAAAGTTCTGTGGAAATTTGAATGATGCTAAACATGGTACATATGCACTTTTGATCTAGCCTTATGTCTTTCCACTACAAATGAGTATGTTGAAGAATATTTCAAGAGCACACAGTAGATTTTTTTAAGCAATATAATTAACTAAAAAGGAAGCTATTTTACCTTTTGATGTCTTACTACTTATTTCCCTGTGTGAATTGCTTTTGGCAGCTCAGAGATAGCTTTAAACACTTAAACTCTATAAAGTAATACTTGCATTTTTAGGCATGATTCAATCAGGGGCAAGATTTCAAAATCTATGGCTCTGTGATTGGAGGCCCCCTGACCTTTTTTTTTTTCTAGATCAACAGTTGGTTTCCCAAGGCCTTCCTTGACCAGTGGACAATGGCAAGTAGAATAAAGAGCAAACAACTTGTGCACAAAACATAAGGCCTTCTAATGCTATTTGTAGGGATTCTGTGGCTGCATATTCACTGCATCCTGCTTACTTGCTTTTTTCCATTGCAGACTGTTAACTTATATACTTTCACTTTTGGAATGAACCTCCAAGATGTACTGGAAACTATATGATATTAATTATCTTAGGTAAAAGAAAACTCCCCTTCCAGAACATTTTAAAAGTAACACATAGTTTCTGATTATGAAATAAATATGAGTGGAATTTCCTGAGTGCTTCATATGCATAGCTTATTTAATCTTTATGATATCAGGACTGTTATTTTACCACTTTAAATATGAAAAACTCCAATCAGAGGTCATGCAGCTAATATAGGAAGCAGTACTAAATCTGGTCATCTGGCTCCAGAAACCATGCTTTTAACATTTGTGAAGGACTGCCTCTCATACAGTTGAAATAGATGAGTCCAGATGTGAAAAGTTGAATGAGCTCAGATTTAAGTAGTTATTGGAAATAATAGAAGAGATGTCAAAAGGCAGTGCATGATAAATTATCAAATAAGTTGTATAGGCCATAAATATTATTGGAGTATAAAAAGAGAAGGAAATAGTTTAGGTTGGGGATGCCCCCGATTGAAAGAGAAGAATGTGGTTTTAGCTTGGGCTTTAAGGAAGGGCAATGTTTGCAATGTCAGAGACCACGGTGTCTTGAAGTCTTGAAAATAAAGAGGGTCCTGGGTCAGTTACCTATAATTGGGTAGGCTAGTCCAGGAGAGAGGGCTGTAGGCCTGGAGTTAGACCCACCTATTAGAGTAGGACAGGAACTAGAGAACTGAATCAGGTGTAGGTGCTGACATGCTGTCCAACTTGATAACCATGGCACTGTTTTCAAAGGGCAGACTTATTATTGGCAAACAGTTGACTTTGGAAGATTTATGATGAAGTAGCAAGATGTCTTAATATATAGGAGAGACATGGCCATCAGAGACATGGAGAGACATGGGGTCATCAGAACTTGTAACAAAACTCCATATTTTAGAAGGTAGGGGAGGGTTGTGGTACTCTCCAACCTGAGTACCAGACAGGACAGAAACTTGGAACAGGGGGAAAAAAAAGTCTTTTTCTAAAAACTGACTATAGAAGTTGGCAGTTGCATTTAGAAATGAGGTAGGAATCTAGGTATTAAAGTGTAGGTGAGCATTGTTCTGTTTGGAGAAACAGGAAGAGGGTCTTGAAGATGGACTCTGGAATATGAGGGAAAGGAGAGATTTGATGAAATTACTTCTGCCTTCAGTCATAAGCAGACAAGGGAACAGGGACTATAACTGATCATGAAGGTGGAAACTGAATTGTTCCATTCCTGTGGTAGAAGTGGGAGAGAAGTAATGGATAAGAGTATATTTGAGAGAGAAAAAAGGGTAGAGCATTATGAGTTGGAAGGACAGTGTGAACAGAATCATGAAGATGTATGCAGAAAAGTTAGGAAGCCATGGATTGGAGAGGAGTCTGTACAGGTCAGCAACAGGAAACAGGATTAAAAAGTAACATAGATGTCTGATTATCAAGAACTTTGCTTTCCGGGCTAAACTAATTGCCTTTTATGTTGTTGTCAATTGAGACTTTGAACACCTGAGCAGAGTGGTTGATATCATCAAAACAATTGTGTAGAAGTATTATTTAACAACAGTGTGCAGCATAGATTGGCAAAGGATGGAGTAGGAGATCAGTGAGGAGGATTCTACAATATCTTAGCAAAAAGCAGTAAGGACCCAAAATAGGTGGGTGACAATGGGGCTTGGAATTGAAGGAAAAGATGCAACGGTGATTATAAAAAATAACTTGATAAGACTGGGTAATTGCTCTGACAGGTGACTGAAGAAGGAGTCAAAGATGGTGCCACAGTCTCAGTGATTCAAAATTTTTAGAGGATATGTGCAAGTCAAAAATGAAAGATGGTCTTAGGAAATGAAAGCTTTGTTGTTATCAGTGTTTAATCTGAGATGACAGGGAGATACTCAGGAAGGTATCTGCAATAGAGCACTGGAAATAAGGTACCAGACCTGGGAAGAGAAATAAAGGCTGGTGAAACATATTTGTGAGTCTTCAACCCAGAGATACTATTAGAGATCATAAAAGTCAAAGAGTTTTCTAAGAGGGGAGATAGGACATAATGGGAAATACAGGGCCGCATTGAAAAAAAGAGAAAAAAAGTTCATATCAGACATGAGTAAGTAGTCAAAAATTTCAAATGCTACAGAGAAGTCAATGAGAATAAAAACAAAATACAGGACCATTGATTTAAGAGTTAGATGGTCATTCATTATATTTAAGAGTTATTCTTAGCATAATGAAGCTACATATTTGGTGGGTTGAAAAACTAATATGTAATAGCCATTTTCTTAGGAAATAATTTAGGTATGGCAGAACAATGTACGCATATAGGTCGTAAATATTACTGGTCTGATATTTGGAAAATCTTTTCTTTTCCCATTTAGTCCCTTAAATTGAGTGGGTAGTATGTCTTCTAAGTATGTTTATATTCTGTTCCTGCTCCATCCTGTATTTCCATTTTTCTTTTGGTGCAACCAAGTGGAAATATTTCATCTCTGTTACTATAGGTCAGGGTCTATCAACCTCGGCACTATTGACATTTTGAGCTGTGTAATTCTTTGTTGGAGGTTGTTTGCTTGTGATTGTAGGATGTTTAGTAGCATCCCTGGCCTTTAACCACTGAATTCCAGTAGCACCTATCTCTCCCTGATCCCTCCTCAACTCCCCTACCCCAAGTTATAACAATCAAAAATGTCTTTAGATTTTGACAAGTGTCTCCTGAGGAGCAAAATACCTCCCGATTGTGAACCACTGCTGTTGGAGATATTTGTGATTTTGGCTTTCCAGGACTTAGTTGCTCTTCTGCCATTCTGATAAATATGCTCCACTTTTCCTTCGGGAAACAACTGCCTCTCATAATCTCTACTTACTGGCTTCAGATGGAGCTGACTCTGCCTTTCAAATAATGGTGGACATAGGACAATAAGTCTGACCATTTCCCTGCCTAAGTTGTTGATTTAGAGATGGATATATCAAAACAGTTGGCTTGGGTTAAAGCTAACCCTAAAGCTAGTCTTTTTAATCAAGTGGCCAAACATATGTGGGTTCTTTTCCACTAGATTTGAATCTCAGATGTAGGTCTGGAACTGTTGGCCAGCATTTTGATATACCCAAATTCATCTGTGTCTTCAAGCTAGTCAACCTGGACTTTTTAGTTATGTGAGCAATTAAAATATATTTTATTTGTGTACTTAAGTCACATTTTCTCTTACTTACAACAGAAAACCCATGATACAAAAATGAGTTCTAGAATTTGGGGTTACAAATGAATGATCCTACATGTGGAATGGGCTGCTTTAGAGTTGGTGGGGGACAATGAAGACACTTCCATAACACTTTTTTTTTTAAGTTACACTTTTAAGTATTATCTCAGCTGTTGGAAATGGTAAACTATGTTATACAACAGCAAAGCAGATGATTAAAGTGTCACCTTTGGTATCTTGGTGCTCAGACCATGTGCTTACTGAAGCTGGAACATTAATTAGGGGCTTGATAGCAAAGTGGCAGGATACTGGATCTTTATGGACTATATTTTGAAGCCACAGTGATGTTCTACCAAAAAGAGACAAGCTTATGTAGAAACTGTGTTGTCTGAAGACAGAGAAGAAAGAAAATATAACTTGCTAAGAGAGGTCTTTTTTACCTGCAGCCCAGAGTACGAAATGGTTTAAAAGTCTGGTTTCACAGGTTTGGAAAATCCTAAACCAAATCCTCAATTAAGGATACACAAAGTAAGGATGGTGTCTTCAGGCAAAAAGGTAGGAAACAGTAGGAAGTAAGAGTGAGGCTTAGGGAAAATCTGACTCTTCAGGCCTTTTCAGGGAACTACTCTGTTATGCCTCCTTGCCTAAAAAGAGGCAAGTTTCTCCCATAATAGTGTGAGGTAGGTTAGGGCACAGGGCAATTAAAACCCTGGTGACAAATTGCTCCCAGGCAGAAGCCAAGATGGGGTCATTAGAATAAGAGAGGATGGGCTGAGCACCTAGACCTGTTGCTGAAGGATAAAATTCCCAGGCAGGGTTCTAGATTGGAAAAATATGACCTAAACAGATCCATGGGCTTTGAATACTAAGGTATTGAATTAATTTGGAATCAAAAGACCAAAATCCTGCAAACTATTTAAGAGAATTGTAATGCCAGAGAAATACCAAGTCTGTCACACAAACTCGACGTCAGTTACCTCAAACCTCCAAATCTCCACCAGCCAGGATGTTTAAAGGAAATATTCAGAACTAGTACTTAATCATTCAGTCAACAAATGTTTAATGAGCGCCAGGGGTCAGACATTGTGTTCCAAGTGGTCATATGGTTTTAAATGAACCAGATCCCCAACGCTGCCTTGTTTAACACACAGCTTAAATTCCAATGAAGAGAGCCAAATAATAAAAAAAAGTAAACAAACAAATGAATAGATAAAGTCAGTTTGTATTAGTGCTATGAGAAAGAAAAAAGAGAGAGCTGTGATAGAGATTGACCAAAAAGGGGTATGATAATATGGAAATTTAGAAACTCTCCTTTCTCTTCTGAAAGTATTAACAGGCTATTTTGGCCCTTCTACTAAAAGGCACTGAAGTAGTAAATTACCTTTGGCTTTGACACTGTACTTATCTCTTTGAAAGGTCCAGATCTTTAGTACTCATCAATTACCAGTGCAAAGGTAGGCAGTTTCAGGTGGACTTAATCACTGAAATATTTGAGCAGATTTGTTGAAGGCCATCTTCCTTATGTGGAGACAGAAACCTGAAATGCAGACTGGATGGCATATTACAACCACCTAATGAATCTGTTCCCTCCCAGTTGGGATCTCGGGTGCATTTACTCATCTTCAACCAGTGTAATTAAAGATGAAAAGTATAACACTGATGTATACTTCTCTGGGGAGGGAGTTGTTTTAATTGTAGACCCATCAGTGGAAAATGAACTATGCTGGAGAAAGATCAGACTTAATTACACACCTGTTGGTATCAAGCAAAACTGTTGCACTCTGCAGTAATAGGGGAACTACCTAGAAAAACCCTGTGATTTGGCAAAGCTCAAAATATCACCATTAGAGTTTATAATTTCTGCCTTTTAAATCATTGAATCATCAAATTTTAGGTGAAAGGAACTTGAGGTTGTTTAGCATCATTCACATAATTTACAGATTAGACAACTCAAGTCTGGAGGAGTTAACGGACTTGGCCAAATTCACACAAGTAATTTGAGAGGCATTTATTAAGCTTCTTTGCTAACTGCTCATGTTTTCTAAATGCTATCTACTTAGATTTGAAAGGGGATGGTAGAGGTTGGAACCTCTATTTAGAACCTCAGGAAAAGTTTTAAAATTAAAACCAGACAAGTTTCATTTTTAGACAACTTTTCTCAAAATGTAAGAAACTGACCATTAGTTGGAGAGAAATGGAGAGAGAAGAAATGGCTATGATCCTGGATCCTTTAGGCAGCCACCCACCCATTGGCTATAACCAATTCTTCTGAATTCCAGAAGGACATAAAGGATAGGAAAAATAATATTTTTAACTGTCATCTCAGTATTTAACCTGAAATTCCTATTTAATTTTTTTTTATTGATGACTGTTCTGAAATGTGTGATCCTGTCTTCTGTTACCACTTTGCTTAATCCTACACTGCATATGGGTGTAAATAGTTGGCCCCATGCTTCATTTCCCCTGGGCTGCCTCCTGGGATCTGATTTGCTTTTCTTAGGCAAGGTCTTCCAAATCAAGCAGGCACACTTAGGCACAATAGAGCCAGAGAACTCTAAGATGCAAGACAAAAGATGCATGTATTTCTACAGACATGCGCATGAAAGAGAAGAAGGGGAGCGAGAGAGAGATTCATTTATTAATTCAACAACATTTTACTGAGAGCCCTTGTGTAGCAGGAATACCGATGAGTTCTAGGTTTAGAGATACAAACCAAAGAGATATGATTACTCTCTTTGTAGAACTTACAGTTTGGGAGGAGTTTGAGCACACTTTGTCACTATCTTGGGCTAGATAATTCTTTGTTGTGGGAGCTGTCCTGTGTATTGTAGGATATTTTGTGGGATTCCTGGCTTCTACCCACAGATGCCAGTAGCACACCCATAGTCATGGTAACCAGAAATGTCTCTAGGAGTGCCTGTCTGGCTCAGTTAGTGGAGCATGTGACTCTTTATCTCAGGGTTGTGAGTTTGAGCCCCATGTTGAGTGTAGAGTACTTAAAAAGAAAATCTTAGGGGAAAAAAAAAAAAAGAAATGTGTCTAGACATTCCCAAATGTCCTCTGGATTGGTCCCAGTTGGGAAGCACTAAGCTAGAGAATAAGCAAATGTTCACACTTAACTAAATCATCGCAATGGTATCTATCCTTTTATTTTCTTTGCTAACTTTAGAAAATCAGTATGGAAAAGAAATATTTTTTGAAGGTAAGTGTTTTATTGAAATAAAATATACATACATGAAAGTGTATGAATCTTAAGTTTATATCTTGAAGAGGTTTTACAAAATGAACACCCTATGTAAATACCCAGATAAGGAAATAAAATATGGTCAGTTCCCTAGAAGCCTTCCTCAAGCCCCATCCCAGTAACTATTAAAGCTTCTAATGTCACAGTATGTACTCTTTATGATAGGCTTCTTCTGGTCATTGTATCTTTTATGGGAGTCACTCATGTTGTTGCATGTGGAACAGTTTGTTTTTTTTCATTGATGTATAATATCTTATTTATCCATTTTATTTTTGTGGACATTTGAGTTATCTCCATTTTTGGGCCGATAACACATTTCATTTGCTCCATTTCATTTGTCTCCATTTTCAGACCAATAACAATAACAATAATGTTGTCCTGAGTGATGTCATTAAGATGGCAGAAAAAGAGTTTTTTTTACAATCTCACCCTCAAAGAATACTGATTTTGACAATGGATAAGAGTAGCTTTGTGGAAGTCTGAGAGTCCAGTGGAGAAGTACCAGCATGCTTTTGGAGCAAAAATATCCAAAGTTTGGATACATTGAAAAGGGTAAGAGGAATTGTTTCACTCTACCCCTTTTCCAAGGTGACACAGCTTGGTGCCAAGAGAGACCTGATCAGCCTATGATTTCCCCTACAGAGAAAAGAGAGAATGAGAGTTAGTGCCTGATTTCCCTCAATGTACAGGATAAAGTAAAAAAAAAAAAAAAAAGCTCACTTCTTTCTTGCCCCATCCATGATATTGGAGTGAGCTGAGTGACTGAGGAGCAGAAAGGGGCTGGGAGAATAGCAGCCAGAGCATATAAAAGTTACATGGAACCTACTAGCTACTTTGTGGACTCCATCAAGAAACCCATGGATGGGTCTCAGAGGATGCCTTTCCTATGGATCCTCAGAGTGGGCATGACCAATACTCATTGTGCCTCACCTAATCCCCCCACCCCCTGCCCTGTAGCTGGCTCCCTGTGTGTGCCCCCAAGGGCAGTGATTGTGAGCCTTTGTAGATGGCTAATGCCCACACACAGAAACCAGAACTGGCTCTGTGGGACTGGGAGAAACACATAAAGTTGAGCATTTAATACTACCTTAGGGATAGCAAACCAGGAGGCTGTCAGCACCTGGCCAGGCTTTCCAGTATAGAGAAAAAGCATACAATTAAAAGGATGTCCTTCTAAGAGGACATAAGAAATGTGGAGTGGGTGAATCCATAGAAAAGACTGAGAAAGCCTCAGAATTCCCAGCATCACTGACAGATGGTATTTCTTTTCTGAAGCCAGTCAGTAAAAACTGGAGGAGGTGACTGCTACTTCAGATGAAAAGATAGCAATGCAGACTTTAAGAAACATGAAAAATCAAGGAAATGTGATACTACCAAAGGAATAGAATAATTTTCTTTTTTTTTTTTTAAGATTTATTTATTTGAGAGAGAGAGAGGAGGGAAGAGAGAGCACACAGGGTGAGAAGGTCAGAGGAAGAGGAGGAGAATCTCAAGCAGACTCCCTGGTGCTCACAGAGCCTGACCTGGGGCTTGATCTCATGACCCTGTGATCATGACCTGAGCCAAAACCAAGAGACAGATGCTTAACTGACTGAGCCACCCAGGCACCCCAGAATAATTTTCTAGTAACTGACCACCAACATAGGGAAATCTGTGATTTTGGAGCAAAAATATCCAAGATTCGATACAGTTGTTTATATTTGATATATATATATATATATATATATTTAAAGATTTTATTTATTTGACAGAGAGATAGCATAAGTAGGCAGAGCAGCAGGCAGAGGGAGATGGAGAAGTAGGCTCTCTGCTGAGCGGGGAGCTTGATGAGGAGCTCGGTCCCAGGACCCTGGGATCATGACCTGAGCAGAAGGCAGATGCCTAACCAACTAAGCCACCCAAGCACCCCCAGTATAGTTGTTTTAAGGATGCTAAGTGAGCTATAAGACAACACAGAAAAACATTTAAAGAAAATCAGGAAAACACCACAAGAACCAAACAACAAATTTAATTGAGAGATAGAAATCAAAAAAGAACCAAGCAAATTCTGAAGCTGAGGAGTACAGTGAATGAAATGAAAGGTGCAATGGAGAAGATCAACAACAGACTTAATCAAGCAGAAGACTCTGTGAACTGGAAGAGAGATCATTTGAAATTGCAGACATATCTTCGAGATGCTGTGGGTTCAGTTCCAGACTACCACAATGAGGTAAAGATCATAACAAAGTGAATTAAATGAAATTTTTGGTTTTCCAGTGTATATAAAAGTTATGTTTATGCTTACATTGTAGTCTATTAAGTGTGCAATAGCATTACATCTAAGAAAACAATGTAAATACTTTTTAAAAAAATATTTAAAAAAATTTTAAAGTAATCTCTACACCCAGTTTGGGGCTTGAACCTACAACCCCAAGATCAAGAGTCACATGTTCTATTGACTGAGCCAGCCAAGTGCCCCAAAAATGTATATACCTTAATTAAAAAATACTTTATTGCTAAAAAATGCTAACCAACATCTGAACTTTCAGTGAGTTATAAAATTTTTGCTGGCTGAGTGTCTTATCTCAATGTTAATGACTCCTTACTAATCAAGGTGGTGATGACTGAAGTTTGAGGTGGCTGTGGCAATTTCTTAAAGTAAAACAATGGAGATTGCCGCATTGGTCAATTTTTCTTTTCATGAATGATCTCTCTGTAGCATGTGATGCTGTTTGACAGCATTTTACCCACAATAGAATGTCTTTCAAAATTGATGTCAATTTTCTCAAACCCTGTCACTGCTTTTTCAACTATGTTTATGTAATATTCTAAATCCTTTGATGTCATTTCAACAATTTTCACAGCATCTTCACTAATAGTTTTCACCTCAAGAAACTACTTTCTTTGTTCATCCATAAAAAGCAACTCCTTATCCTTTTAAGTTTTATCATGAGACTGAAGCAATTCAGTCACATCTTTAGGCTCCAGTTCTAATTCTAGTTCTTTTGCTATTTCCACCATATCTTCAGTTACTTCCTCCACTGAAGTCTTGAACTCCTTAAAATCATCCATGAGGATTGGAATGAACTTCTTCATATTGATACTTTGACCTCTTCCCATGAATCATGAATGTTCTTAGTGGCATCTAGAATGGTTGATCCTTTCCAGAAGGTTTTCACTTGACTTTATCCAAACCCGTCAGCAGAATCACTATCCATGGCAGCCATAGCCTTACAAAATTTATTTCTCAAATAATAAGACTTGAAACTCAGGAGTACTCTTTATTCCATGTGTTGTAGGATGTTGTGTTAGCAGGCATGGAAACAACATTAATCTCTTGTCATTCTTTAGCAGAACTCTTGGGTGACCTGGTGAATTGTCAAGGAGCAATAATATCTTGAAAGGAATCTTTTTTTTTTTTGAGCAGTAGCGTTTTCAACAATGGCTTAAAATACTCAGGGAACCATGCTGTAACCAGATGGGCTGTCTTCCAGGCTTTGTTATTCTATTTATTGACTATAGGCAGCATAGATTTAGCATAATTCTTAAGGGCTATAGGATTTTCAGAATGGTAAAAGAATATTGGCTTCAACTTCAAATCACCAACTGCATCAGCCTCTAAAGATAGTCAGCCTGTCATTTGAAGCTTTGAAGGCAGGCGTTGACTTCTTCTTCCTAGCTATGAAAGCCCCGGATGGCATCTTTTTCTGAAGAAGGCTATTTCATCTACATTGAAAATCTGTTGTTTAATGTAACCAGCGTTATTAGTTATCTGAGCTAGATCTTTTGGAGAGCTTCCTGAAGCTTCTGCTTCAGCACACGCTACTTTACCTTGCACTTCTGTGGTACGGAAATGGCTTCTTTACTTAATCCTCATGAACCAATCTCTGCTAGCATCAAACTTTTCTTGTGCAGCTTCCTCACTTCTCTCAGCCTTCATAGAATTGAAGAGTTAGGGCCTTGCTCTGGATTTGGGCTTTGGCTTAAAGGAATGTTGTGGCTGATTTGATCTACTATCCAGACCACTAAAACTTTCTCCATATCAGCAATAAGTGTCGCGGCCGGCGCGACAATCTTGAACCAGGGCTGAGGGTAAGGGAATGAGGAAAAAGAAGTAGAGAGACAAAGTGTGGGAGCAGGAGGGACACAGTGGTTGATGTCCAAACAGTGCCGAATTTTATTTCAGAGTGCACTTGATTATATAGTATAAGTGAAACAATTACAAAGAAGTTTTTTTATTTAGAAGTCACGTAATGCTCTTTTGAGCTTCTTCTTTATCTCTGTTTGCAGCACTAAGGACAGACTCTTCAACAGCAGGAACAGGTTATAGCCCGAGCAAGGACAGCACAGGCCCATAATGATAAGGCCAGCTTACAAGTTTTCCCATGTGAGCAGTCACGCACCTGCAAGCTTCAAGGCCCATTGCACAAGCCCTTTCTCTAGCGCCCGCATTCCGCCCACTCCTTTTCTGAGCGGGCAGGGGGCACGAGTCCGGGCTTGGTTTGGTCCTACCAGCAGCTAGCTCGCGGCTGCCCACAAATAAGGCTGATTTTTTTTTCTCATTTGTACATTTTTTTTTCCCCAAATACTTTTATTTTATTTTTTCAGTGTTACAAGATTCATTGTTTATGTACCACACCCAGTGCTCCATGCAATACGTGCCCTCCTCAATACCCACCACCAGGCTCG
>CM052886.1:61510246-61526124 GCA_028534135.1 Potos flavus | reverse complement strand
GGCCTAGCTTTTAGCCTATCTTGGCTTTTGACATGCCTTTCTCACTAGGCTAAAACAATCCTAGCTTTTGATTTAAAGTGAGAGACATGGGACCCTTCCTGTCACTTCAACACTTACATGGCATTGTAAGGTTATTAATTGGCCTAATTTCAATATTTTATGTCTCAGAGAATATGGAGGAGGCCTGAGAAGAGGGAGAGATATGGGAGACTAGCCTATTGGTGGGGTAATCAGAACACATACATTTATGGATTAAGTTTCCCATTTTATATGGGCATGGTTTCTGGCACCCCAAAACAATGACAACAGTAACATCAAAGATCACTGATCACAGGTCACCAAAGGAAATTAATAATAATAATAAAAATAATAAAATTATATAATATATAATTTTATATAATTTTTAAAAATTTTATAAAATTATATTTATTTATTTATATAATTATATAAATAGTAACATATTCTTACATAATTATATAATTATTATTATTACAGTTTGAGATATTGTGAGATTTACCACATATAATTTATCTTTATGTAATGATAAAATTCCTTATATAATGACAAAGAATTTCCTTATATAATGATAAAGGGGGAAATATCACAATTTAACAATTGTGCCCCTACTAACTTTAATGTACTTTCTATTTCTATGGATTTGCCTATTCAGGACATTTCATATAAATGGAATCATATTTAATATGTGGTCTTTTGTAACTGACATCTTTTACTTAACATGTTTTCAAGGTTCCTGAATTTTGTGGTATGTGCCAGTACTTCATTCCTTTGTACATCCAATTAATATTCCATTGTATGATTGTACCACATTTTGTTTATTCATTCATAGATGTTGAGTTGAAATGTTGTATAGGTAATTTCAGCCTCTATGTGGTGTTATCTTCCTCCAGAAAGGGTTGCTTTGTTTGTTTGTTTGTTTTTTTTGTTTTGTTTTTTTTGCTTCTGATTAAGGACAAGAGCACCTTAATACATCCAGAAATTGAGCAGAGTTAATAATTCCTCCAACAGTGTTTTCAAAATGTGTCTGTATTTCACATAACTTTTGAGAATGTCTTCAGTATAGTCCTACATTTAAATTTCTTTCTATCTAGATACGAAACTCTTAGACCAAGATTTCTTTCTCTTTACTTCTTTAAAAAATATTGTTCCATTATTTTCTTGTGTCTATTCTTGTTCTATATAAAAGATCTTCTTTTTCTCTTTGTAAGCTTTTAGTCTCCTCTCGTTCTATTTTAAAATTTTACTATAATCTCTTCAGGTGAAGACTTCATTTATTCTGTTAAGCACTCAACACCATTTCTGAAATTGAAGTTTTTAATTTTCCTTTAGTTTTTGGAAAAATAACACTATTTTTTTGGAAGTATTTCCTTTCTTCCATGAGAGGGAGCATTTTGTAGTGAATAAGATCACAGGTTTTAGAGTTGGAGAGTTTAGATTTGAATCCTGTACCATTTATTAGCTGTGTGAATTACTCAATCTCTACTCTGTGTCTTAGTTTCCTTGTTTATAAAATGAGAACAATAATGTTCTCTTCTTAGAGTTCTCATAAAGATTAGATAAATTTATGCTTATAAGTGCTTAGAATAATGCCTGGAATAGAAGAAGAATTACATAATTATTTAGGTGGGTTTTTTTTTGTTTTTTTTTTCCTTCTAATTCTGGGCTTTCTGTATTCCTGAAGAAGGCTTTTCTATACTTAACAACTCATCTTTTTATATTTCAATCTACTCTTGCTTTCCTACTACCTTCTGCCAGAGTTTTTCATTTGATCTTTCAGCTCATTAACTTGTTCTTCAGCTACAGTTATATACTTTTTATCTCATGTATACTATATTTTAAAATTTCAACCATTTTATTATTGATTTCTAATATCTCCTTCTAGTCATTTTTATAATTTCTTGTTCCTGTTTCAAATTACTGGTAGCCTTCTTGCTCATCCTTTTTATAGTATTTCAATGCGAGGAATGTAATAAGTGAAATTAGATATTTTACCAGGAGTGATAGAGCTCTATCAAAAAGTTAGAAAATCTGGAAGGATATCATGTCTGAAATACTTCAAAAATAGTTAGGGGCTGGGAGAATACCTGCAGGTATAGGTGAAATAAGATTGGCCATGAATTGACAATTATTTAAGCTAGGTGATGCTTATAGAGATTTTTATACTACTTTGTTTAATATGTTTTTGAAATATTCCGTAACAAAGTGTTAAAAAAATAAAATCTAGGAAAAATTCAGAAAATATAACTCATGACATAATTTTAGGTCATATATGCTGATAATCAAGACTCCTCCTATAACCATAAACAATATCTCATTATTATCTTTGGGAATCAATTTACACAAAAATGAATCATTTATCAAAATATTAAGCAATCATGCCAATAAATTATATTTTCTTATAGTAAGGGATTTTCTAGAGATTTAAACCAAAAGCATTTTTCTGAAACATTTAAATTTCGCTAGGAAAATAATTTCAAATTAATACTAAAATAAAAGATGGTTGTCTCACCAAATCCATACTCAAAACCACTCTTCTTGGGAGGGATTTACACCAGGGTTAATCATGTTTTTCTCTAACCGATGGAAATATAGGTGACTTGAATAGTCCATTTAAAATTTTGTAGATGGCCTTGTTACTTTCATTAAAAATTGTTATCTCCATGTAGGTGAAAAAAATCCTATATTACAATTCATTAAAAAACAATTAATTCAGATCCAGAATAGATGATTATGGGAACATTGAATCTACCTAGTTTTAAAAAATTTTCAAAGTAGAATTAGCTCTATAATTTTCTTTCATTTCAAAAGAAACATGCTTATTGTAAAATAATTTAGGCCAAATATGGAAACATAAAACATATTAATAAAAAATCCACTGTCTTTTCAGAATGTTTTTATGTAAACCCATTCATTTCTTTTTAATGGGATCAAAAACAGAGATATAGTGATTCTGACATTTCCTATGCAACAAACGTACCTTTATTTCTTTATTGCTAACTTTATTTCTATTCTAGGACCTTTCCGTTCTTACTGTTGAAACTTTTGGAATCACTTCCAGGTAGATGTAGCTTTTTGAAATGATTTCTCAGTCATTTTACCCCTCCCCCACTCGCCTCAGGTAACTTCTCAGGGTAACATCTCCCCCTTGCTCAAAGTAACATTTATTTCAGCTAGTGTTATGTTGTGTTTAGGTAATTGTGGAAAAGGGCGTATGGCCATCTGAGGTATAACTCATTCACTGTCTTTTTTTTTTTTTTAATTTTTAGTTTATTTATTTGACAGAGAGACACAGCGAGAGAGGGAACACAAGCAGGGGGAGTGGGAGAGGGAGAAGCAGGCTTCCTGCTGAGCAGGGAGCCTGACGACGCGGGAGCGGGGCTCAATCCCAGGATCCTGGGATCATGACCTGAGCGGAAAGCCCAACGACTTAGCCACCCAGATGCCCCTCACTGTGTCTTTCTGCTTGGCCGCATCTGCTAATATCTCCGGGTCTGCCTTGGCTTTGAGTTATGTCCATGTAGATCATTTTATGTTTTCCTAATCCTAACTGTAATGCTCCCTCTGACCTATTTTGTACCCTTTTTGGGGATACAGGAGAAATTTGAGTTCTTTCAAGTATGGCTAGGTTCTTCATCAACTCTTGTTACCATCTTTTATTAACTGCATAAATTTTAGGCCCAGTTTGCTTCAGTGAGCTTCAAAATACCTGGTTCTGGTAAACCCATAGCCTTGACTTTCAAACCTTTTCCTTTGTTAAGAGCTCCCCCACAGCCTATTTTGAAACTTGAAGCCCAAATATTTTTTGTCTCTCCTTCTTCCCTTTCTCCTCCTCCTCCTTCTTTCTTCTCTTTCTTCTCCTTCTCCTCTACCTCCTCCTCCACCTCCTCCTTCTCCTTGTTTCTCTTCTTCTTTTTTTTGGAATGACCTCCTAGACAATGAGTCCTATTGAATTGATGGGGCTGTCAAAGGAAATCGACAAAAGGAAATGCAGGGGAGAATCCCAGAGGTAAAATATATCTAAATTCAATTCTACCACACAAATCTACCTCATTTTTTTCTCTAAAATGAGAAGTTTGTAATTTGTTCTGCTATATGAAAATTATACAGATTCATACAGTAGAGTCAATCTTTCCAATAAAATATAAATCCTCTTGTATATTTTTCCTAGATAGTTGATAATTGATTCACCCTGTCTACATTTCATACTACCATTTACACCAATATGCCCTTATTTTATATGGACAGTATATATTATACCTGCTATTTTGTGACCTGCTAGAAGATAATTCTTATTAAGTATTGAATAGTAAAAATAATGGTTCTAAAATATGTGAGGGATTTAAAGAATAAAACAAATACACATATGCTAACCATCTAGTTAAAGAAATGGAAACTCATTTACCTGTAAAGCCCCTGTTTCCTCCTTCCAATTTTTGTTCTTATTCACCCCAAGGGGAATTATTTTGAATTTTGTGTGTATCTTTTCATTGTTTTTAATTATTGTTTTTCTACATGAGTATATCCCTTACCATTGAGTTAACTGGTAATTAACCAATAAATTTAGTTGTGCATTTAAAAAATTCTATAAATGGAATAGTACTTCATATATTTTCTGTGACTTGGTTTATCCACTTACCACTTTGATCTTAGATTCTTCTATCTTGTGTGTACAGTGCACTATATTAATTTCCATGCTGTATAGTACTCTGTTATAGTATATAATATTATTTATTTATCCATATTGCTGATAATGGACATTTGGGCTATTCTGGTATTTTGCTCATACAAAAAGTACTCCTATGAATCTTTTTGAAAATATGTCCTCATGTAATTTCAAGTTCTCTCTAGGCTAGATAGATTCTAAAGAGAAAAATTTCTGGATCATAAGTTATAGACAATCAACATTTGATTGTCACTTTTTGATTTTTGCCAATTAGATGAGGGTAAATGATACCTCATTTTGATTTTAATTCCATTTTCTTAAATACTGACAAGGTTGAGCACATTTCTGTGTCTATTGGCCATTCATATTTTTTCATGTTTACAATGAAAAATTCCATTTCATGCCTTTTCAAATATTTTTTGTCTCATACTTTGTGATATTTGTAGGATTTTTAAAAACCTGTTTTTTATTTTTTTATTTTTTTTTTTAAGATTTTATTTATTTATTCGAGAGACAGAGAGAATGAGAGAGAGAAAGAATGAGAGGAGAGAGGTCAGTGAGAGCAGTAGACTCCCTGCCGAGCAGAGAGCCCGATGTGGAACTCAAACCCAGGACTCCAGGATCATGACCTGAGCTGAAGGCAGTCGCCTAACCAACTGAGCCACCCAGGCACCCTAAAAACCTGTTTTTTTTTAATATGATTTCCTTATTGGTTATGTGGGTTGCAAATATCTTATACCAAATTATTTGTGTATATTAAGACACATCTTGGCAATTAGACGTTTTTCAGTGTTTTTCTATCTTAACACACTGTTGAATATTTTGTAGCATTTTGTTCCATTTAAAAAACTTCTACAAAATCTCAGGAGTCCAATTTTTGGGTCAAAAGGTATGAATATTTTCACAGCTTCTAAATAAATATTGCTAAATTACTTTCTGAAAAGATTGTTTCAATTTGCAATGTCAGAAACAAAGATGTAACAATTTCACTGTAATCAACCTTAGGTTTCGTCATTAAATATTTTTGGCTAGTCTAATACGCAAAATGTTTTTCAACATTGCTTTAATTTGCTTTCTTGATTACTAGCATGGATGAACATTTTTCAGTGTTTGTTAACTAATAGTATTTTTACTTATGTAAATTGTGTATTTTTACCTTTCAGATCTTTATTTTATGTTAGGCTAAGAATAATAAATATAGCTCTTGCAAACCAACAGTAGAAAGTGATCTTCTATTTTCAAAATGCTTACAGATTTTCAAAGTCTGAGGGTCTTACATGTCTTACATATAACTACTTACAGTAATTCTAACAAATATTAAAAAATGTGTCTGGCTTTTGGAATACAAAGGTAGAAGAGTTGGCTTTCAAGGGATTTAGTCTTTCATGTTAAAGCAGAGAATTATGACAGACAGGTGCTTTAGTATTTTGGGGACCCTTAAGAGGGCTCTTAACTCAGATCAAGGTTCCAAAAGACTTCCTGAGGTGGTGATCCTTGCATTAGACCAGGAAGATGCATAAGTATTGAGTAACTGGCATGGGCATTGTAGATCAAGCTGACTGCATATGCAAAGGAGCAGAGGTGGAAAAGAGCATGGCCCTTCCCTGTAAGGGACCAGAGGTGGCACTGGAGAAGCAGACTGGAGACCCAAGTGTCCACCCTAAGAAGTTTGATATCTATTCAGAAAGTGCTGGAGAGTCTCCAGGGATTTTTAAGCAAATCTGGAAAACTCACAATGGCAGACTAGGATGGAGGATAGGCAGGTCATAGAACAATTTAGAGACATTTAGTACTATTCTAGGGAAAGAGATGGAGCAATAGTGATGGGAATAAAGAAAAGGTGATGAACTTGAGAACTATTTGGAAGTATATCGATACCTTTAAGAAAACCCAAGACAAGTCACATTTGCTATGAGAATATGAGGGAAGGCTACCACACTATCAGGGACAGGGGTAATAATGTCAGGGTGGAATCAATGCGGGGACAAAAGGAGGTCCACACCCTTTCTTTTCCCATCCACAGCTCCATCCCTTACTCTGAAGAACTCTTCTGAAATTGTGTGGGCACCACACATAATTGTATCCTAGTCTCCTCACAAAAAATTGCTGCCTCTGTGCCCAAGGGTGAACATAGTGCTTCCATCTGCCCTTGGGAGGACAGAGCCCTAGGAAGAGTCTTGTGCAAGTCCTTACAGCAGATGCAAGGCTTTTGGGACAGAAAGCATCAAGCTCCTGTGTGCTCAGAGTACACTCTAGGAAGGGAAGCACTGGGCTGCAGGTAGCCAGGTACTATGGGTGTCAGAGACTGCTTGCTCTGTGAAGCAGGGCCTGGCCAGAGAGGAAAGCCCCCTTTGCCAGGACTCAAGGCTGTATAGGTGAAACGTCCTGCCTTGGCAGGCAGGATCTCCCAGCAGCCACATGGCTTTGAGGCTGGAGGCTGGTCTCTGTAACATGGATTCTATGGGCAGCTTTAATGGACATTCTGCTCTCATCTGAGCTTTAGGTGGCTAGAACAACCTCTTAGGGACAGGGAAGCTAAGAGACCTTTGCAAACTTGGTGACAACTACCTTTTTTGGCGACACCCAAAAGGGATGATCTTTATCCACTATTGTCTAACTCTAGCTTCAGGTTGGGTTGCCTGAGGAAATATCTGTTATAGAAAATTAATATTTACGTTAATAAAAGTCTCTTCAAATTATTATTTCTTTTTGTTCTGAATGGTCAGGAATGGCTTTTCTATCAGTTTTTGTGTATCAGCTTTCTCATTCTTAGTAATGATGATTTATTTACAAATTAACAAGATTGAAATATTCAACAATATTCAATAATATTACTTATTGAGTAACTACTGTGTATGTTGTTGGGGATATAGTGGTTAACCAGGCAGGGAAAAATGGCATTTTTGGAGCTTAGATTCTAGTGGGGGATAGAAAATAAAAATGTTAAAAGTGAGTATATAAGATAATTTAAAAAACGATAAATGCTCTATGAAAAATAAAACTAAAAATGTGCTATAGAGTGATGGTGGAGTGGGGGGAGAAGACTTTTATAAGGACTAACATTTTAGCATTTGTCTCACTTGGATTCAAGTTCTGTTGAGATCCTGAAAGTGTCTGCTTTCCATCTTAATGGTCATTTCCTCCCCAAAGACATTCCTGACTTTGTTAAATTTTTCTTTTGCTCTGAAAGCTCCATTCACCATTCTTTACAGCATTGATCATGTTTGCATTTTACATTTTTTGGGTGATCACTTAATTACTGTCCTTCTCCCCCAGAAACTATGTCTATAAGAACAAGGAAAGAGTCAGCCTTCGCTCTCCACTCCATTGAGGCACCAACAATGAGCTTGCTTGTTGTAGATAATAAATATATGTATTTGTTGGAGTGAATGAATGACTAGCAGTTTTTAAATGCTTAACAAATCTGGAATTGTGTGTATTTTTCTGACATGTTGCAATGTCAGGGTGTGCTTGGCAAAGTGGTCACATGCTAAATGTCTCATTGTATAAAAATGGATTTTTCCAGATCTTATGTTAATCTGGATGAATAATATGTGGCCCTGTTTTTTGATTTTTCAAATTGGATCATTCCCAATGTTCATTCAGGAACAGTGGTGGAAACACAGGTAAAGGAGGAGGGAAGACCTTTTTGAAATGGAAACTATTTCTGAGCTGACAGAAAAGTCTCTCTGTCAGAAGAGGAAAGGGAGCAAAATATAAACATGTCATCAGGACACAGATTTATACATTATTTTGATGATATTTTGGTTGGAACTCAGGAAAAGGAGGAAAATATTTTAGAACAAGCAGTATAAAAAAATGTATATTCTGTAATTTACCTTTGCCAAATTACTGAGTATTGTAGGATTTAAAGACTGATTTGTGAGTCTTTTCCTTTAAGGAAGCTACCAAAACTGGAAGGGAAAGAGAAATAGGGGATTATTTAGCTTGAAACAACAACAAAAAAGAATGGATAAGACAATAGGGAAAGAATTGCATAGGGAAAAGATCAGCCCTGGCTAGATCCTCCTTCCACAACACAACCAAGTTCAAGGCTCCAGTGGACATTTGCTAACTTCTGATCAACTGTGTGCTTTGCAACAAATGGATCAGAAAGGAAGGATCACACAGCAAGTTACAAAATAACTAACTGTGGCTTCTTCCTTCTAGGCCTGGAAGATTCTCAGTGATGAGGAATTCACTACTTTCCAAGCAGCTCATGTTACCTTTAGACATTACCAGTAGAACATTCTTGTTCATGTTGATCTTAAGTCTGTCTTCTTATAGCTTCTGTCTGTTGTTATTAGTTCTAAATTCCTGGTGTCTTCAAAATAAATCTAATTTAGGTTCTACATAAGAGTCCTCAATCATATGTAGTCATGTCTTTGCTCCTCCTCTTATCCCTTTTTTTTTTTCCTCTGTAGGCCACCTTCTTTGCTACCTTCTGTGAATGCCTGGTCTTATCTATGTCCTTTTTTATTTTGTTGCCATTTTAATGGAAAATAATACTCTTGGCAACCATGTAATGCTATATATATCTATTGAACTCAATGCCAGATTAAATTCTTAAGTTCTTTTCAAATTACTCTGCTGCTGAGTTATGTCACCCCATTTTTCCTTTATGCAGTCACTTGTTTGGAACAGTTGTCCTATGACTTCAATATGGTGAATATTTTAGATTCCAATTTTGTCATTCGAACTATGTACTATTTTCACAGTTTTATGCAATATAAAAACCGTTAAACATTCCTCTCTATCTCCATCAAGTCACTGGTAATCTTGATCATGAAATAACAAAGCTCAGAGTCTGTAGTTACCATTAGAAGGCAATTCCTCATTGATTGGCATCAATTTGTTAATTTGTATCTTTTCAGCATGGTTATCCAATCATTTACAAATCTATTGTATAGTGTTGTCATCAGACCTAGTGTTTTTCAACTTTTGCGGCATAGTAGTGTCAACTGAAGAACTTTTAGAAATCCTGATGCCCAGTCCCCAGCCGAGACCAATTACATCAGAATCGCTGGAGTAGGATTGAATATTTTTTTTAAAGCTCTCTAGGTGATTTTCATGTGTAGCCAAGGTTGAGAACAACCTACCTAGCCAGATAATTCCCTAAATGTCTCTGATGACATGAATTTTGTGGGGAGGTGCATCTTATAAGTACAAATTTCCGGTCCCAATCCCTATTCACTGAGTCAGAATCTCCTGGGAAGCCTAAAAAACTCAGGAACACTGATAGCTCGTACTAATGATTTTTTTACTCCAAAAGGATATGACCAGAGTAGTCAAATCTCTATTGAAATCTAGATTTACTATTTTACCACATTTCTCTGTAAAGGAATGAGAAGTGTCCGTATGACTTACACATGTGTGATACATTGCACTTTTTGTGTTAAAATATCATCTTATTGAGTAGCCCCTGAGTTAAAGTCCGATTTATATTTACAATTATTTTTGTGAATCTTCAGGAACATTTATACATTCAACAGAAATATATTGAGTGACTCTTCTTGGCCAGGCCTGAGGCCAACCAAGGGGATACTACTGTAAGAAGAAGGTAGGCATGGTCCTTGATCTCATTCGTTCAGTCTGGCATAGGGTGGAGGAAACACTAGCATAAAACAAGTGCCCTAAATAAGAACAAATTGTGATAAGTGCAATGAAAGAAAGAGAATGCTGAGATAGGACTGATGGGAATGGTGGTGGTGAGGGAGTTGATTTAGGGAGAGAGGGTTTCTTCAGGAAATGACATTTGAGTGGCAGCCCTAAAAGAAGGGAGAGAAGAGCACTGCCAGGGAGGAGAACAGCATATGAAAGGCTCTGGATGAAGATAGAGCCTGAAACTTTGAGGGACAGAAAGAAAGCCAAGAAGGGGGTGTGTGGAGACTGAGGTAAGATGAAATGAGAAGCCACTGAATATTTCTAAGTTGGGGTGTGGGTGATGTGCTTGTGAGGGGAACTGATTGAGTGGGGACTGAGGGAAGAATGGAGAAGAGAGACAAGTTGGGATTTTTTTTTTTTTTTTCAGTAGCCCAGATAAGCATTGATAATGGCCTGGGTTAGGATGATGGAGGTGGAGAGGTTGAAGAGCATATGGATCTTGGAGCTAAAACAAAATCCACTTGGATATGGAGTGTTAAGGGAGAGGGAGGAATCAAGGATGGATTTTTGTTATAAAATATTACTGACCCAATAAATCATGTCTACATGTGTCATGTATATGAAAAACATTTTCTTTGAATAGGGAATGCTTGGGGTAAATAAATAAACTATAATCAAACAATCAGCTAATAAATGCCTGCTATGTACAGACAGACTCTGGGCTGGCTGCTGTAGGATATACTTATCTGATTATTATGGACTCCAACCAGGAGTCAGGGCAATTGGATTCTAAGGCCAGTTCTTTAATAAATTATTACATTGCAGTTTCTGGCTGGTGACATAATAAATGTAGAGCTGATAATTAATATGAAATAAGTTAGTGTATCTAGAATAGTAAGATAAAATAGTAATTGTTTGAATGAACATTATAGGTATATGATCTATCCACTGTGTGTCCTTGGGATCACTTCCCTAATATGAGGGCTCTGAACCAGGTAATATC
Organism: Potos flavus; assembly: GCA_028534135.1. Lineage (NCBI taxonomy): Eukaryota > Metazoa > Chordata > Mammalia > Carnivora > Procyonidae > Potos > Potos flavus. The sequence continues at coordinate 61,514,836 of CM052886.1, read as the reverse complement.
TCAACTAACTCCTAGCTATGACATTCTGTAATTCTGTCACCAGTGTGTAGAGACAAGACATGCTTGCTTCATGAAGCGCAGTTCAAGGCATTAAAAAATGCCAAATGAGTGGGTCACATGGGAGTTTTCTTAGAAAGTTCTGATAAAAGAGAGGCTAGTCTGGAGTGGGTTAGTCAAATGATGTTTGCTCTGAGGAAAGCAGGTCTGTTTGGCAGAACTAGAAATTGCAGTCAGAGAACAGTGACAGAGAAGCTTGCAAAAATTCGGATAGGGTTGTGGAGAGTCTTGGACACCTGGTCGAGATATTTCAGACTTTATCCGAAGGTAAGATGTAAGCAATAAGACCAAAATTTATCACTTCGCCTTTGAAAATCAATTTTAGGTGTTTATAGCATAATGGGATCTAGGAGCAAGTAGGGACAGCATCAATGTCAGTGGTCCACCTGAGAAGTGATTGTCTCAGAACCCTGGGACTCCCATTTATTCCCTCTTTACCCTAGAAGTAGATGCAGTCTTTAGGATATTATCTGGTAGTTGGAAATTTGACTCCTCACTTTGTTACTTTCTGAGACCTTGGGCAGACTCTGGACTGCTCTGTACTTTATTTTTGTGATCTCTTAAGGCGACCAATAACACCTTCCTTATGGGGTCATTGTGAAGATTAAGTATGAGAATTTTAAAGACTTTTTTTTTATTTTAAAGATTTTATTTATTTATTTGACAGAGAGAGAGAGATCACAAGTAGGCAGAGAGGCAGGCAGAGAGAGAGAGAGGGGGAAACAGGCTCCCTGCTGAGCAGAGAGCCCGATGCGGGTCTCCATCCCAGGACCCTGAGATCATGACCTGAGCCAAAGGCAGAGGCTTTAACCCACTGAGCCACCCAGGCGCCCGAGAATTTTAAAGTCTTATGAACACTGAAGTTTGCAGGTACCCCAATACATGTGTTCATGCATATGTGTGTGTATGGAAGAGATGGAACTGATGGGGATGTTCAAACTGAGTGACGTACTGGAGGATTAGAGACAGGATAATCTCTGGCCTGAAGGAGAGACCAGAGTTTGCCACAGTTCACACTCTGTCAGAGTTGTCTGTGTCTCTCTTTTAGCACGTCTTGTTCCATTTCATTGAGTCTTACAGGCTTACAGTACACACTTGATTAGTCAGGTTGTTTTACTGTAAAGCTTTACAGCAGTGCTCATCAATTGATGGTCATGGTAGGGGGCTGAAGGAGCAAGCAACTTGAGATTTTGTTGTATTCCTTAGGTCTACATCCTATTTCCCCTGCCTGAAAACCAACTGTAGAGATTCTATTCTTTCAGTTGAAGCGTTGCCTTGCTTTGGTAGTCTGGGAAAGCAGGAAAGTTGAAAGTCATTGCTGTGGAGAATAAATTGTGGTGTCCTCTAAAATTTACCAACACGATTCATAATGTAAGCTAAGACCCATGGCTTTGTGGTGGTTTTCAACTATTTCTGAAAGAGTGAGCTCATGACTAGGAGTCACTGTGGAGTCAGAAATGCTCAGATGGTCAAGGTTACAACTACCAAAAGTCAAATTATCAAATGGATTGTTTCAGTTGAGGGGTTGGGACAGGCAGGTCTTGGCCCATGCGTTTGAATTTTTACATCTACCATTTCATTCTAACTCCTTGAGCTACTGCATTCAAGTCTTAGCCTTCTGTCTTTGATCATGATCTTGGTCAGATACAGTAACAGTTTGTAGTGATTACAGATTTATTTTTAAAAGACAACCTAGTGACCTTTATATGACTAGCAGCTTTAAAAAGGAGACTAGAAAAAGTCTTTAAATCAAGCATACATGCTTGGTATTAGGTTTAAAATTGGAAGTGATGCAGTGGGTAAGGCTAACCCCATTCTCCATATGTTTTTAGTTATTATCCTATTTAGTACAGTGTAATTTATATAAGCTTAATCAAATTTATTATCTTTGACAAAAAGGCAAATGCTTGGAATACTAAGTTGTTGTTTTAAAGATGAAGTACATAATTAATTTTTCCAAACTTGTCTAAAAATGCTTAGCGGTCAGTTTTGCCATTTAGATTTATTTAAACATATGTAAATTTGGCATTTTGAGTTGCAATTAATAAAGTTGCTGTAATTTTATTCTTGGATTTTCTCTTCCTTTCTGGCTTTTTGAAAAGGTAGTAGGCTAAGCATTTAAATTACTGTTCTAGTTTTCAAAGATCTTGGCTACTGCTTTGTGGGATAATAAAATAGATTGTATGAAAACACTTTCCTTATGGATCTTTTAAAGATACAGCATTTCATTAAAAATAGCATTTACTTGTACGATTTTCAAGTGTAAATGTTCTAGTCTAACTCTGATGGCAATTAATAATAATCTTTTCTAATGTAAATAAAATTTTGATTTAATTATTTAATTCTGAAATATTCTGTTTCTTAGTGCTCCTTAAACTTCTGGATGCATTCCCTTTTATGCATTTTTTTCTGTATAGTATTAGTTTATAGTAAAGAAGTTTAAATCTTTGAACAAGATTGGCAACTACCTAACTGTGAATAATTTTGGACAGGTCATTTTGAAACTTTTCAGGTTTCATTTTCTTCATCTGTAAAATAAAAATGTTGAAACCAAAAATATCTAAGGTCCTTTCAGGCTTTAAAGTTGTTATTCAAAGATTTATTACTTTTGAACACACATGACAATTTTCTTGACATTTTTTGGAGCATTTATGTACTAAGCATTTTGTTTGATTTTTTTTTTTTTTTATGTAAAATCTTATCTGACCTATTTTTAAAACTCCGTGGATGTAGATGCCTGATTTCTCATTTTTCAAAATTGCTCTTAACATTTAATTTGTTTTTTATTTTTTTTAATTTTTATTTAATTACCTGGTGCTCATCATCACAAGTGCACCCCTTAATCCTCATCATCTATTTCACCTCCTCCCCCACTTACCTCACCTTTGGTAACCGTCAGTTTGTTATCTATAAAAGGCTGTTTCTTTGTCTCTCTCTCTCTTTTTCCCCTTTACTGGTTTGTTTTGTTTCTTAAATTCCATATATGAGTGAAATCATATGGCATTTTTCTTTCTCTGACTTTTTTCACTTAGCATTATACTGTCTAGCTCCATCCATGTCATTACAAATGGAAAGATTTCATTTTTATATGGCCAAGTAATATTCCATTGTATATACATATACCACATTTTCTTTATACATTCATCAATCAATGAACACAATGGCTGCTTCCATATCTTGGCTATCCTAGATAATGTTGCTGTAAACATTAGGGTGCATATATCCATTTGAATTAGTGGTTTTTGTATTCTTTGGGTAAATACCCAGTAGTAAAATGGCTGGACCATAGGGTAATTCTATTTTGCACTTTTTGGGGGACCTCCATGCTGTCTTCCACAGGGGGAGCACCAGTTCACATTGCCACCAAGAGTCCAAGAGGGTTCCTTTTTCTTCACATCCTCGCCAACACCTTGTTGTTTCTTGTGTTGTGATTTTAGCTATTCGACAGGTATGAGGTGGTATCTCATTGTAGTTCTGATTTGCTCCTAAGTGACGTTGAGCATCTTTTCAAATGTCTATTGGTCATTTATATGTCTTCTTTGGAGAAATGTCTGTTCATGTCTTCTGCCCATTATTAAAAATTGGATTATTAGTTTTTTGGATGTTGAGTTTTATAAGTTCTTTATAGACTTTGGATACTGTTTATTGGATATGTCATTTGCAATATCTTCTCCCATTCCATAAGTTACCTTTTAGTTTTGTTGATTGTTTCATTCCCTGTGTAGAAGCTTTTAATTTTGAGGTAGTCCCAATAGTTTATTTTTGCTTTTGTTTCCCTTGCCCCAGCAGACCTATCCAGCAAAAAGTTGCTATGACTGATCTCAAAGAAGATACTGCCTGTATTCTCATCTATGATTTTGACAGTTTCTTGTCTCACATTTAGGTCTTTAATCCATTTTGAGTTTATTTGTGTGTATGGTGTAGGAAAGTGGTCCAATTTGATGCTTTTGCATGTTGCTGTCCAGTTTTCCCAACACCATTTGTTGAATAGACTGTCTTTTTCCCATTGGATATTCTTTGCTGCTTTGTGAAGATAAGGTGACCTGTAATTGTATGTTTGTTTCTGTGTTTTCTATTCTGTTCCATTGATCTATGTGTCTATTTTTGTGCCAGTACCATACTGGTTGTTTTTTTTTTTTTTTTAATTTATTTTTTTATTTTTTATTAACATGTAATGTATTATTTGCCACAGGGGTACATGTCTGTGAATCATGAGGCTTACACATTTCACAGCACTTACCATAGCACATACCCTCCCCCATGTCCATAACCCAGCCACCCTATCCCTACCCCCCTACCCCCCAGCAACCCTCAGTTTGTTTCGTGAGTTTAAGAGTCTCTTCTGGTTTGTCTTCCTCCTGGTCCCATCTGTTTAATTTCCCCCCTATGACCCACAACCCCCCGCCCTGCCTCTCAAATTCTTTATATCAGAGAGATCATATGATAATTGTCTTTCTCCGATTGACTTATTTTGCTTAGCATAATACCCTCTAGTTCCATCCACGTCATTGCAAATGGCAAGATTTCATTTAT
>CM052886.1:61488022-61509746 GCA_028534135.1 Potos flavus | reverse complement strand
TTTTTATTGTTGTAGTATGTCTTTGGATAACATGGAAGAAAGGGCTTAATGAGATTGCTAAAATTGAAGACTGGGCTCAAATCCTTACTGGGATGCTCATATTCAGCATATGCTGGTTGTACTGCAAGGCACACCATAGACATAGAATGCACCTTCCTGAACCATCAGGTTTCCTTGATGATAAGAAATACGAGTATTAATTTTATATTGAAACAGACACAAATGTCTTGTGAATATATTGAAGAATGCCCCTGCATTTTAAGATAAATAAAATATAAGACTGAAAAAATTTCACTTTGCGTTGCACTGCCTCAGAGGTGGGCTTCCATGTTCCCAGGGATAAGCACACTTGCTTTTTGGTTAAGGGCATTTTCTAAGAAAGGTTTGGAGGACTGGATTAAACAATAGGGAGCATGACCTACTGTGTGTAGAAAGCATGTGTTGGATTATAATCTAAGCCACAGAAATTCAAATATAATTTTGCCTTAAGATACATTCTGGCAGAACTTTTTTTCTAACTGCAAATAGAATTGGGAAAAGCACAGGTTTAGAATTCTTGGCATTATATTTAAAATGTAATAAAGCTATTTTGGAATTAATGTAGGCATTATTTATCTGGAAAGAGTAGTGTTGGGTTGGCGGACCCAGGGCTGCTGGAGACTCCGCAAAACTGTCTGCCACGCTAGACAACATGGCGCCTCAGGACTCTCCACTTGAGCTGCGCTGAAACCCTGCCATATAAGGAAATGACCCTGGAATCCTAAAGCTGCGCTGAAACCCTGCCATATAAGGAAATAACCCTGTCCTACTCACCCCGTCCCAAATAAAAACCCCACTTCCCTATCCCCGCGTGCGACTTCCTCGGCCCTCCATTTGCTGGCGGACCGGGAACCTCAGCCGAGAGCGCCTCCATTAAAGCCTACTCAAACCACTTGCCGCCTCGGAGTCTCTCCCTTATCTATTTCCCCACCGCTGAAACCTTACAAGTAGATTATCAGCTTGCTTCACACTTTTTACTTCTGACCTCTTTGAATTTGCTTCTTGGGTTTGAAAGGAGTATTTCTTTTTAATAATCATTGTTATCAACTATCTCAGTCACAGAGGCTTTTGTACTTCCAATGCTGTATTGACATGTTAGGTGGTTTGACCATTTTGATGAATTGTTGCTTAAATACAAAATGTATATACATATCATCCTAACAGAAACAGTTTACAGATATTGGTCTTGCATCTTCTGACTTTGAAAATGTACTTCTGAAAAAAAAAAAAAAGTACTTCTGAATGAGTGAACATACTTTCTATGGGAGAACTTCAACTATGTTGATGATCTTTTTCATCTTAATATAATACCATCAAACGGTCCCTTAGTCAAAGGAAATATCAGACCCCAATCCTGCCTTTGAGGAGTTTCTAGTCTGTTGTGGAAGATGAGATTAAGACACAGAAAAAAATTTTAGAAAAAAACTATACCATAAGGTGTTAAATTAAGTAGAAGGCTGAGGTGGCTTTAATGATGTGGCGGCCTATGTAAGCAAAACAAAATTTAAGCCTATGAATGCCTCAAGGGTATGAAATCACACCAGTCACAAACAGCTAACTAGGCTTTAAGCTATGGCCATCACATAATTGCTTTTCTTTGCTTCTGCATTTTCTGCATATGTCTTTACCTGGGATCCTGTTGGTGGAGTGCTCCTAACCACTTCTGTTTTGGTGCTGCCCAATTTGAATCGATTTTTGCTTAAGTAAACTATAAAGTTTTTAAGGTGTCTCATCTTATTTTTAACAAAGGTATAGAAATAGAAGTTCAGAAAAAGAATTGGCTGAACATGATGCAGAACCTTTCTTTATAGCTTATTTGAGAACATTTAGCAAAGAACATGTATTTTAGTGTTCAAGCAGTAGTCACAATTATAATAACTTCCCATACTTTTTAATATAATCTCTTTTTTCTAAAGAGCTCTCCAATTGATCCTCACAAGAATCCTGTGAGATAGACAAGACTTTTGCTTCCATTTCACAGAGGAAGAAACTAAGATTCACGAAGGTTGAATCATTTGTCCAAGATCGTAAACCTAAAATCGGTATTGCAATATTTGACACTACATCAGGGATTCTAAGCTTAGAGGTACTTTCTCACATATTATGCTGTAAGGTTTCATGCCATGTAAATCCTTTATAATTATGACTTTGTATTTATGAGCATGACCTTTATGTTCACATTAAAAGGAATCAGCTGTGGAACACAGACTTACTCTATCTGGGTACTCAGAAGCATACAAAATAATTATTTCTCTAAATGAGCTCTGTGGAACTCAAAGAAGAGAAAAAATGGAAATCCCAAATTGGGGAATGCTGTACACTAAAGGCCTCTCTGGGAGACTCACAGTGTACACGGTATAGGAAAGACCCAGAAAAATACTACAAAAAATAAATTTATTTACAGGTTTTCCAAACTAATTTAGATCTGCATCTTCCTTTTTAGTCCATTCATTAAAACTTTCTATATTGATACTGAATTAGAGCTTATTTCAGAAATCTCTCGGTTAAGAGTGGGATTAAAAAAATAAGCCTAGTTTGAAATTCCCAGTGCCAAATTAGGTAGTAAATGCCTGGAATATGAATCTTATTCCCCTTTAACTTTGAAGGTCCCTGTAAAGAACGAGGAGGATCTTTCAGTTTCTTTTTTCCATCTGCTTCCATCCTTCTGCTATTCCAGAACTGTTAACCACCATGCTGTGATGGTTTGAAATAAACCAGCCTCTCTATGAAAAACTTTGATAGATTCAACATCTCTTTATTTTCCTCCCTGTAGTGATCATTGTGGCACAAAATGATTTTTGAGGTTATGGGATAAGAAAAAAGTTCTATGAAAGCAGGTCTTATTGATCCTATTGCAGGAGATCTTATCACCAAGGACGGAAGATGTAGTTACTGAACTGCTTTTTACCAGCCTATGGAAGAGTCGATGCATTAAGTTGAAAAGAATGGGCTTAGATCATAAATCTGTTCTTCAGGGAAATTACAGATTCAAGCTCTTTGACGATATTTATTCTTTCAAAGTTCTTAATTATGTTTATTCATTTCCCCTAGTTGATTTCAGGCACAAAGATAAGAAGAAAAACTTAATTCTTTATTGTGGCCATGCCTGGTCAATGATTAGTATGAAAATGCTTTCTAAGTTTTCCAAAATTGCTTTTAAAATAACCATATTTCACTGCTTTCACTGGCATGTTTCTGTTTGTCCGATACTAGTCTTACTCTTTTATTTTGTGAATATTGTAAAATAAAATCCCGAAGAAAAAAGGCTGAAAGGAAGTTTACCAAAATATTAACAATGATGGTTTTCTTAGAAAAGTGGAATGGTGGGTAATTTTAATTAGCATTAATTTTTTCTAATATCTTACCTGTTTTTCACATTTTCTACAATTTTATAATATCACGTAATGTTACTATGAAAATCAGAAAAATTACTGAAATTATGTGAAATTTAAAATTAGTGTCCTATTTCTCCCTGAACCCCAGATATGATTTAGAGCTTTTTGTTTTTTCTTTCATCACCATCTTTAAAAAGGGGGACGGGGCAAGGTAAATGTATAATTTTTCCAATAGTAATGCTTTGCTAAAATTAAATGATCACATAATGATGATTAAACATCTAGGTCTGCCTCCAAAAAAGAAGTGAGGAATGGCCTAATTACTGTAGTTTGCCAGTAAAAATCTATTCATTTATCATTTCACCGAACATTACAACCAGAGTTTTACAAAAAGAGCATTTTTCAATCTATAATTTCCCTCCCTTGTAAACTGAGGTTTCTGTTGAGCAGACATGAGGGATTTAGCTGACACTGCTGAGGAAAGCCATCCAGCCTTCACCACAGAGTGCGTGGGGAGACTAATACCTATTTATATGCCTCAGGTCTTAGGAGTTATTGTCCCCAAAAATCTGAGACTGGGCATTTATCTGTCCGCCCCCTGACCCTCCTTCCCAGCTTGTGTTTCTTGTGTAGATTTGTTTCTGATATAAATGTGCTTTCCTATTGGTTTTAACATAGGAGGACCAAAAGGACTTTACAGAAAAGATTTGGGTAGTCAACTGAGATTACTTTTTCCCTCCTGAGAGAAACTGGAAATAAGGTTATATGAAGAAGTAAGATTTTTCTTTGAAGATACAGAAAGAAATATTGTATGTATATTTAATATATCCCTGGGATCATTCCCTAAACTCCATATTCAGGTACTAAATTTAGCCAGTCTAGTTTGACATGATTTAGGTGATGTTCCTTAACTTCTATGTGTCCAACTGTTAATAAGGCTAATAAATCTTGACAAAATAAGTTTCCCAATAAAGTCAATATTAAATTATCCTGAAGTTAATATTATGGTTTATGGACTCTCTAGACCCCTAGTTTCTCTCTCTCTTTTTTTACCACCTTAATTAATGTTATTTCATGAGTTGCCATAAGAACATGAGACAACTGTGAAATCCATATCCCTTACCAAACCAACCCAAAGGGCAAGAGGGTTGTGTATGTTAGTAAAAAATAAAGGAAGACACAAAGAAGAAAGCATATTATTAATGAGTCCATAGTGACTAAATCTTTGGATTATCTAGTTGTCATGTTTCAATCTACTTTTCTAGCCTTTCTCCCCAATTTATCTCTCATGAATCCCTTACCTACATCCTGGACTCTGGCCACCTGCTTCCTGAGGCATGGTTTGATATAGGTGGTTTCGATACCATCTTCTTCTCCTGCTCCCCTCTTCTGGTTGAAAAATCATTGCTCTAGCCATTCTACATTTTTTTAATACTGCGAACATTGGGCTCCTTAGGAATTGTGTCTGACCTGGATGTTTCCTCATTTATAATGTTCTTCTTGCCACTTCCCTGGTCCACTTCCTACTAGACATCATTCATCTTTTAAGAATTAGCTCAAGCACCATCACCTTTTAAAGATTTCACCACTTTCTTCTAGGCTCCTGCTATAGCTTAAAGTGTCTTCTTTTCAGCACATGGGATACACATGGGATATGTTATAATTATTTACATGTCTCTCTCCTCCTTTAGGATGTGAGTGCCTCAGTATCAGACAGTGGCTTATTCATCTTTGTGTTCCATCACTGAGCGGAGGCTGGGAAGACATGGATTCATGATGAATGTTAGCTGAATGATTTCTTACTGAATGAATTGTGGATCTGAAAGCTGTATATAAAAATTCTAGCAGGTGTGGTTGGAGGGAAAATCATTTTAAAAGAATTATAGACATGAGCTGTATATTGTCAAAAGAGGACTGGTCCATATGGCACATCCTGGGCAATAGGGGAAGCTTACTGTGTAAAAGTAGAGAATAGCAAGAGGTGGAGTAGGTTTTCTGATAGCAAATATCAATTACTTTAAATATTTTGTCTCAGAGTCTTCCTTAAGTTGTCCTCTATCCCTTTCTTATGCGTTCGTCTACTAGATAAATGAATTTAATATAAAATGAGGTCACTGCTTCTAACCATAAGGTTTTATGTTTGCTTACTGCTATCTCACATAGAATGAGGAAATTCCAAGAAATGGAGTATTTTCCTGATCTTTTCCAATCTATATTTATATATCAAGCTCTTACAAGCAACCCAAATGACTTGATGGGAGACCCTCCTTGGTGGCCTTTGTGTACCTGGAATGCGTAAGGATCTTATGGTGAGAAAAATGGCTTTGATGCTGTTGAGTTAGAGCCACAGATGGTTCATTAAGTGGGACAAAAAATACTGCCTAAATTAGGGGAATTATGTACATTTAGTATGTCAGTGGAGAAATGTGTGTAGAGGGCAGGAGGTGAGGTGAGGTATGATTACAGTCACCTATTTCCTGGTTGCCGCTCAGGCATTCTGGACTTAAACTCTCCAAAAACCTGAGTCATCACACCAAGTCTCTTTAAACTTTTCCCCCTTTTCTCCCATGTACAGAATTGAGTGCTCTGCTGGGTGCCACACTCTACAATCCTAATTTCCTTCGTAATTGCACAAGTGGCTGAGCTCTTACAATACCATATTTCTGTTCATTTGCATTTACACAATGTACTTCACTGTGTGCTTCAAATGCGCCATTTGAATGTCGAGTCCTGTCTCCATCTTTAGGTTCTGATAATGGCTGGGCCCATGAATAGGGCAAGTCTGAGGAGAGCTGCTATAATCTCAATATGAGACTGTCTTCTTACAATCGGCCAACATTCAGCTGGCTTCTGAGGTGATGCTGAGCAGTAATTCAAATGGAAGAACACAGCAATAAGTAGAGGGAAAGAACACCCAAGGTGATCATTTAGAAATCATTTTCAGGTCAGAATAAAAGAACATGGGATTTGTTTTATTTTATTCCAAACACCATATAATCAAAAGGGTCTCAGACTCCCAGGGAGTTCACTACATGAGGTTGCTTTATAAAACTGTTGAACAAAGCCTGAAAGAATTCTTGCCTTGCATTCCCTTCCTAACCCACATACTTGTTTTCAAATAAAATGAAGGGGGTCTCTCCGGTCAAATAATATATTTTCACCAAATGCTACAACTTCAGTTTCTATGGAAGACCTGTTGATCAAATATAGGGTGCATTTGAAGTAGCAGAGCATATTCATAATGGGATTTATCATATTTACTACATTATGAATTTTGAACATGTTCTCCTTTTAGATTAAATAAGAAAAAGCTTCTGGGTTGTCCTGAATGACAGAAGCACTGGAACCAGAGTTGGAAGAGTCCTGGCAGAGACATTCTATACTGGCTTGTGTTAAATATAGTGGTATGGCAGGTTTTTTCAACTTCCACACTTTTCACATTTTGGCCAGATACTTTGTTGTGGGCAGCTATGCAGTGAATTGTAGGATGTTTAGCAGCATCCTTGGCCTCTACCCACTAGATGCCAGTAGCATCCTTCCCCAGTTATGACAACCAAGAAAGTCTCTAGATACTGCCAATTGTGCCTGGGGGGAAAGTTGCCTTGGTTGAGAATCACCATCTATAAGAACAATCTTGGTGGCTGTGACCAGTCTCTTTGGGCAATATTATTATTTAAGAAGAATAAAACTAATATGAATCTATTTATCTAATAGATAAAAAATATGTTGATAAAATTTTATCTAAGAGATAAAATGTTATGTTGTGGAGAGTAAACATTTATTAAATATTCCCAGCCAAAGTGGCCTGGGCTTTCAGAGTTAATGTAGTGATTTTCTCACCAGGCTGTGCCCAGTGTATGGTCTCAGACTCCCTCAGCTGTCTCAGTGTGGGCCTGATAGAAGCATGGACTACTTACCCCATAGGTTTTCCAACAAAGAACTATTGGTTCCATATATAAAATCCTTCTAATTTGAATAAATTATTATCACTACTTTGGACTATTTAGCTTATCAATAGGGTATAAACAGTGGTGCTGCTCTGTAATATTTCAAATTAGGATCCAAATCTCATACTCTTTTTTTGATGATTCACAAGTTGGATTTATAAATTTATACTCACCTGAAGGTATAAACCCAGGATTTAATTTATGGAACCTGCCAGCAAATCTTACCGACCTGCTATTGATTTATAAGTCTTTCTTCTTTCTAACGATAGTTATAACCAAACTGTTTTTGGTGTTTTGTAGGTTCAAAATTAATTTCCATATCCTTAAATGGATTTACAAATCCTAATATAGATTTGTAAGTCCTGAAGCAGATTTTCAAATCATGCTAATAAATCCTAAATAAAAGTACTTGATTTACAAACTTGGATTTTGCACCTGATTCCAGGAAGTGACTATAAATCAGGAGTTGAGTGCACCCCTGGCGGAATGAGCCCGCATTCTCTCTGGGAAGACCTGTGCTCTGCATTGAATCACACAGGCCTGATTTACAAGCAGTAGCCCGGAACTGGCAGAGGCTCCTCTGATTCTGACATGCCAGTGCTGTTGGGGGAAAAGGGCCACATCCCACAGGCTGGCTAAAATGGCCACTAATCAGAATGAAGACAGCAAACCATTCATCTTTGTCAGAAGTGGGAGGTGGCTTCAGATAGTCGAGATTCCCAGTTCTACCTGAGTGAAAAAGCAGAGATACACACAAGGCATTCGGCATGGGTCTAGTCAACATTAGCACTGACATGCTATGCTTCACAGCCCAGAACCACAGATAAGGTGAAGAATGTGTGTTCTTCCTCTGATGGGGCCAAGGACAGGCATCTGTACTTTGTCCCACTGTCATCATCATGCTTCTGAAGGTGTCTGGCCTATGAAGGCTATACACCAAAGTGGGGAAGTGGTTATTCTGGGGAATGGGATGAGAGTGGGTGGAAGGAGAAGGGGGAAATTTCATTTCTAGTTTATTCACTTCTGGGCCAGTTGAATTTCACGGTAAGCATATATTCATTTCATAATTGAAAAAAATAGAGACTTTATCAAGAATACAAGGGAAATAAGAGGTTTTGTTTTTATGTGTGCTTTTGTAATTACCTAAAGTAAACTACCGTCATACAGGGCTCCTTCATTAGCTAGCATTCTCCTCCACTCTTCATAGGTGCCCCCTCACATTTATAAAGGGGATTAGAATCTTTTCATAGAATGCTTCCTATTTTACTTATCGAGTTCCCTGTAAACCAGGCAAAGCAAAAGTCATGTTCCAGATGGAAAATGAAGATCCCAGAAATAAATGGCTTGCTTTTTCCAAAAGAATACTGAAGTGGTAGAGACAAAGTTGGACAAACTTTGGATTTCTGGTTCCAAGACCAGTGCTCTTTCCATGACACCATGTGTCGTGGCACACAGAGACCTTCTCACTGTAGAGATTGAAGAGTATTCTGTCTCCTGTGGTCTGGTGATCCTAGCTGCTATTTACCACTGTGCTGTGTCACAATCTGTGATTCCACTGAAGCATTGTCAGTGACGGTCTTTGAAAACTGTGACCTACTACTCTCTTCTTTCTCTCTCATACCATTCCAGTGAGCCAAGATGTGTCCTTCAGCAATTCTGCCTATTTCTCCCAAAAGCCAGCTGAAATACTAGTTTAGTTTCCCTTTTGTTTTGCTTTTATAAAGTTTTCCTGACCATTATATCTCAGAGTGCTCTTTCAGATGATCTTAGCAATAATTGCTTTTTCATCTGACAGATTATTATGTACCTACTCACCTGATGTCTTTCATTTTGGTAAGAAAAGTCTCTGGATTTAAAATCAGGAACTCTGTGTTTGTGTTGTGGCTGCATTACTTACTGGAAATGAAGCTTGATGAGTCTCAATTTGTCCAGATAAGAATATATTTTAAGTTTCCTATCTATTGAACACAGTCACTCTAATGCCCAAACGAGATAAGAGAAAATGTTTTGCAAACCTTAAATGCTATATAAGTTATGTAAGCTATGTAAATTACTAATGGAGGCCCACAGCTGAGGATCTAAAAATTTTAAAAGTGGACAGGGGCAATAATGCTTAAAAATAACTTTGATGGTGATTTGGGCACAGTAAATTGCAACTCAATTACATAGCATATGAATATGATTTATGTATATCTGAAGAGTGTAATATAAAATATTAATAATGTCTTATTTTATATGTAAATTTTGAGATAAAGGAAGTCCTTCAAATTTAAAAAAGTTGCCAAAGTTATACAGTTTCAAAGCTGAGTAAATTATAAACTGTGTCTATGATACTGTTACTTGGCAGTGCCACTTTAGCTGGTAAAGAGAAATAGCATTCACCATTTATCAGAATAATGTGAACCATGCCTTTATTCCATGTGTTGAAACGTGCTAGTTTAAATTTACTTTATTATAATAAAACAATATAAAGAGCCATTAGAAACATTATTTAAACTTTCATCAAGCAGCAGTATTAGCATTTGGCCTCTTTCCTTTTACCTTCCAAAGTGGTAACCTTGCAATATAATGTAGGTGTGATAAAATATCATTTTATTGTGCTATTATTTAGCGAAAAGAACTCTGGGAAATATTAGAAATAATCCTGAGTAAACTAAGAAGAAACAGTAAACTAGGCTTCCTTTCAAATTCTTTAAAGTTGTTATATATAAAGTCAAGCATAATTGGAAAAAGTTTGTAAGATTGTGGGGACATAGCGGTATGATAAACATCACTTTGATGTACCTGCCTCTGACTACAATGAATATAACGGAATTCACTCTGAGAATAAAAAGACTCTATTTAAATTTATTCATATGAGAATTAAAAAATGAGCAGAAGACATGAATGGACATTTTCCCAAAGAAGAAATACAGATGGCCAACAGACATATGAAAAGATGCTCAACATTGTACTCATCATCAGGGAAATGCAAATCAAAACTACAATGAGGTATCACCTCACACCTGTCAGAACGGCTGAAATAAAAACTCAAGACGTAAGTGTTGACAAGAATGTGGAGGAAAGGAACCCTCTTGCACTGTTGATGGAAATGCAAACTGGTGTAGCCACTATGGAACACAGTATGGAGGTTCCTCAAAATATTGAAAATAAGACTACCCCATGATCCAGTAATTGCACTACTAGGTATTTACCCAAAGAATACAAAAACACTAATTCAAAGGGATACATGCACCCCTATGTTTATTGCAGCATTGTTTACAGTAGCCAGATTATGGAAGCAACCCAAGTGTCCATCAATAGATAATTCAAGTTAGTTTATATACGTATAAATTTAAACTAGCACATCTATATCGATACACACACACACACACACACATATATATATATGCCATTATATATACGTATATATATTGTGTATGTATATGTGTATATGTGCACATACACACACACACACACACACACGTATAAATAGATAATGGACTATTTTTCAGCCATAAAAAGAATGAAATCTTGCCATTTGCAACAACATGGATGGAGCTAGAGAGTATAATTCTGAGCAAAATAGGCCACTCAGAGAAA
This sequence comes from Potos flavus, assembly GCA_028534135.1. Taxonomy (NCBI): domain Eukaryota; kingdom Metazoa; phylum Chordata; class Mammalia; order Carnivora; family Procyonidae; genus Potos; species Potos flavus. The sequence goes on along the minus strand of CM052886.1, from coordinate 61,498,843 downwards.
GACAAATAGTATATGATATCACTGATATGTGAACTTTAAGAAACAAAACAAATGAACAAAGGAAAAAAGGAGAGACAAGCCAAAAAACAGACTTAACTATAGAGAACAAACTGGTGGTTACTAGAGGAGAGGTTTGTGGGGGGATGGGTAAATAGGTGAAGGGGATTAAGAATACACTTAATGATGAAGGCTGAGTAATGTATTGAGTTGTTGAATCACTATATTGTATACTTGAAGCTAATGTAACACTGTATGTTAACTACACTGGAATTAAAATTAAAAAACCAAGATAAAGAAGGATAAAAAAAATTGATTCATATGAGGAAATTAAAGTTTGCAAGTGTTGAAATATCCCTTTAGGAAAACCTCTCTTACTTAAACTCTGATTTTCCTGCAGTCAATGTGGTAAAGATATGGCCCCTCAAGATTGACTGGGCACTGGAATATAGTATCAGGGAGATTGTAACCTTTAAAATGATGTCTTTTATTTCCAAGATCTTCCTCTTTCTACATCTAGATTATCAATTTCTTGAAAGCAGAATGCGGTCTATTTCATATTCTTTGGACTTCCTCAATAACTAGTAAACAGGTACTCTAGATATTTTGGAATAATTGATTGAAAATATACACCTCTATTGCAAGGACTCTATTTTAGAGTCTAATAAGAATTTCACCCCATGGATGGTTTTAAAAGATTATTTCAACAAATGGGGTGCTTTGTTCACAATACGTCACTGATTGTACTGGGGCTTAGAGTTAAGATGTGATTTGAGAAGGCCTGCTGATTACTAAATGATTGTTCAAATCTTTGCTTGTTGTCAGAAGCCCTTTACTGAACACCACAGCATGTTAAAGAGATGCTCTTCAGTCTAAACAAATAAATCAGATAATCCTACCTTATATAAGAATGTATGGAGTTAATGAAAACCTTAACAGGGAAAATGTGCTATAACTGAGGATTGCTGGAGAGGAGGTGGGTGGGGGATGGGGTAATTGGGTGATGAGCATTAAGGAGGACACTTGATGTAACGAGCACTGGATGTTATATGCAATTGATGAATCACTAAATTCTACCCCAAATTTAATAATACACTATCAGTTAACTAACTTGAATTTAAATAAAACAAAAAATGTATGTACATCACTTAGTCTAATGACTAGAATAAAGCTATAGACCTGGGGGTCTGCCACATAACAACACCCCCTATCTCCACCTGCCCTCCATGATGCTTGTTTAGGAGCACTGAGTTGACAAACACATACCATGTGTTATTCAAGGTAGGTATAAAGTTTCTAACAATATTGGGGATTTACAGTAGCCAACAGAACTAATTAAAAGGATATGCTTCTTTTTTATGAGAATAAAGTCCAAAGGGTTCTGAACTTGGATGAAAGAAACTTAAAACTGTAATTTCACTAACCTTTAACTAAAATTTCACATTTCCATCTGTTATAAATGTAGGCAACAAACCACTATAGTAATGAGTAGTATTTGTGACCTCGACACAAGATATTTGCATATATTAGTGTTGATATAGATATCTTGAAATACCACATATGCTCATTTTTACTTTGAAATGATGGTAAGTATTAGATAAATCCATTAGATCTTGTTATTAAATGCATTAGCAAAGAACACATAGATCATTATATTATAAATTAAAAAAATAATATCTTTGTGATGAAACTAGTTCCCTTCATAATCTCATTTATTTAATATTAGGCATTTAAGAACATTTCTGGGAAGGAATGCAGAAGACTCATAAGACTCTCCAAAGGGCTATGGTCCAGGAAAGATTAAGAAACCCTGGTCTAGTAGCAATCAAAACCATAGTAGGACTGTCTTTACTTGGGAATTAACAGGTCATAAGTTTCAAAGACAAGTAACCTAACTCACAGTTGACAAAGAAAAGATCCCTTTACTGACCAAGTCTATTATGATTCTAAGTTGGAGACTGCAGAGGTAACATTTTGTTACTACTATGTGTCAGAGATGTCTACATGAGAAAAGAGGTCATAATCATACTGTTCTTTGTCTTTTTTTCCCCCATACATCAATTAAAAAGTACTTTTAACTATCTGTTTGGACTTTCTCAGCAATAAGTAAATGTTCTTTTAAAAAGCCACATAAAACAGAACCCCGACTTTAATTCTTTGTGCCTTATATACAGGCATGAGATTTGCCACGTAGCGATATATATACAGTGATTATGCTTTACAAAAGAGTGATGGCAGTGACAATAACTCCCAAAGCTGCTTTTGTTCATTGAAATGAGTGATATTTGTTCCATTAAAAAATATTTCCTAATTATATATGGCTATTTCCTTGCCAAGCGCTGACCAGAAGCTGACAGAAGGTTTCAGGTTGAAAGGGATTTGGACTTGAAACTGAATTTCTAATCTGACCAGTTCCCCAAATGGGGCTCCTGTTCTTGGCAAAATGCTCTCTGCATATTTCCAGAAAGTCATCAATTATTCAGAGGGACCTTTCAAATGCCAACAGCTTAAATAAGAATATGTGCCATGACAGAAGGAAGCAAGAATGGAGAGTCACAGGCTGAGCTGACCCTGCTAAAAGAAAACTTTCCAAACCAGGGCTTTAGTCTCAGGAAGGCTTTTGACCTAGTGACTCCTTAGATCGCTGGGTCACAAGGGGTTCTCAGCACTGTGGAGCTTTTAACCCCTTTGCCCTGAGGTGGGTAGTCTACAATTTATTGATTCTTCTTATGCCTCACATTGTATTCCCTGAGAAGCACTAAGGCACATTACTTGATTCTTTATTGAAATTGCTTTCTTTCAATTGCATACCTCATGCTCCGATATTGATACAATTCTTTCAAATTCAAAGTTTCAGGAAAAAGTTGGACCTAAAGAGTTGATTCCCCTTCTCTCTATTTCATTTTAATAGATATTTAATATCTACCATGTGCTTGGCATCATGTTAGCTGTTATGGCAGACACAATGTTTGCTCTAAGGAAATTCAGTCTAGAATAATGGATTGGACAAGGACACAAGGACTGTAGGTGTTTGAGGGAAGAGGTTCATGCCTTAAGAGAAGTAGAGTAAATCTCTCATTATTAGAAAGCTTGACGAATCCTTAGATTCCCAAATATCACTACAGTCAACAATCTCTTTGGCTTTTTCATTTGTAAAATGAGAAATTGTAAAATGTAAATCATTACTACACATGGATTAAATGAGATTATGTATCAAAAGAGGACAATACCTTGTAGACATTTGAGGCTTGTCTAATTTATTAGTAGAACAACTCACTCCTGTTTGATGGCCTTATTGCATGTACAACTCATATGATAAATCACACCAAATCAGGTTTTTTGGTTACTTCTGATTGAGCCTTGAGTATTAAATTGATGGCATAAGTATGCTATTATGGTAATTAGGGAAAAGTTAACATAAAGATGTCTTTAAGGAAGAAGTGGATTTTGCCATGGACCTTGAAGAACCATTAAGTGTCTAAAGCACAGAGAGGAAGGAGATGGTTGGGAAAGGTTTCTGGCAGAGAGAATAGCATAAGGGAAAACAAAGAGTTGGGTGACTATGACACATGTGGAGGAAACAGTGAGGCCTAGTTTGTGCTTGCATTACATATCCATGAAGAGATAGACATAGGAGAAAAGATTAGGCCATATTGTGGAAGTTCTTCATTTAGTTAACCTTCAGGGGAAAAAAAAATGGGATGTGATTTAACTGGGTCAGAGCTGTGCTTTGGAAAATTAGTTTCATACAGCATGTAGAATGAATTGGAGGGGGCAAGTAACATTCACGGGAAGGGAGAGACTGCAATATTCCAGCTAGGGAATAGTTTTGCAGTTCAGCAGCTAGCTCATGGCCTAGCTCAGTAGAGCCAATGAAGTTATGATAATATTTACTTGGACTGTGGCAGGGGAAGGGGAGGCATTCAAGAAGCTTTGCAGAAGTGCACTTTACCAACTTAGCACCAGCCTTATAGGAAACAGGGGAGATATCAAGATGTTTTAGAGGTTTGAGGCCTAGGTGACTGAGAGGAAGAGACAGAAATAACAGGCATAAAGAATTTGGGAGAAGCTGGCTTGTAGGATCAGGAAAATGGCATAATTCAGGAGATCAGTTTGGGGTATGTTGAATTTAAGTTCTAAGTGAGTAGAGGTGACTAGCTGCAGTTAGCAATTTGGATATGGAGCTAGAAGAGAAATAAGGATTCAAGTATACACTTAGGCATCATTTCAGGAGTAATTCTGAAGCTATCAAAAGTAATAAGATTCCTGAAAAGATAAAAGACGAAAACTGAGGTTTGAACATTAGCACATGTCCACTGTTGGTGTAACGGTGTGGATGAAGGCACTGTGGGAGCAGGGGTTGGACGAGCCTACAGGGGTCAGCCAGGTAACTTAAAGAGGGAGGGGAGCCTCAGGTCAGAGCATACTTGCCATCTGAGTGTGAGGTGGGGACTGAGGTACCAAAGGAGGTAGGCCTTTTTTAATGGTGCCACTGGCGAGTTTTGATGAGTAGGCCCAGTATTGCCAGATCCTCTGACTTTTCAAAAGAAGTCATATTTCTAGATTATAATGGGAATCATAGGATTATAACACATTAAATTAGACTTTTAAAAACAGTGTGCAGGAGAAATAGAACATATTTGTTGTCCTGGACTACACCAAGTTAGGACTGGAGCCAAGTTCTCATCATTCACAAGGATTCACTAATCCTATGACACCATGGAAAGTGAGAATTTCAAGTTGTGTGGGTTACATCCCTCTGGGAAGCTAAGGAGGACGAGAAGTGAGAGTAGTACCTTGAGTCTGATGAGAAGGAGGCAGTTGGTGACTATCTAAAGAGCAATTTCAGCAGCAAGGTAAAGTTAGAGGTCAAATGAAGAGAGACATAGCCATAGAGGGGAGAATTCTGAGAAGTTCTGCTAGGTCGATAATCTTACATTGCTATTGCTGGGATGGCAGATGGGAAGTCTTTAGTAGCTAGGACCACTGATTAAGAACATTTCATGAGGAAAATAAAAAAGACTTTCCAAATTACTACATTATTATGAGTGAATTAGGAGAGCAATTTGATCACTTGGAAAGTGCTCCTCTTTCAATAAATGTAAAATATGGATTCTTGCTGAGATTTCTAAGCTGCTTCATCTAAATTATATGCTAAAGTAGAGAAACAGATGTTAAATATGATTAAAACCAATTACAAGTTCCACAGTACAATACTGTGTTTTACTTACATTAGTCTCCCTGCTAGCTTAGGTGCCATCCGTTTTGCCTTTATTTCCTGTTCATAACTCCAGGGTAAGCAACATGGGGGATTTAAGCAATTCAGACTGGAGCCTGACAGGAATATATGGATTCAAATAGAATTGCCTCAGCAAATCTAAACATCTAACATAAGGCTTACTGGAGAGGGAGGTGGAGGGGGTGTCCTGATTTTGCATATAAAGCAGATATTGAATTGCTGGCCTGACATCAGTGCTTGTATCAAGCCTGAATTTTGACTCTATAATAGGGTGAAATTTTCTGGATTTTTGTTTTGTTTTGTTTTTAATCTTTTCAATGGGTTATTGCTGTCTTAAACATATGACTGAAACCTACTTTTTGTCATTCAGGGACTGAGAACAGAGACTCATTCAAATGCCTCAAGGAAAAGGGGTCCCCTAAAAAAAAAGGGGTCCTCTTATCGAATTTTTGGTGGCTTGGGATGAGAAGTGATCAAGAATGGCAATTCCAGGGACTTGCTTCTCCCCTTGCCTTCTGGTTTCCTTCCTGGGACCCCGGTGTCTCTGCTGGGTCAATGCACATGCTCCTCTTTCTCTCCCTCTCTGGATGATTGTCGTGCTGACCCACAGAACAACCTCCTGAGAACTTTATCTTTCACAGGACCTTGCAGCTCTTCTTTCTCTCTCTCTTTTTTTAAAGATTTTATTTATTTATTTGAGAGAAAGAGAGAGAGAACACAAGCAGGGGGAAGGGTAGAGAGAGAGGGAGAAGCAGGCTCCCCGAGGAGCAGGCAGCCTGCTCCCAAGACGGATCCCAGGACCCCAGGATCATGACCTGAGCCAAGGGCAGACACTTAACCAACTGAGCCAGCCAGGTGCCCCCCTTTTGGCTATTCTGATAATCTCTTACTGCATGTACTTCATTTCTCACCACCAACTGTATCAGTCTCCTGAGATTCTCTCCTTAAATTTCCTGAAAGGGAAAATCTCACAGTTTCTGATAATCTTTCTTGGGCAACTGCTGGCCAGCTTTAGGATTGGCTGGCCTTGTGTCAGGTGACCATCCCTAGCCAATCACCTTCAGTGAGGGTTTGGGACGCTATCTGATAAAGCCTATTTGTACCTTGTACAAGGACTTTAAACCTGGAAGATTTACTTGAATGGGGCTGTAGACAATACACCTCCACTGAATTTATTTTAAATAAATTTCGCTATTCTCTAAGATAGGGGAGGCACTCAGTAAATATCTGTTAAATAAATGAGGAATGAATGGAATAGTTTATGTTATGATTAGCTGTGTGTGTGTTTATGTGAGAAAAATGTTCTCACATTTGAGACTAAAATAAGTTCACTTATATATTTTTTAATTATTGCATTTGGAAAACTAAATGAGCACTAAAAAACACTTGTGCTGGAGCAGCATCTGATTAAAAAATAGCTATATTTCTTTTTAGGGCTTTAATGGTAAAATATATCCTAAATTCTTCTTAAGCTCCAATCAGTCAGGGGTTGTGTGCTCAATAGCCTGCTCCCATATTCTTTCTTCTCTTTGTGTAAAATAGGGCCAATAGAGAAATCCAAGTTGATTTAAACATATATCTTTCTTGCAAAATGAGTCAATTAATAGTTTAAAATTCCTGATTTCCTGGGACTCAAGTCTTATAAGAAACTGATTACCATAACTCATTTTCAGAGTCAATTCTCTCAATTCTAATTAGAAGTTTCTAAGGAATCTTGAGTACTTGTAATTCATACATAACATGAGCTATGCTTGAGTTATTCATTGGCTTGTTGTTGGGTAGTTTTTTTCTTTTTCTAATGACCTCTCCTCAATTTTTGAATAGATGGAGACCTCAGCTTTCTATTTTCTTACCTTCCTCCACCTTCTTTACATTCCACATTGTCATCCATTCCAAAGTAATTGATGTAGTTTCAGTGATAGTGTCTTGGTTTCTTATATTTCTCTAAAGTCTTAAATTATATAGCAGATTACATTATATGTTGCTGTTGTGTACATTTATTTGGAATGAAATGCATCCTGGGATAACGCAAAAATATTGTCATCATTTTCCTTGATACCATTGGCTCCTTTTCCATTCAGTGGTAGTTTGCAGATATTGAGAACCCATGATGCAAAAGGGAAATGCCAGTGTATAACCTGAAGCTGTACTTGATGGGATTCAGTGATTCCTATTTCACAAAAATTGGGTCCAACAGTGATACATGCACTGCAACTTGATGCTGACCCTTTCATGTCAAAGCAGAAGGTAATATTCAGGATAAAAACACAGATAGAGGCAAAGCTGCAGGGAGTCAGGAGAGGGCAGCAGAACTGGGAGAATGGCAGGCCTTGGCTATGAAATCAGGCTATTACTGATTTCTGAAGCTTGACTTTTGAATGGAATGTTTAATTAATCAATGACAAATTGGTAAAAAATTAGAAGTATCAAAATGAGGGTTGTGTGAAGGCCTGGGGACAAACTGGCCAGCCAGCCAAGACCATGTTAATGAGAATAGGAGATGTGGCTGAGTTAGCACTGATGGTCATTGAAGATAGGGGCTGAAATCAGGGGTAAGGCTGACCACCCAAGAGTGAGGGTATAGTGAACAAGTCAGCTGAATATCTCATGACAAATTATCAGTCTCCATGGCATTTACTCCATCCCTTTAGAAACTGGGACCCAGTTCTGCCTCAGTAGGTGCTATAAATTATCTACACTTGAGATAAGCCATTCTCAATTGGGAGTGATATGGCTCTTCAGGGGGCATTTGACAATGTTTGAAGATCTATTTACTTGTCACAACTGGCTGGTGTTACAAGCATCTAGAGGGTACAGTCCAGGGATACTGTTAAATATTGTATAATACATAGGATAGCTCCACTTGCAACAAAGGATGATCTGATCCAACATGTCAATAGTCTCAAGTTTGAGAAAGTTAATGGAAGACATTCTTAAGGACCCATTTCTTACATATTGGCCTCATATTACATGTTGACTATAATGATTGCTATCTCTTCCTAACCTTCCCCACTGCCACAATTACACCACCTCCTTCTTTTTCTTCCCAAGCCCCCATTCATACTTGGGCAGATTTTTGAAAATTGCATCTGAAAGGAATTATTCTGAAGTTTCTGAGTATTTTGAAAATGTTCTTATTAATAATTCAATTCAATTCAGTTCAACAAACATTTGTTGAGTTTCTACTCATAAGTATTTTGCTGTATTTCCTATATAAGGGAATACAGAGGTTAATAAGTCTGAGTCCCTGTCCTATATGAGATCATAATTTAGTGTGGGAGCCAGCATATATAAATAATAAAGACAGACTAAGGTAGAGCCCATAACTGAAGGCTAATTTAGATGCCAGCTTGGATCTTCTTGGCTTTAGAGATATAGGTAACATTGTTTCATATCTCCAAGTCTGTTACTTGAGTATATGCAAACCTTCTAAAATTTTTTGCAAATTCACAGGGCTTATACTGTTAGAGTCTGACTCCTGTATTAATGCCTCTTTTCTCTACCCACTTCCTCCAGGACACAAAGGTTTTTTCCTATGTTGGTTTTCAAGTGTAAAACCATCTACTCCAAGATTTCCTTGCATTTTTGCAGAATGTACCATTAATTCCAGGTTATTCATGGAGGGATCTCATTGAACAGTCTACTCATTCAGAGTCCCCCACCCTCCATCCCTTTCCTTTGGACTCTCACCTCCCAACTCTTTTGCAGAACAACACATTTCTTCCATTGTCAGATGCCCAACAGTTCTCCCTGGATCCAGCCCATTTGTGTTCTCCTTTTATCCTTGACATTTTTCAGGATATACTTTTTTCCATAGAAATACAATTCCCTTCCTAAGAGAATTTTTGGTGCCAGAAATAACATTTCCTTCACATCTTTACAAAAATATAATCACATTACTTAAGTATAAGAAATAAACTGCATGATGGGATCAGGAACGGCTGTGTAGGGGTTGTGATCCTGAAGATAGGAACAGGAATTAGCAGACAGAAGGGAGGAGGCTGCACATATTCCAGGCACAGCAGACGGTATCAACAAGGCAAAGAGTCTAGAAGTGCTCTGTGTTTGTGAAATTGGTATGACAACAGTACAAGGAGTGTTTATGCAGAGAAATTTAGGCTTTGCTCTGTATTCAGTGGGAAATCATTAAAGCATCCTAAGTATATATGTGTGTTGGGGAGGATGGGGGTGCCATGATCAGATCCACATTTTAGAGAGATCACTACAGATACAGTGTGGCAGATAGATCAGAGCAAGGAGCAATGGTGGGTAGGTGACCAGTCAGGGGACAGTCACAGTTGTCCAAACAAGAAATTATATGGTGCCATACACTGAAAGTATCCCCTCCCTCCCCAATTCATATGTTATAGGAGCCTTATTAGACTAAAACACACGGGAATGGGAAAGGGTAGTGGAGAATATGTTATTTAATTTTTTGGGCAATGTTTTGTAATTTCATGTGCATGTCTCTTCTCTTTTATGATATGGAAGGGAGGAGAATATAATTTAGTGTCATAAGATCTAAGTTTAAGGGAGGGGGTGGGGGATGGGTGAGCCCGGTGGTGGGTATTGAGGAGGGCACGTATTGCATGGAGCACTGAGTGTGGTGCATAAACAATGAATCTTGGAACACTGAAAAAATAAAATAAAATTTAAATTAAAAAAAAGATCTAAGTTTGAGTCCCAGATGTGTGAATTTTTCAATCATTATGCCCACAGGGCTGCTACTTTTGAAGTTTCTCAAGTGGCCATTTGGGCTGTTTATCTCATCATTAACCAAAGAGAGGCCTCTTCTTAATGGGTCAAGAAAACAGTCGTCAACCTTTTCTTTTCTTTTTTTTTTTTAACCTTTTCTGAAATAGATTCTTGAGTGGGTTTCCCCCTCCTACTTTTTACTTCTGTTCTATAAGGTTATCTTTGTTTTCTTGAGATAGCTGTGGTTCACTCACTTTGGTTTTCCTTTGAAGAGTTGGTTTGGCAAGGCAAAAAAAACCTAGGTGTTTCAGCCCCCCAGTGCCCCCCTTTTCCCCTCAAAAAGTTTCTGCATGGTCCTGACTTTTGTAACCTGAATATGCAATACTTACTTGCTTGACCATGGAAAGGATCATTTTTTTGTAGGTCTCTGGAATATTTTCCTTGAAGATATTGCTAGTAGTTTTAAGCTCTAAATATCTTTACCTTGCCCTCACTCCTCTGCATGGTAACAATACAAACTTCATTCCTGCATGCTTGTCTTTTAATATTCCTTCAGCAGTTGCCGTTGGCTCCTGGAGTTCCTTTAGTTTCTCCAAAGAGCTTCTAGAACATCCTTCCAGTCACTGCCACTTCTCCCAGGAACATCGTCTCTGTCACTCTTGTTTGGAGTGAGTCTTTATTTTTACTTCCTGGGAAGAGAAACTCCAGTGGATGCACAGGATTCGTCAGTTCAAATCTTGATTGGATCAGAACATCCTTAAAGAGACAAACATGTAAGAAATAAAACATTGCTTGGAATCAGCAATCATTTGCTAGGTGAGAAAATGATAGTCTTTCTATAAACCTTAAAGTCCTTGTCTTTCAAGCTAATATAACACACTGCAGGGTTA
>CM052886.1:61461694-61487522 GCA_028534135.1 Potos flavus | reverse complement strand
GGGAAGAGAAACTCCAGTGGATGCACAGGATTCGTCAGTTCAAATCTTGATTGGATCAGAACATCCTTAAAGAGACAAACATGTAAGAAATAAAACATTGCTTGGAATCAGCAATCATTTGCTAGGTGAGAAAATGATAGTCTTTCTATAAACCTTAAAGTCCTTGTCTTTCAAGCTAATATAACACACTGCAGGGTTATTGTGAGAGTTAGATTAGATGATGCATATGAAAGCACTGTTTGAACTTTGCAATAGGATATACATTTTGGTGTCATAATTATTCTACATCACTTACTGCATGTTGTATAGCATTTCGTAAATAGTGGATAGGCAGAAAAGCCCAGTAAATGGTTTAATGTAAATAGCAATCTAATAGCTCTTGTTAGGAAGTGAACGGGAATAAGAAAGGAGGAGGTGCAAGAGTGGAGGTGCCAACTTGTTGATGTAATTTTTTTGTACTTAACAATAGATAAGAAAGGCCTCCTTAGTCTTTTGGTCATGAGCCTAAAAGTTGATTCATGCCACTAATCTGAGTCTCTATTTCAGTCTGGTGTGTAATAAAAAGCACTGTTATGACACCCATAAGGCCACCTCTTGTAGAATTTTTGGCTTTAAAGTGTTGAATTCTCACCAAACATTACAAGACACTACTACTTAGAGATATTAATTATAAGGGCTCAAGAGATAAGCATCTCAGCTTTTGGAAGATTAAGTTTATCCTGAAGTTTGCCCACCTCAATTAAACCTGCCTCTCCAGTCCTTCATTTAGGACAGTTAACTCAGAGATAAGGATGCCTCATCTGCAATGATATCTTCTATAATTAGGAAAGTGCCAGCATTAACATTTAGAAACAAAGAAACTATTCTGTGTATTTTGGATGATTCACAATCATTTAGACAAGTAGCTTCCTCTGTAGTCCAAACCTTTTCCTAAAAATGTTCCAATGTTTGTTGCAGTATCTCATGCCATTTAAGTTGATTTCTTTTTTTCCCTCTGACATTTTTTTACCTTTGTTTTAGCTATTTCTAAATTGTACACTTGGAAAGTAGGCTTGAAGGTGACTGTTAGAGAAATCACCATAACATGAAACTGCAATCTGTCATATGACTGGCATCATGTTTTTTGTAAATGGGGAGGTTTGCTGAAATCAGGTGGTCAAGTAATCAGAAGAAAAGATGAAAGAAAAGCCGCAGGGAAGTATGCTAGAAATTGGAAATGTGTGGGTACATACTTGTATTTGCCATCTGTTAACTGGATTTATAATTTGGGAGGAGTCAAGGAAGAGATGAATAGAAAAAAAACAACAACACATATTAGTTGCCACAAGAGAATTTAAAAAGAAGCTTAAAAAAATCTTTGGTAGACAGAGGTTAAACTAATTAAATGAGCCAGTGAACTTTTGTTGAAATTTTCTGTCTCTGGATGATTTCTCCAAATGTTTGGAAGCTTTCTTATTTAAAGGCTTAGGGATAGCACGTTCTTAATTGTTTTATTGACTTCTACCAAGGTGACTTATAAAAGCATCATACCTTTGGCTTCCAATCACTCCTCCTGAAAAACTGTTCTAATTTTGCCAAATGAGTTGGGAAGGTGAGCATGTATAAAACTTCTTCCAGGTTTGTCTTGGTTCAACTTATGTTCCTTCTTGTTATGAATGTCTAGCGATAAAAATACTATCCCATTGCCATCTGTTAAGTACATTCTAAATAGTTTGAGAATATATTAGAACAATACCTTGCATGTTGAATTTATCTTCCAGAGATGGGGTGGCCTCATCAGTCTCCAGTGTCATGGCACAGTCAGGACACCTGTGAAGGACGAAGCCACCCTCATCATGTGCAGATGAATTCAATTTTCTCTCTATTGTAATGTCATGTTTGAATCACTCACTTCTTATTTTTATTTTTAAAAGTTGCCTACTGCTGCAAACCACTTTCTTTATGACCACTAATAGGAAACATTTCTCAGAATTATCAACTTCTGACTCTATTTGCCTTTCCAAGGTTGGTGAATACCTCAAACACCTAAGTAGAGTACTTAGATTAGAAATATTTTTGGTCTACGAATGTCAGGTAACTATATGATGACATCCAAAGTTCAACTGGCAAATTCATCATCACAGAAATTGTCTATTTGATTTGACTTTTGCTTTTCTTGATCCTACGTGCTAAAGCATCATGTGGGCAGTATCCTATATGCTGCACCTTAATGAGGAATAGGTCACAACACAGCCTGAATTTGAATCCAATTAGAGTAGCAAAAGATTCTGTAGAATAAATCTCCCGTCTTCGCTGGTTTCCTCTTTAGAGAAACAAGGCAATATTTCCACATTACATTTACTTAATGGATGAGACTCAGTCTATTAGATGAGATATAAAATAAATTAAATTCTGTGGCAGGTGAACACCCTGAGGGCACTGCGGTTTGTAACACTATGTTAATATTCTCCAAGACCACTGCATGAGCTTAGCAGAGCTATCTTCAAAATTAGCTTTACAGGCCACCTGCAGACTTCTCTTTTGCTTTCCTAATCAAAACTGCAATCCTAGGTAATTTAACAAAATATTAAGTAAATAATTGCTTCAGAATATTTTAGGTTTAGGGACATAAATCGTATTCTTTTTATATGCCTACTGATGCTAAGAAGCAGGGAGGCTCCAACCTTGCAATTTCAGTTTTGGGTGAGCTCTATTACTTTCCATTCTGAAAAATTAAATTCCTTCTGCAGATGGATGTAACAGAATCCTTAGCTAAATTATACTGGGAAGAGGATCTGACTTCAGGGGTCTGTACAGTTGCATACTCAGGATCAAGATAAAAAAGAGTGTAACGAGCTCTAGGGTTTTGGAGTATATCCATGTGTACTTATGAACGTGAACTCCTTTTTTGGGGATGGTTTTTGTTATGCTCTTCCAAACCAGTGCTTTCTGAAACTGAGCACCAACTGGGATAATAAGGACTTGTGGTGGGTGAGCCTCATAACTGCAGTTGTGGATGGAGGGGGCTTCCTAATTAGACGCTGGCAGCTTAAATCTGGCAATCTCTGCAGCAAAAAGTGGTTGTGATAATAATGACAGCAACAGGGTGTGCTGTGTGTGAACAGAGAGGCATTTGCATTTTGAAATAAGCAATCTGCTTTTGGATATAGCTCTTCCATAATGTCAAGGTTTGGTTTAGATTCTGTCGATGGCTTCCCTTATCCTTCCTTTAGCTCCTTCCTTCTCTATTTTCTTTTTTTTTTTCTTTTTTTTTTAATTAATCTTCTCTATTTTCTATAGAATGATGGGGTTTTCTTTATTCCCTCCCCCTACCCCCATGCCCCTTTCTGGTTGGAAGGTTATTTCTTGCCTTTTCAATTTCTTATTGGTTACTCTTATTTTTTAGCATGTTTTTGACTTAGTAATGCCAAATATTAGTTAGTGTCCTGCTTTTCTCTCAAATCGTATGAGGACCTTAGAACTCAGTAGCTGTTGTCATCTCTATAATAGCTTGCACTATAGCTGTTTCCTGTCATTTAGAAAAACTCAGAATTAGTCATTTTTATTACCTAGTAAACTGATACTTGGATTCACCTGATGCTTCCAGTTCTTTGCTCACTATTCCTCCCTGCATATCCCTCTTTCCTTTTCATTCACTTTTCCATTCTAAGTCTAAGTTCATTCCCCTGAAGAGTATCTTTTAAAAGATTTTTTGTTTGTTTGTAGGGATCTGCTAATGGATAGTTATGCTTAATTCTGTAGTCTGAAAATGTCTTTATTTTGTTCTCATTCTTTAATAGTAGTTTGGCTGGTCATATGACAGTTATTTTCTTTTAACACTTTGTATCCCCCTCACCCCCCAGCTTCTATTATTGTTATTAGGAAGTCCCCTAGGGGATGCCTTTGCTTTCTCTATTATCTATTTATTTTAAAAACATTATCTTTGTCTTCAGTGTATTCCAGTTTCTTCACTATGTGTCTAGGTAGAAATTATTTTTGTTTATCCTGTTCATGACCAGGAAAAATAATTGCCTAAAGTCATAGAAAGGAATTCTAGTATTGCCTATCCCAAATGTTCATCATTTGCCAATTACCATCACAATGTTTGCCCCATCTGCTTACCACCATACTTATGTTTGCCATCATACTTAATATCTCTCTTTAAATTGACTTTAAAAAACCTTAAGTATAGTATAAACAAGTACAAAAGGAAAAATTCTATAAAATTATGGGTTTAATGTGCTAATTATAATTTTCTAATGAAACTATAACTAATATTTTATTTAAATAGAAAAATTCTTGTTTGTACCACTTAAAATACTTTGTACACCAGCAGTGCATCCATCTTATGGAATGAGAAATGCTACTTTAAGTATGCCTTTGTTTGAATTCTTCCTCAGACTTAGGAGGAGGATTCTGCTCCCTAACTGGATGAAATGACTTCTGGAAGCTTCTACATTTGGTTAGGGGATTGTCTGACTCTGGGAATCTTGCCCCATCATAAAAGGAAAGGATGATATTCTGTGGTCCTGGCCATTTTAGCTAATGGAAGTGACTAGAAGTGGTGAAAGCAGAGGTTGAGAATTGAGAGTCCTCTAGCTGCTCTCAATTCTCAATCTCTTTTTCACAAAATGGACACAAATTTGCATTTTAACACTATATTTGGGTCAATCTCTTTTACCAAGGAAACTGATGAATAAAGCCAAACTTTTAAGTTTATACTTCATAGGAGGTTAACAAAGCAACGAAACACTATGCCAACTTAACCACTGCTCTCGTGAGCCAAGGGTGAAAGAAATTTATGGTCAGATTTAAAACGTTTTCCTTGATCAGAATATTCACACAAGTATGCTAATTGAGGGAGAGATGATTTCTCAGTCAAATTCCCACTCCAACTGAGATATTATCACTGTTTGAAACACTGAAGAGACTATGATATGCTAATAGCTTTAAATTAGTTCACATTCAAATTTCTAGGTGTTTGGGGAAACTAAACATGCTTTACAGTAATTGGCCTCTTCTGTAAATGTGGCCTTAGGTACCACTTCTTGTGTTGAACAGCCACTTTTGAGTCCAGGAGTGATGGGTTCCAGGCCTAGTTATCTGTCTTCCTTAAGTAGACATGGCTTTCTGCCATCTCATTGGGAGGCCTTCCCCAGTATGGTACCTAGCTGCTTAACTAGTTTTAATTTGGTCTTTTGTAGAAAGCTTTATTTAAAAACAATTATGAAAAGGACCATTAATGTCCAAGAAAGTAAAATTCAGGCCAGGATAATAAGGATGCAAAGATGCCAGTAAACCATGGATAAACAAGAAACTCCAGAGAAAGAATGAAATCAAACAAATTTGACCCCATCCCAATAAGCTGTGCTTAGTTTTAAATAAATATATACTCTAGCAGGTCATATAGGATACTAAAGAATAGCAAACAGGTTCAGGATAGTTTCTACCTCATTTATTAGAATGCATGAACTCAATGGTAATTCAAGAGGACCCGAATTAATACAAAAGAAAAGTCTTTGAGAAACAACAACCACTGCTCCCAAACAAGAAAAAACAGAAAGAAATAAAAATAAATTTAAAAATAAGAAAGGAAAACAAAAGCCTAAAAGCTAAAACTTTGAAGTTTTAGGTTAAGAAAGAGAGGAGACAGTTAAGAATCCCTTCTTTCCTCCCACCTGGTGGCTTCTCCATTACCTGGGAATACAGAGATGAAGGAGAATAGGCTGTTTCTGCTGGAGAAGGTAACATGGCCATAGGCACTTGCATTTTGAGATAGTGTTAAGCATAGGACAGATATGGATGGTATGGTCAAATCCTGATATTTCTGATGGAACAGTGACAGCAATTCTGTGCTACAACTGTGCACAGTTGTAGACTACTAAGAGTTTGCCTAAGGTCCCTAACTAATCCTATGTTGAAAAGTTGGATAACTCTTCAAGGTCAACTGAGGAAGGGGTATGTGTACTGAAGAGCTGCCATAAGGTTGAGTGACTTAAACGACAGACTTCTATTTCCTCACAGTTCAGGAGGCTGCAAGTCCTAGATCAAGGTGTCAACAAATTTGGTTTTATTCTGAGATCTCCCTCCTGGGCTTGTAGATGGCATTCTTCTCCCTGTGTCTTCACATGTTCTTCCTTCTGTGCATGTCTGTGTCCTCATCTCTTCTTATGAGGACAGTGGTCATATTGGATTAGGGCCTAGGCCAATGACCCTGTTTTACCTTAATTACCTTTTTTAAGGCCCCATTTCCAAATACAGTAACATTCTGAGGTACTAGGGGTTTGCATCTCAACCTATACCTTTTTTTTGGTGGTGGTGGTAGGGGAACAATTAAGCCTTCCCCAAAAGAGGGCGATTTGGGCAAATATCCATGCATATCTTTGCAGAGGTAAGTGGTACCCTCTAAAAGTCCTTGACTACATGTAAATATTATTTAAGTCAAACCTACTTTGTGTGATTTTTTTCTAAAATTAATAATTGAATAGTAAGGTATTAGGATTACTTAGAAGAATATTTCAGAGTTTTGAAATACTTTTGTATTCTTACCACACTCAAAATAGAAATCAGGAATTCTGATTAAATATCTAATGCTGGTGAGTGTTCAATAATGATGATATTAGTTAATAATAGTGGAACAATTCTGAACAAAATTTAAAAAAACCCAACTACAGAATTCTTTGTGGCCTAAGAGAAAACTCATAATTTTTCCATATCTATAGGAATAAAAAATTGTGTTGAAATGGTATAAACCAGGTTTGAGGAACTTGAGTATTTTTTGAGCTACAATGCTTCAAGAAATATTTTCCACAGTTCCCTCCACCCCTAAGCCATGTATCTGGTGCTTTGGGAAGGGTTCTTTTTCTAGCTGGCCAATTATGGGTGATAAATAAATGATAAATATAGTCACAGACTGAAGTCCCAACATTTGAGAAGCTTTGAAAGATAAACTGTAAATGAGACTGAAAATGACATCTATGTGTGTGTGTGTGTGTATAATTTGTTTGTTTATTTATTTATTTTAATATGTTATCTTTTCTTTTGGCTTCTCTGAGGACAAAGTTTGGGTCCAAACCTCAAGGCAGTGTTGGATATGGTTAATTCTGACGTGGCCTGTTGGGAACTTTAATCTACATCTAGGTACTTTCAACTTTCTTTATGCAATGTGACCTGTTAGCTTGTTTCAGGCCTAGAGACTCAAACAGAAGCTAAAGTGGAAAATATATATTGCTAATTAGACTGTACCTCTGCAGAGTCCAAAAGAGAAAATGAAACTGTTTCCTAAAGGCCAATGTTTGCATTCTCCATGAGAACTAGGAAATGTTTGAGTTAACAGAGAATGAGGTTTACCGGCGATGAGACATTGTTCTCATTTTATCTTTTGTAAGAAAATAAAAAGTAAAAACAATACAAAATGTATAGTCAAAATTGGAAGCATGATTTTAATATTTTCAAGAAAATGCAATATTCTAGACCAAGTTTTATCTCCATATAAATTATGTATGACATTGAAAATCATAAAAGTGAGATATTTTTTGGAACCCTTTGAATATAGATATATAATTCTTAATTTCATAATAAAGTGTTGGGACTCCCCTTCCCCCCAACTACACATTAATTTTATTTTGTTTGTTTCTCATCAAACTTATTTTATCACTAGATACATTTAAAAACATCTTTCAAGTAGCAGTAATTATAATTTGGTTTGGCAACTCATGACAATGCTTGGTATCAAATAAAAATTTGCCTTTAAAATGATATGCATATATCTCCCAAATATTTCATTTCTTATTTTTATGAGCATTGTGGAGAAATACATCTGTAGTGAAGGCATTCACAAATCTAATAGTAATGCTATTATTTCTGATTTCTATACAGAGCTTTTTATTTAGTGATCACAAAGTGCATCAGAAATGTAGCCTCATCTGTTTGCCCAATAATAATCACTGCGGAATTTCTTGCTTACAAATGTCGAAAGAAAAGCGAGGAGGTTGGGCATGATTTTATACAAATGTCCCTGATGTTTGGAAAGACTGCCGAGGAGAGAGGATTCTTTTCTGACACCTGGGTTGCTATTCTAGCCCGTATATAGCCTTTTTCCCATGGAGAAAATGAACTAACTCACACATATGTTTACAGTACAATATGTAAGACAAAATGGCACAACACAGTTATGTCAATATCATTTTTGAAGAACAAATTAAAAAAAAAAGATCTCTTTCATAAAATCAATAGCAAGAGAGAGAAAAATCAAGATGAATAGGCAAGGGAGAGAAGGTAGCCAGGATGACAAATGGGTGGAATCCTTGCACATTCCTGCCTGAGTGAGCAAAGGTAAACAATTATTCGCTGAATTTGTGTTTTCACTGTGTAAGTTGGGTCAACAGAGGCTGATGGGAGGAAGAGGGAATATATTGTTGAGGCATAAAATAAAAATGTTTATCTGAGCATCTATCACCCCTTGATCTAATGTGGAATTCAGAGATGGGGCTCTGCACTCGGCAGGCTCAGCTCTTGGTTTATATGTAGCCTCGGAATCGTTCAGCAAACCATAAAACGTGCTTTCTCACTTTTCTGCTTGGATGATTTTTAGAGCTGCTCTCTAGGGACCAATTTCTCTAATGGTGAGATCTAATTCAATTGTGTGCTCACTCAGTTCAGAGGGAAGTCCGTGGAAGGAACAGCACCACACCGTGTTTGGGTGCTGAAGGGATGAAGATTCTGTTCTGGGGAATGAGGAGAGCAAATGTATTGCTTCTCACTGAATGCATTGATCATGCATTGCTCTGAAGCTTTCTTATTCATTTAATTCAGGTGAAAACTCTGCTGTGCAAAGATTACATACATCTTCACTGATTTTGAAATGGTTTTAATAGTTTTTCTTTTTCCTGAATTCTACTTTTAATCGCTGTTATTTAGGAATGAACTATGTCAGTTCACTGAATTTTTTTCAACTTAATTATAGCCGGTTACCATACTACTGATTGCGTGGCTTATACCCATTCTAAGTTTGTCATTAAAGCCTCGCGATACCATATTAATCTCTTTTTGTTGTTTGAAAGACCTATATTGTAAACTCTCATGGACCAAGGTTAAGCTAATGCTGCTCATTTTATATTGTTTTTATTTAGTATTGTGCTCACGATATTTGGACAAATTATAAATACCTCTGGTGATAATGAATTTATTTGAATGCTGCATTTGCCTACAAAGAACCAACTCTCAGTAGGATCTGTGCTTTGAGTTATTTGTATATAGTGATGATAGATGTGATCCTCATACAAATATCCTCTTCTAGCCATTTCCCCAGAAATGATTATTTCATGTGTGTTCTGGAGAACAGGGAAAGGTAAACAGACTATCTTGTACATTAGGCCTTATTCATCGAGTAAGACTTCTAGCTTTCATACTTATACTTAGTAGGTTTACATTGAAAAGACCAGTGCTTCAGGGACTTTTAATTTTCTCCTAGGTATCTGGTTTCTAGTGATAGCAATAGAATTACAGAATTTTTGGAAATTAAAGGGAGCAAGACACTCTCTAACACTGACTTTACAGGTTGTGAAAGAGAGGCTTAGCGAATTTGAGCTATAAGATTAGTTAATGACAAAGTCAGGACTTGAATCTGACTCTGTTTCTTTTAATTACTTATAATATGGGCCTCCTCTGTGGTAGGCACTCTGCTAGTTGCTGTGGATACAAAAGTGGACGAGATAGATCCAGACCCTAAGAGATAAAACGTTACTGAGTCTATCTCCTTTCAGCTGGACCTATGAGCTAGATCAGCTCAATGTTGACTTCTTGAAGCACATTCATGGTTTAAAGTAATATTTATAATGTATAAATTCTTATGTAACTTTTCTCTTTTTTTTTTTTCTTTTTTTTTCTTAAGAGAGAATGTGTGTGCACATGTGCACGTGAGCTGGCAGGCAGGGGGTGGGGCAGAGAGAGAATTTTTTTTTTATTTTATTTGAGAGAGAGAGAGAGAGCATGAGAGGGGAGAAAGTCAGAGGGAGAAGCAGACTCCCATGGAGCTGGGAGCCTGATGTGGGACTCGATCCCAGGACTCCCGGATCATGACCTGAGCCGAAGGCAGTCACTTCACCAACTGAGCCACCCAGGCACCCAAGAGAGAGAATGTTAAGCAGGCTCCACACCCAGGGCAGAGCCCAAGGCAGGGCTTGATCTCATGACCCTGAGACCATGACACTGAGTCATTACCTGAGCCAAAATCAAGAGTTGGATGCTTAACTGACTGAGCCACCCAGGTGCCTCCTTAGGTAACTGTTTTTAATCCTGGCCTGTTCTTCCATTTTTAACATTATGGTTTTCCAAGAAAGTTATCTTAAACTAGCTTCATTAACATGTTACTCTTCCCACTGATGTAGTTTGTTTCTTTGAAGTTCTTTGACTTTGTGCCAGTGATCTCTCTTGTTTCCACTCTTGTCTGGTCCTGGTAGTCCAAAAAGAAACCCCAAGAGGGAAACTACTAAAGATCAAGAAAGAGAAGGCCTACCCTTCTCCAGCATTCCACAGACTATGATTCCTAAGAATCATTCTTCTGATGCTTTCCCTGATAGCCAGTTTCTCAAGATTTTTCAGAAGTAATTTATTCTTTTCTCTCTACATCTTCTTTTATTTTCTATCTTGGAAGATACTAGAACAAAAACCTGGGTCATACGTCTGCCAGCATGAAGCCTTGTCGTGTTTTCTTATTAGCAAGAAATAATTTTCCATTAAAAAATGTTGTCATTTTGTCTTTAATGAAAACTTATGTTTACATGAAGCTTTATTGTTTATGCAGTGCTTCATATATTTTATCCCTTTTAAAATATTTATTAATTTAAAAAAATTATTAATTTGTGAGAGAGAGCATGTGCACGTCAGGGGAGAGGGGCAGAAGAAGAGGGGAGAGAGAATCTCAGGGAGACTCCATGTTAAGCATGAAGTCCAATGTGGGACTCGATTCCAGGACCCTGAGATCATGACCTGAGCTGAAACCAAGAGTCAGACTCTTAATCGACTGCACCACTCAGGTGCCCCAGAATTTCTTTGTCATTTTACATATATCATTTTATGTTCTTTATATTTCTTTATCATTTTACATTTTATATTTCCCCCATTTTACAGTGTGGAACTAAAGGCTCAAAAGGTGTGATGATAAATAAGATCACATTTTTGCTACCTGCTAGAAGGAGGTGCAGTTCACTGAGAAGTGATCTTGACTTATTCCATTAAGCCACACTACCACCATGATGACCTTTAAAACCATTTCTCTTTATTCATAAATTATATTGAAGTCTTCCTGAACAAATTTTTTTCAGAGCATGAAGCGTGTTTTGAAAACCTGTTTGAATAGAACATAGCAAAATTTTAAATAGCAATATGAAGTTGTGTCCCTTTAACAATGTATGAGCTTATGCAGGATTTGTTAAATAATTTGTAGAAGTAATGGCATTTCATTTGCAATTTCGTGGATGGAACTAGAGGGTATTATGCTAAGCGAAATAAGTCAATCAGAGAAGACAATTATCATATGATCTCTCTGATATGAGGAATTTGAGAGGCAGGGCAGGGGTCATGGGGGTAGAGAGGGAAAAAAATGAAACAAAATGGGATCGGGAGGGAGACAAACCATAAGAGACTCTTAATCTCACGAAACAAACTCAGTGTTGCTGGGAGGTTGGGGAGGAGGGATAGGGAGGCTGGGTTATGGACATGGAGGAGGACATGTGCTATGGTGAGTGCTGTGAAATGTGTAAGACTGATGATTCACAGACCTGTACCCCTGGGGCAAACAATACATTATATGTTAATAAAATATATGTATATACACACATATATAAAATAAATAAGACTTCATAAAAAAAAAAAAAAAAGAAGTAATGGCATTTGATCTTCTACAAGTAGTCTTCCCTTGGAAAGGCAGTTTGGGTCCCAGCATAGAGGTTAAGTGTGTGGACTCTCGAAGGAGACTGTCTAGTTTCAAATCTTGGCTCTCTTATTGTATAACCTTAGGCAAGTTATTTAACATCTCTGTGTGTCAGTTTCTTTTTTTTTTTTTTTAAGATTTTATTTATTTATTTGACAGAGAGAGATCACAAGTAGGCAGAGAGGCAGGCAGAGAGAAAGGGGGAAGCAGGCTCCCTGCTGAGCAGAGAGCCCGATGTGGGGCTCGATCCCAGGACCCTGAGATCATGACCTGAGCCAAAGGCAGAGGCTTAACCCACTGAGCCACCCAGGTGCCCCTGTGTGTCAGTTTCTTAATCTATAAAGTGGACATAAAAAATGACCCTAGCTCATAGGCTTATTGTGAAGATTGCAAATCATGTGTACACACACACACACACACTATACATATATATAGAATAGTGCCTGGCACATAGTAAGCCATTTGAAGTGTTAGCTATCACTCCTAAGATAGTGTCTCAGGAAAGCAGTTTGGACTTGGAGTGCGGGAGAGTAACTTCAAGGGCACAGGAGAACAGAGGACAGCAGAAAGGCAGAAGTGTGTGCGATAGAGGTGGTATTGGTGGGCACGGCAGGGTTGGCAGATCTTGCAAGCCCTGATGGGCTCAGGATAATCTTGTATGCATAGTGCACTGCTTTCCCTGCTGGCTTGGTTTGGGGGTGCAGAGTTACCCTCTGGGGTGAGGCTTGGAGTGAGCAATCCTGAGCCCCTTCCTCAGTTGAGGCAAGTGATCAGAATAAAGATTTTGGAAAAAGGCTACGTGAAAGCTTCCAGTCATGGGAACTGGGCCACGTAGTGGCCGACTTGATCTCCAAAACTCTGGAAAAAGTGGCTAGATAAGAATGAAGACATCACAACAGCACTATCCGATCAATAGGTGTCAACGGAGGTCATGTGTTTCTGGCTACTAGAAGGTCTTGGGAAATAGCTTTGCTTTCTGGGTCTGACCTTCAGGGACATAAACTTATTCCTACATGACCGGAATTGGGGCTAGGTGTGGGTGTGGGGGAAAGGTCAAAGCTGCTTAAGAATTTTCTCTTTCTCTTACTTGTGGAGCATAAGGAGTAACATGGAGGACATTAGGAGAAGGAAAGGAAAAGTGAATTGGGGGAAACCAGAGGGGGAGACGAAGCATGAGAGACTGTGGACTCTGAGAAACAAACTGAGGGTTTTGGAAGGGAGTGGGGTCAGAGGATGGGTGAGCCTGGTGGTGGGTATTGAGGAGGGCATGTATTACATGGAGCACTGGTTGTGGCGCATAAACAATGAATCTTGGAACACTGAAAAAATAAAATAAAAAAAAAAGAATTTTCTCTTTCAAGTCAGTGTTGCTCTGTGAACCAGGTTCAGGCTGGGGCTGTCTGTGCTGGGAAGTTTCCTTGCCCATCTTCCTTCTTAACTGTAAGATCATTGTGGGCAAGGGCTGACCATAGCACTGTTCCTCCTTGGTAACTATCTGGTATCTGTTATAATTACAGGTGATTGCTAAATAATTGGTGGATGAATTGTAAAAGCTAGAGGGAAAAGGGGGAGATGAGGTAAGAGCTGACAGAGCAAGAGGCTAAAAAGGAATTAGGCCTCAGGACTGATACCTGGTCAATTGAAGTGCCCACCGGTTCAGCACTTTCAAATTACAGGAAGCTGTATAGACTTGTGATGATGCTTGGGTGCAATGGAGCAGAAGGAAATGAAAATTGATCCCAATTCTACAGGAGAAACTCATAAAGAAACATTTCAGGAACTGAGAGAGCCAATGAATGTAGTTTTAAAAAATGCAAACCAGTGCCTCTTATAAACTGACATTAATAAGGATTATTGTCATTTGCTAGATAGAGAAGTTGAGACAAAGAATAGCAAATGACTCGAGCCCCTACAACAAGTAGAGGGCAGGAGCCAATCAGTCTTATGTGCTGTTCTGTCTTCCTGTTTAAAATTTATAAAATCTAAACAGCTAATGAGGCTGCATTTAATTCTAGGAAAGAGACCTAAAATGATTTAGTTCATGACAGGTGCAACTCCTTAGGGTAAGGAGGGAGATCCAGGGCTTCATGTGGAGTAGGGAAGCAGAACAGATGTAAGAAGCCATCCTCTAAATGACTGTGAGGATTTCAAAATCAGTATAGGAAGCTTCAGGCTGTGGCCTAATCCTTCCAGAAAGAAAGTCATTCTGGTCTCACTTGGAGCTGAAGCCTCAAGCAGTTAGCCCAAGATGGAGGGTGTCACAAACAAGGCATGGCTTTAATTCAAGCAGAATCAGTCTGTTGACTATGAAATGCCAGACTCAAGTTGTCCTTCCAGGACAATTGTCTTTTCCTGTTCCTTAGTTCAGGTCATTTCAGTTACTTTCCTGCAGCTTGTACATGTTTTCTGAAGAAACTTGGTAGCTATACCATCTTGATTTACAAAGAAATATTCTGCAAGACTGGGGCTTTGGCACATGAATTTTAATGATTTCACTTATAGT
Organism: Potos flavus; assembly: GCA_028534135.1. NCBI lineage: Eukaryota > Metazoa > Chordata > Mammalia > Carnivora > Procyonidae > Potos > Potos flavus. Next base: position 61,473,108 of record CM052886.1, on the reverse strand, counting down.
GAGTCAGATCTGCTGGAGTGGTTAGTCTTGTGCTGAGTTTCAGGCACCTGCATTGTCTGAAGCTGCTAGAATAACAGACCTTTGCTATCAATGGAGAATGTTTAAAGTCAACTTTAACACTGGCTTTAGAATATCAAAGGGAATATAAAAACTAGAAAGGCAATATTGGAATACTAACTCAAGGCTAAGAAAAATGTTATAGTAAACTGCCATAAACCTCAGGCTCTTGGAAATGGTAGCAGTGGGAGGTGGGACACAGGAATGCTATATATTAATTTTCAAAAAAGATCAGTGAATAGAAATTTTTTTCTTTTCTTTTCTCAAGGTTAGCGTATATTTTGCCATTTTAGTTTTAGCACTGGACACATATTACAAGTATTTTATTCCATGACACCCTGAGGTTTTCTCTCTCTCCCCCTTTTATCTATTTATTTTGTCTCTTTCCTGGTAGTCTCTGAGCATCTTTAAAACTATTCTTTTTCTCTATCCCTACTTCTTCTATCATACCTGGCACAAAGTAGATCCTTAATAAACGTGTGTTGAATGAAAAAATGAATTCCAGTATGTGGAATGACCAAAGACAAAGATGTAATGAAGAGATTAATTATTTAATTCATGCTTTCTCTTTTGGTTAAATGTCTTAGATTGTATTTTGATTCATATGTAGCACGGTTCTACGCCACAGTAGATCAGAGTGAAAATTATGGACTCTGGAGCCAGGTTTTCTGAGTTTGACTCAGCTCTACTTATTGTCCTGTGTAACCTTGCACAAATTGCTTAACCTCTCTGTGTCTCAGTTTTCTTATTTGTAAATGGGGATATTAGTAGAATATAGCTCAAGGAGTTGTTAGGAAAAGCAAATGATTTAATCCATGTAAAGCACTTAGAACAATTTTTGGTCTGTATTAAGTGCTGTGTCAGTGTTTGTCATTGTTTTATTAATCATGCCCTGGGAATGATTCTCAGAAAGCAAGTCTACTAAAAGGATTCTATCTTATTACCAAAAACTCAAATGAGTGTTCCAGTCTCTTTGTTTTAATAAGTATTCAAAGTGACATGTGGTTTCCTCTCAGTCCTTTTCTGGGATTTATTTTTAGTAGCTGGGAAAGCTGATATTTTAAATGATCACAGCTTTTGATACCCATGGATTTGGCCAAGACCAGCTTTCTAAATAAATGTAATATGAGGATCCTTTGGTCAGAGATAGGTTCTAAACCTACTCTTCCAAGAAAGATGTCTTATGTGGAGTGAGGGGATCACACCCTCATTATAAATCTACAATACAAATATAATATAGTCCCCCAAATAATCCTAGTCTTCAAAATTTGATTCTTTATAGGGAATGCTTCTGGTTTATATGACTTGAGTTAGGCCAATGGAAAACTTGATGGACTGAACGGTGAATACCTAAACCGAAAAAATGTGACTCTTTTGGATTGTTTCAGTTCTTAGAAATGTGAAGCTATGTAAAACCAGTATGTTGGCTCACTGCAGCATGCTTGATACAATTTCATGGCATGTTTAAATCTCTGCAATCTGAAAAGACACACTTCTCTGTTTTAGCCCCAGATTGGCTCTTAGTTACATTATCCTTCTGCTGCTTTCCCTTCCTGTTTGATTTACTTTTTTGTGTGTGGGGCTTCTCTAAGCCTTAACCGTATGGGGTTATATTAAGTGGCACTAGTAACCAAGTTGAACACCAATAAACATGAAATGGCTCATTATAGGGCAGGAATAAGGAAATGGAAAGTGCTGGTAGTTATATAGGAGTTTATGTATCTACTAAAAGGGGTTCTGTTTTTTAAGCTACCTTTTGTGGCATATTAGATGTGCTTTCCTGTGTTGAAAATCTTTGCATCTCTTTCACATTAAATATTTTAAGATCATTTAGTTATTTATTCTTCAAATACAATGAGTAAAACTATCCCAAAAGGAGGAAAATGGCAAATTGCTGAAATTACAACTGTTTTTACTTTTCTCTATTGGAAGTACCTTTAAAATCCATGGGGGAAAAAATCCAATTTGAAGGAAAGCAGTATTAGAAAGCATGCAATTATGTATAGTGAATATTTCCTCAAAGATGGAAAAATTCAAAATACATGAAGAGAAGCCTTCGTGACCATTTTCTCAATAAGGTGAGTTGATACCATACACTGCTATTGGGGACTCCTGTTGCCAAGGAGGCAGAGTAGAAATAGATTTATTTTTGTATTCTGGACTGGGGTAAGGGCACAATATCATTGATGGAGATGGGACCATGTGCCAGAAATCACATAGGAATTAAAAATATGCAATTTGATTTTCCATTCTGATTCTGCTCCTGAGAATAATAGTGATGATAATAGCAACTATTAATATTTAATTTGATAATACAATTGTTACACATATTAAGTGAGATATTTTCTCAAGTTATCAAGTCGTGACATGTGATGAGTCAAGCCACTTAACCAAGTTTTATTCCTGTTAGTAAAATGGAATAAACTACTCTTTTGCTACCTTGAAGATGAAGACTCTTAAAGATTTTTTATTAGATATAAGGTGTATTTACATTAATATAGATGTTGGCATAGCTAATTTTGTGAGTTCTTTTGGGCAGCCACTTAGTATTCTTTTCCATTTCCCATATGTTGGTATTTCTTTTCATATAATAATTGCATTCAGGCATGTGTGAAGCTGTTGGACAAGGAGAATGTGAAAATGACTCCTGCTTCTTTTTTTTAAGATTATTTATTTATTATTTGAGAGAGAAAGAGAGAGAGAGAGGATGCGCAGGGAGGAGAGGGAGAAACAGGCTTCCTTCTGAGCAAGGATCCTGACACGGGGCTCTATCCCAGGACCATGGGATCATGACCTGAGCTGAAGGCAGACGCTTAGCTGACTGAGCCACCCAGGCACCCCTGACTCCTGCTTCTTCACTTAACACATGGAAAGATGGATAGAGTATTGTGAAGCATACTTAAACACACCCAGGATGAGTGTGCTGAATTCTAGAAATAAGGGACAGAATTCCTATAGCCTCAAATAGGGGCACTTAAAGGTGAAGCATTTATTTAGTCATATCTGGGCCCTACCTCTATAAACATAAATATTTTATGGCTTATGGGAATGAGGCTCTTAAAGAAATTAGATGAGGAAAAATAAATCAGGCATAAACCCTCAAATATAAGAAAGAGAATTGAGAGGGAATGAAATATATTTTTTTCTTTCCATTTCTTCTGTCTACTGTTCAGGTTTTATGGAATTATTTTCCCAGAATTTGGCTATTGAGTTTATGGGCTACCCTTCTCAGTCTTTTTATTATACAGTCTGATACTTGTGAACTTTGGGTATTATGCATTTTTGCACATGTTTTACCCACAACTAGGTCATGTGCTGTGATAGTTTGGAATTCATAATTCACAATGCCTTTGGCAAGGTATGCTCAAAAATGTATCTGATTTTTCCTAATTTTCTTTTTTAGAAGTTATGCTAAAATGCTAGAACATAGAAAAAAACTCTAAATAATAATGCAAGTAGTAACTGTGTATCCACACTCAACCTAAGAAATAGATATTGCCACGAAGGTGAAACTCCCCATATCTTTTCTCATTTACTCCCTCCCCATCAGAGATACCCCTATCTCGAATTTGGTAATTATTATTCCCATTTATATCTTATTCTTTTACTAAATACAGTAATATGTAGAGTACATTGATAAATATGTAGAAGGAAAGTGGTGTGTGGCTTTTCATATCATAATGTTTTTTATGAATAGTCAGTCTATTTTACTGAAATTTGCCCATTTTTGCTCAGTATTATGTTTGTGAAAGTCATCCAGGTGAATATGCATGATTCTAGTTTACTCATTTTCATGGCGACATAGTTACCCATTATACGAATATACTACAAATAATTTATTCATTGTTCTCTTGATTGACATTTATGTTGTTGCTGGTTTTTGACAGTTGCTATGAGAACAGCTGCATATGGCTTTTTGTGTATATATGCAGGAATTTCTCTAGGATACATGCTTAGAAGAAGAATTGCTGGGTCCTAGGATATGTGCTTCAACTTGACTAGATATTGCTGAATTACTCTTTAAGATGGTGAATTTTAATTTACATTCCTGCTAGCAGTGTGTCAACATTCCTGTTGCTCCGCATGCTCTTCAGTATTTGTGATTGTCAGACTATTTAATGTTTTCTAATCTGATGAGTAAGAGATGGTGTTTTATTATGGTTTTAATTTCCTCTCTCCCCTATTACTAATGGGACTGAGCATCTAGTCATATTTATTGGCCATTTGGGCTTCATATTCTCTGAATTTCTATTCATATGTTTTTGTCCATTCACCAATTAATTTAATTATATATTTTTCCCTGTCAACTTTTTTTTATTGCTGTAAAATATGAATAACATACTCTTTGCCATTTTAACCATTTTTACATGTATAATTCTGTGGCATGAAGTGCATTCACAGTGTTGTACAACCATCACCACTATTGTATTTCCAGAACATTGTCATCATCCCAAACAGAAGCTCTGTATCCATTAGGCAATAATTTCCTTCTGTCCCCATCACCCCCAACTCCTGGTCACTTATAATCTATTTTATGTCTCTATGAATTTGCCTACTTAAGGTATTTCATATAAATGAAATCATACAATATTTGCCCTTTTTCATTTAGCATATTTCACTTAGCATACTGTTTTTAAGTTCATCCATGTTGTAGCATGTATCAGAAATTCATTTCTTTTTTATGGCTGAATAATATTCCATTGTATGCATATATTAAGTTTTATATATCCTTTCTTTTGCTGATGAACACTTAGGTTGTTTCTACCTTTGGCTATTATGAACAATGCTGCAATGAATATTGACACACAAGCATCTGTTTGAGTCCCTCTTTTCAGTTCTTTTGGGTATGTATTTAGGAGTGGAATTGCTGGGTCATATGGGTTAGAATTTGTTTTTGAGGGATTGGTACACTGTTTTCCACAGAAACGGACCATTTTACATTCCCATTATCAACGTACAAGGGTTTCAGTTTCTCCACATCCTCTCCAATACTTGTTATTTTCCATTTTAAAAAGAAATTATAGCCATCCTAGTAGGTATGAAGTTGTATCTCCTTATAATCTTTATTTGCATTTCCTGATGACTAATGACATTGAGCATCTTTTCATTGATTATTTGCATACCTTCTTTGGAGAAATATCTATTTAAGTCCTTTACCCATTTTTGAAGTTGGGTTATCTTTTGTTTTTGAGTTGTAGAAGTTCTTTATATATTCTGGATATTAAATCATTATTAGATATATAATTTGCAAATATTGTCTTCTATACTGTAGGTTTCTTTTGATAATGTTCTTTGATGCAAAAGGTTTTTAATTTTGAGGAAGTCCAATTTACCTATTTTTTCTTTTGTTGTGGGGTTTATTATTTTCTTCTTATTGATTTGTAGCAATTCTATATCTATATCCTGCATATGAATCTTTTATTTATTATATTCATTACAAACATTTTCCTTAAGTGCGTGGCTTGTCATTTCTCCCTTTAAATGATGTCTTTTGTTGAGCACACGTATAAATTTTAAATCAGTCACATTTATTAATATTTTAAATGATGATTTATGCTTTTAGTCTTTCCTTTAAGAATTCACTCTATTTAAAGATCAAGATATTATTCTATATATTTTTTCTAAACGTTTTACATTTTCCTTTCAAATTTAAGCCTTCAATCCAGTTCTTTTGGCATGGCTGGCAACATTAGGAGCATCTCTTGATGCCACTGTTGGACTCCAGATGTCACTGCAAGTGCCCTATAGGCAGCCCTTTGCCTCCAGCTCTTGCTTCTTGTTCAGTTCTTTCAGGTTGTCCTCTTGACTTCCCTTACTGACTTCTGCTTTTCCAGAAGGAGAATCATGGATTGACCTGCTATGCATCCTTCAATCTAGGCCTGTATCTGGCAAAATTGGATTAAGCAATCTATCTCGTGCCTATAATGAATATAGACTTGTCCACATTTTGTTTTCTATAAAATTCTAGAAGGTGGAAAAGTGGGCATTTGTATTGATGCCATCCCAAAGACTTTCTGGAGCTTATTTAGTTACTTTGGCCAATTGTAGTGGTGCCTCGAAGGGGAGACCAGGAACCACTTTGGGCCTTTCTGACCTTGACATTTTAGAAATAAAATAGCTCTTATTGGTGGCATGACATATACAATTTGTTTTAAAAGATGAATATTTCTTTTTTTCTTCTCTTCTTGTCAGAGGTTAGATGGAATCTCATATTTTCATAAATTATAAATTTTATTTTGGTAACAGCTAATCAATACGCTTTCAGGATCCTAATATTTACCTGTACCTGTATTTTGTGTTGAGAGATGAAAATAACTGATAGCTCTGAACCTTTTAAACGTGGAGACAAATGATGGCTGATCATCTTCTCTGGGGCTGGCAGGGAATCATGTGAACAGAGAAGTAGGGTAGGTGAGAACATTGATTTTGCAGTTTGAAATATCTAACTTTTAAAAGTAGTATAAGAAAACTTATCAATCACAAGGACTACAGCTGAAAGAAGCATGACTCCCTGTCATATTCTTTAATAAACATCAAAACATCTATGATTAAGAAGACCTTGGAAAAGACAGAGGGATTCATCTGAGACTTTGGAGATCTGGCTTTTCATCATGGCTCTTTCTTCTCCATACTAGATGAGTATATTTTCTGCTTATTATCTCTGGATCCTTCTCTCCATTTGGCATAGTGATGCCTACATTGCTGTTATGCCAGGATTTTTGAGAAGATAACCTAAGGCAATGCATGAGAAAGTAGCTCATGGACCATAAACACAGGCCACTGGTTATGTTTATCATCCAGCTGGTGAGATGGGAGCAACTGGTTCTGGCTAAGTTAGAAGGCATCTGAAAGTCACAACTAACTGAAGAGTTATTTCTAAATTGTCAAATGCCATGACAAAAACTCATAGCTGACATTTTAGATGAAAGGTGAAATGGACAATTTACTCTTTGGATACATGGGAGTGGGGGTTGGGGTATATGGACCCTGCAGCAATCCTAGAAACAAGGGAGAGACTGGCATCTGGAAGAAGATTATTCTAGGTGGAACATTCTGCCATGTGTGTTTCTCAGCCGTTCTGTGTTCTTGCTCATCTTTTGGGGGAGGTCCTCCCCTGTATCACTTACTGTGGATTTGGATTTATAAAAATGCAATCATTTTTGGTAAAGTGTTCCAGATGCTGGGAGAACTACTACAGAATAATTTTTCTCTGCAGAATGATTTGATTCAAAATGTAGCCAATTTCTAGCCAGCAGAAGGTTCCTGAAATGTTTGTAGCATCTGTGGCCTTAAGCTACTCCAGTCCAGGGCTCCAGATGCTGGCAGGCATTTCTCTCTATTAAATCAGTCTTAAAGGGTTGCTATATGCACTTCAATCAAACCTTTCCCACACACACGTTTCCATAAAATTGCTGCTCTCCAGCAAATCTTTTCAACCACACTCATGTAAATGTGGCTTTTTCTATGAATACAAGAGAAAGAATATGTATAAAGTCTGGTTCAACAATAACACTTTTATATACCCCACCAAGCTTTATGTTGTGCGATGGGACACTGCTGCTTGATCCTTCAGAAGTTGTCAGGGGATGTTTGGTCAGCCTTTTCTTGCCATACATTTAGTGAGTTCCCGTTATGTGACAGGGTTGGAACTCAAGGATAAAAACTTATTTTATGGATTTCCCATCCTAAGTGTCGTTTCTTTAAACTTTATGTCTTTCAAACTCTTTTCCTTACACCCAGGTGAAGTAGGCAAAGCAGGTGTTATTACCCATATTTTATAGATAAATCAAGGCTTAGTTATGACTTAGAGATATTAAAGAGTTCACTGTACTACATTTATTTATTTATTTATTTTTTACTGTACTACATTTAATAAGATTTTTTACTATGTTATTTTATGTTATTTATTTTTGAATTTTCTAATATAGAGTAGCTTCATCTCTGAGCAATGCCTAACCAAAGTCATAGGAGTCAGACCTATATCCTTTTGAACTCTCTGAGATTATAGTTAAATGGATATAGATTTTTGGAAATATAAATCAATGTATTTTTCACTCCCCTTCAGTCATGATTCCCTACAAAAAGTAAAGGCAGATACCTTCTAGAACATATATATCCATAAAGTAGAGAAGGGAGATATGGCCTGAGGATGTCTTCACCAAATAGGAAACAGAATATCCTATTTCCTTGGGTGTAGCCTGAGGAGGCAGCCAATCTATCTGAGTAGGAATATGTTGAAGTTGATGCTGTTGGTGGCAGGATGTGATTTAGCTATGAGTTAAGGATGTATCAGGGACTTTTCAATTTCCAAAGCCAGTGGGTGAGATGCAGAAGATTTCAAAGTTCCCATGGGCTCTGCTGGGGAAACATACAGATATCCAAAGGGCCAGCAGGAATCAGAGGGCCCTTCTCAAACAGAGATGCATAACCTTGATCATGGACTCTAGTTGCTGCTCTAGCACAGTGTCTACCCCCCATCCCCCACCCCACAGTCGTCACAGTACAGGACCTCAGGGCCCAGGGCTGCCCTAGTGACAGGACCCTGAGGACCCTCTATAGATCAAGCCCTATCCCCAGCCCCATCACACTGAGGACTGGTAATTTACTCTTTATACCCACATGCCATCTTTACTTCATAATGTGCAGTATCATAAGGAAAAATTGAGAGTGAGTATTTTTCCAAATAAGACTTTAAGTAATTATTTTAAATAAGCTTAAAGACAGAGAAGTATTGAATTCATTAGTTTAAAATTCCTTCTTCAACTGTTTCCATTTTGACCTTCCCCCTTCTCCCAATTCCCAATGAAATGGAGGTGCTCACAATAGATTTAGTTCAGTTAGAGGGATACAAAGGAAGTTGCTTTTTTTTTTTTTGTAGTGTATCTGAGTTTTAGGATGTGAATTGTTCACCTAGTTACAATAGGAGAAGGAAATATTTCAGTGGAGCTAAAGGGTATGTTAGAGGTTGTTGTATAGGAGAACCTTGGAAACAATAGGAAACCATAGGCATTTTTCCTTTCTTGTATTTGCTTTCATTCTTGCTTGCCTAAGGATCTTTTATATAATGGACGTCAGCAAAAGTGCCTTCCTCTAGGAGGGCAGTCCCTGTGCCTACTGTGCAGGCCTCCAGGGGTCCCTTGGTTTCTTGATTTAATTATCATAAGACCTTTTGCATTTGCCCCATGGTGCTTCTAGGCTTTCCCAGAAGCTGTGCTATAAATCTTCCACCCACTGAAACCTTTTGTATATCCCTCAGCCGGAATAATTGGGAAGAAAATTATGTGCATGTTATTTCAGTTGGAGAAAGTGCTAATAACTCAGGGATCTGTGCATTGGGACATAGAAATCCATTACTTTTAGGGTTCTCTCCATATTCCATTGACCTTGGGCAACTCTCTGGGCCACTGTAAAGTGAATTGGGCTATGTGATTTTAAATGTCACCATTTACCTTTTGCTTGATTTGCCTATTCACTTAATACGTATTTATTAAGTGCCTACTATGTGCTATCCTAGGTGTTGGGATGTGATAATGAACCAGATAGGCATGGTGTATGCCTTCATGGTGTTTATCTATAGATAGAAAAATTGGGAAACTTTATAATAAATTATAAGCTGATATTTACCATAAAACCATGACACAAACACTAATCCCTTTATAATCAAATTAACTTTTCAAGCAACACTTTTGTTCCAGATATTCTTAGGCATCCTTGACCAGCTTTCTTAACAAGCCTGGTTCAGATTGGGTGTTCCAAAGGTCAGTGGAGAGATCACTAAGGTCTCAGCAGAGATCTTGCTGGCAAAACAGTCCTTTCATGATTGGGGCAAAATAATGGAAGTGACTAACAGTCTGAGCATCTATTATATGCTAAGTGCAACAACTATGGGCTTAATACCCATTATCGCATTTGGGGGAAGTCAATCTCAATTACTCTTGGCCTTGAACTCCCAAGTAAACTATAGATAGATGGCTTTCCATCAGAGTTTTTTGTGTTCTTTATCATAACCTTCTTTTCTAATTCAATAAAATAGAGCACAAGAGGCCACCAAATGTATTAAATTAAAGATAAGGGGCAACTAATCACGAACTCTTTAGTGAAGAAGGGCGTATATAAGAGAGAAATAGATGGGGAAGATTAATATCAGTGAGTTCACCTCTTCATTTCATAAGAAAAGGTCATTTTATAGCCATCTATATTATTTTGAAGTAATGAAACATTTTCTTAAGTGGGAAATCCTATCATCTGTTGTGCTTGAGTAGGCTTATTCTAAAGAGAAGCATATATTTCATGTTTTTATAAGGAATTCTGAAAAAAATATACATATACATCTGGTATATGTTTAAAATCTGCTCTGGACTGTATATTCTACATATTTTGTAGATTGTTATATTTTAATGCTAAGCATCCTTGCAGATACACCTATTTCAGTGTTATTACATGTCCAGATGACCGCTGAAAGAGAACACAATATCCCTCCCTAACCTCAAAGCCAGTATTCTGACCATCCTTTATTCAGAATGTTTAACAAAATAGAGTCTCAAACTAGGGTGTATATACCTAAATATTCACAGATAATTCTGTTGCCTGGTAGACTGGGGAGACCTCAGGTCCTGAGGTCTCTACCCAGCCCATCCAAAGGATGTCGTCCTAGGCTCTTCATCTTGCCAGGAGAAAGAATTCAAGGACAGACACAAGGCCATGGATGAGCAATATAAGCAGGAAAGTTTATTAAAGTGAAAGTACACTTTCAAGATGTGAGAGCCAGTGAGCTCAAGGGACAGCTGTGCCTACTGGGGTTTCAGTTTCCTACTTTCATGGACAGTTGCTATCAGATGGGTAGAATATTCATTACTTGAGGAGGGGATCTCTTAGAAGCAGGGTGGTCTCATCCAGGAATATGGGTTATCCTGCCTTTTCTTCCTTATCTGTTCGGGGATTTCCTGTCATGGCACCCTTAGGGAGGAGATTTTAGTATTAATGCAGCAGATAAAGGAATAATGTGAATTTTGGCCTATTTTGTCAGCCATCTTGGGCCTATCAGGTTTGATCCAGTTTCTTGTGATTTTTGTTTTGCTGCCACAACAGGCCTCTGACTTCCTCTTAGTTGCCCATGACTCCTCTTTGGCTGACTTCCAGGCATCCTGTTAGAACCTAACTAACTGCCTACTCTAACAACTCATGTGTGTTAAGGCAAGCCTTTGAAACTGAAATAGCTCATTTTCTGAACATGTACTACTTTCCTTCTGTAGAGGGGTCAAAATTTATATATGAATTTAGATGGGAAAAATGAGGAAAATTTTATTTTCTATTACTAATGTTACTTTGCTTTTGAGCTTTTTACCTGAAAATGGTGG